>VZSZ01001392.1:235679-247219 GCA_013398815.1 Ibidorhyncha struthersii
AGTGGGACAGACACAACCAAAGACAAATTAAAGACTAGTAGACAAGTAAATTCCATTATTTTCCACCACTTTCTCTAAGGCCAATTACACATTTGTAACAAATCATACCATTTATTCATGATACTCTAATACTAGATAACATAAATTGTAGTGTCCCACTATGTCCCACTACAGTCAACATTACCAAGAATTGCCATGAAGCATTACAAATAATGCCATGCAGAAAATTAAATTATATTGCTCAATACCACAAGCAGGATAAAAAACAATAACAGATATCAAACAAAGGAACAGCATGTGACAATTCTCCACCCCTCATTAGATTTGTGAGTCAGGAAGGAAGCTCACAAGTCTTCCTCATCCCGCCCCTTCATCCAAAGATTTTGTTTCTAGCTTTGAGGATATTCCAGGAATAGTAGTCAAATAGCGGGAAACATTTAAAAAGAAACTACTTCCCAGATACTATGATGCTGTTAATTTAATTCTACATAAAAACAAAACCAAAAAAAGATTCTACATGATTTCCTGACAAGCATCCAGCAAGAAATATAACATTCATTTGCTAATATTTCTTTAATTCTTTAGCTTTTCAAGAGTATTTCCCACTATAAAAACAATGTAAGTTGGCTTTTTGTCCCTATAGGCGCCATGCTTCCTGTCTTGAGTTTATTTGGTTGTTTTCTACACGGTAAATAAACAACGTAACAAAACCCTGCTAAACCCTAGTGCACAACAGCAAGCTCTTAATAACAGGTTCTCGTTAACACAGTTAAATAGTCTCAATGCCTCCTCAACACCCTGTTCCCTCCATGAAAACAAAAGATGATGCTAAAAATTGCATTTTTCACAAAATATTGTCCTAAAGTGGAAGCATTTGTCCATATCAACCACTGAACAGTGTAATATTTTTTCTCAAGTAGAGAGTAATTTTTTTTAATAAAAAGTAGAAAGTATTGACTTTGTAATGTCTCCCAGGGCACGAATCTCAGGAGACCACAAGCCTACATACTACTGAAGGGTACTAGTAATAGCATCACACAAGCATAGCAACAGCAGTGGCAGGTTAAGACATTTGCCATGTGTGAAAGATACCATGACTACAACCGGTGCACTGTTGAAATGCACATGAGTTTTCCCACTGCCCACCTCCCACGGCACCCTGTCCCATGGTCCTCTGCTAAAAACTCAAAACCAAAATAAAAAATTATTTCCCTTTTCCCTTCTCTGCTGTTAAATAACATAAAAATTAATGCAAACACAACAAATATTTTTTTTTACTTAGTTTTAAAACTACATCTCCCAGTATCGCTGAGAGAGTTGGGGCTGTTTAGCCTGGAGAAGAGAAGGCTCCAGGGAGACCTTATAGCAGCTTTCAGTACGTAAAGGGGAGCCACAGGAAAGCTGGAGAGGGACTTTTTACAAAGGAGTGTTCTGACAGAACAAAGGGTAATGGCTTTAAACTGGAAGAGAAGATTTAGATTAGCTATTAGGAAGAAATTCTTTATGAAGGTGATGAGACACTGGAACAGGTTGCCCAGAGAAGCTGTGGCTGCCCCATCCCTGGAGGTGTTCAAGGTCAGGCTGGATGGGGCTTTGAGCAACCTGCTCTAGCGGGAGGTGTCCCTGGCCAGGGCAGGGGGGTTGTAACTAGATGATCTTGAAGGTCCCTTCCAAGTCTAACCATTCTATGATTGCTGTCTACCAATCTCTTAGAGAATTAGAAGTAAAGCTTACCAAACTTTTTCTTCTTCCATTCCTCCTCTGGCACGTTGGTTTATTACAGCAGGGCTACTCATGGTAAGTGCTGAGCTTTCAGAATTCATTTTTTTCTACAAAGAAACAAAATCAAAAACCATGAAAAATACAATGTAAGTGAAGAATGTGTTTACTAATTAACTAGAAAACCAAAATTTTAAGACAAGAACTTTTAAGACCAAATACAGTATGTTTTACTCACTTAAGTGAATGTCCTAAATCAATGGGATTAATTGGATGAATACATTGAGAAGGATTTGGCAGTTTTGTGGACTTGCTAGTTATGCCAAACGCAACACTGATTGTCTTTTGTTTACTTTTCTGAACACAAGCCAAAGGAGTTGATGTCAGCAAGCCTGCATCCAGAGCTATGCATAGTGTCAGTTATGTTAATTCAGAGCAGCAGTCACAGCTAGTGTTGCCATGGAATGGTCCACACAACATTGGGGAGCAATTTCTGATACGTGAAGATACAGAAGCTTTTTAGCATATTTTAATAACTTAAGATCGTACTTTGTTTATTTGCAGAAAATAACAATTCATTCATGCCTGAAGTTACTCTCAAACACAGCACAGACATATTCAAATACTGGCAATAGCAATTCCCAAGTCACAAGGCTTCTAGAAGGTCTACATGGCCAAAGGTGCTTCAAGTAAATGACTTGCACGATAAGTGAAAGTCTCTAGATAAGGCACGTTAATTTCACCATGGAACACTATTTTTTTGGTAACAGAGTCCACAATGCTAACATGGAATTTCTTACACCTATAGCTTTTTTCTTTCCCCTTTCTTTTAAAAAGGAGAGAGGGGAAAAAAAAATATTTTTAGCCATCAAAGTAATCTTGACTTGATTTGACACCTGGTTCCCATTATGAACAGCACAAATACCTAATTGATTAACAGAGAACAGGTTCAACTGTATATTAATTAATATCTACTAGAACACAAACAGAAAATATGCTGTGCTTGTTAAAATAATAAACCCTTGCTTTTTGCAAGAAGATAGAGAGAACCATTATAAAGCTGGTTTAACCTGTGTGAAACCTGGGACAAAAATCTGACTTGACAGTCATGGACAGCATGAAAAGTTGAGCACAACACGTGTCCCATCAGTGGCACGCAGATTAGGCCAATCTTCACAAAACAAGTACTTTGAAGAGAATGCCAATCTTTGTTTCAAGATTCTGTCCATGCAGGAGTAGATAAACAGCCCTAGCAAGCATGTTTATCAGATAGAAGTCCCAAAATCACCAACCAAAATTTGGTCCTGACTGGAACGAATGTCTTCTTTTTGCCTGCCCTTTGCTGTGAACAGAGCGTGCAGCACTGCCATTCCAGAGAAAAGAGAATAGGTCCTTAATTTTGCCTTTTTTTTTTTCCCCCCACTTTTCATAATAGAAAGGGATAAAGATTCTGCACAATGTGTTTCTGAGCAAATTTGTTTCTTGAAATCTTGTTTTAAAGATCTGGAAAACTATTCTGAAAGGAAGAACAACAAAAGCCTCGCCTTGGTGAGGGCATGAACAGAGACTGTTAGCCATCTGACTTTTTTTTGGATCAGTGCCTAACCTCAAATTTACTCCTCATTCTGAAGTTGGACCACTTCGGGGGGGGGGGGGTCAAAAGTAAAAAAATAATAAAACAACCAAACCAACAACAACAAAAAAAAACACCAAAAACCAAACCCACCCTTAACCCTAGTAATTCTAGAAGTGGCTCAGTAGCAGGTGTTGAAAGTTAAATTATTACTTGCCTCTCTAGTCTGTAATAGTGCAGGAGGAGGGGAGTTGTTCTTAAACATATTCTGAAGCAACAATGCAAGAGTCCATGCTTAAACATCTTCTGCAAAGTTCCTTTCTTTCAGGAAGCAATTTCCTGACAGGGCAAATTAAAACTTTTCTTTTGGCAATGAATTTCTACTCTACATTGTGAAAGCCCAGATGCTTCAATGACCACGCAAGTTATGCCAACAAGAACTTTTACCTCCTCTTACAGTCACTTGTACTAGTAAGGATCCAAAGGTTCAAAGGAAGGTTAAAAGCAGTCCATTAATTCTTAAATTTGGAAGCTGAAAGATTCAAGTTACAAAACTACAAGGTTGCCATTCCAGAAAAAAGAAACAAAACAAAACAACTTCTACTGTTCACTTGTGAACTAGTACCACAGCAGTGTAAGTGTTCAGTGTATGACTAAAGAAAGCGTTTTCGGCACTCCCTTCTTTCCCACCCTTGGAAACATCTAAGCAAACACTCCATTCATATCTCTGCATTGAGACTTCCACTAGAGTAAAAGCAGAGGACAGTAGAAGTGATAAAAGTTACCGTGTTATGAACCTTTCTATGACCGATTGATAATAAAAGTTGACATAAATCTAACAGAAAATAAGTGAAATAGATATCTAACAGAAAATAAGTGAAATACAGCACAAACCAACTTTGTTTTTTTACGTGTTTCACCAAAAAAAAAAACAAACACATGAAGTAATACAGAGAGAAATACATCTTGTCAAACTTCTCAACGCCCTCAGATTCCCAGTCTAATAGCTGAAAATGTCAGCAACACATTGTACTCCTTCCCCTCGGCAACCTCAGGATCTTACAAAAATCTGCTTCTGGTGTTTTCTGTAACATAAAAGCAGGGCATCGAGAGGCCAGCACTTTTTCGTTCTGATAGGAAGATCTCATCCACCACACCTTCAGACAGATATCTATACGCTGGATAAGACAGCAGGCTTTTTGGATACCGTAAGTCATATTCTTTCAAGACACACAGTCATGCTCTTGCAGCCTCCACTGCTCGGTTTCCAATAATATGAGAGATCTGCCAAGTCGCCCACGAACTAAACAAACGCTCTCTTCACTTACCCATATGGAGGAGAGAGGCACAACAGCCAGCTGATACAATCACCCAGCTGGACAGCCATCTTTCCTCAGCTACTACTGCCACAGGTGGACAGGAAACACCACCATGCCTGCCTGGCCCTGTCCTGTCCTTTGCAGTGCAGCAGCTTCCTCAAGATGGGAGCAGGTAGTGCAAAGCATCCCTCTAGCTCTCCACCTAGGCCAAAGAAGGACAATGCTCCAGCAATGCCCACCATGTAATCCCTGCCTGCTACAGCATAAACTCCTAGCATCTCAATGACTTTTGTCTGCATCACCCAGTTTCTTAAAAATCATACTCCTCCTTCCTTACTGTCTTTTGAGATGAAGGTGATTGTTAAAAAGTTTTGAGACCAAGTGTCCATTCAGCGTTGCCATCCATTAGCACTTCTCATTCACACTTCGGAGGTTGGACAGCAATGAGTCAGACAAGCTTCTCGAAAATCATCAGGAATACTGTTGTCATCCTATTCCTGACAACAGGTCTACACAGGTCCTAGTTCACTGTACCAGGAGCAACAGGTAGTTAAACAGTTGATCCCCCACATCACTGACAAGTTTTATGGCCTTGTCAAAATACCAGTTTTTCAGTTTCTAAGTGACAAATGGAAAATTGGTATCCATCTACACTTTCCAAAGTCACGGATACCAAATATTACCACTATTTCTCTTACTTGAAAGTCCTTTCAATGAAAAATTATCAGCCTGTAGATTCTATCCTGACTCATTGTTGTGCCACAAACTGCTCTTAGACTCTTTCTTCAGAATAACTAACTATTTTTAAAATAAAAACTTTTCCATTTTAAGATGTAGAAGGAGCTATCTTTTTTCAAGCATTAAGAATATTTTGCAGAAGTATTTCTAGTGAACATAAACTGCTTTGGTAGGTCTAAAATAAAACTGAATTGTTCTGTTGTGGAAAGAAAAGTTATTGTAAGGCTTATACTCTCAAAAAACGTTTATATTCAAAGTGAACCACACAAATTAAAGCTAAAACTGGCAATGTAAAATTTTGTTTGGAGTATACTGGTTTAGAATGTATTCAACCAGAATATTAACACTATGCCCAGAAATCAGCCTCCAGTAATAATAACATCTTAGAAAATCAAATGCAATTCAAGAAGCAAAGGAATAATGTTCAGAAAAAATATGCTACTCACAGGTGCCTCTTTCTATATCACCATCCAGCTCTTGTTTGGACTTGAACTTTATGACATAGGCGCTACGCATGATGAAACTTGAAAGAGGAAAATAAATCTATCATCTGCCCTCTTAATAACTTGAAGCCAGATGCCAAGGCAAGTCAATGAATATTAATTTAAGAGGCTCTCCTCTTCAGACGTATTCTGTTCCTCATCCTCTGTTTGTACACTGAACCTTGACTGTTCCAGATAAGGAACATGCACTTTAATTAGGTGCTGTCCTAGAGATCGTGCTGTGCTGTAATAGGAGGAAGTGGGCAAAAGCCATTTCCAGAACAAAAACATAGGAAAACAATGTCAAAGACTTTATTTATAGCAGCTACGTTTAACACTACTGTCACTATCTTATTGAGGGAACAGCCTTGAAGAAACATCCTTGCTCATTTTGAAAAGACATCAGAAATTTAGCATGTTAGTCTTCTATGACTGAGTACAGATTGTTTAATACTTGAGTACCTAGAAGGAAGCACGCACCCCAAACTCCTCTTAAGTTATGTCCAAAGAAACTCATTTTTATGCTTCCATTAAGATCATTAACTTTGATTATCAGTCCATCTGCCTTAGAGTAGATTCTTACACCCCCATAACGGCAGAGAAAAGCCTAGCAGTGGTAAGCCACACTGAAAAGTGTGTTACATTTAAGTGTATTTTATTCATTTAGATTTAATTCTGGAAGTTCTGCAATTGCCCTTAAATGGACAAAAGTAAAGGGGGGAAAGAAAGGTTCCAGTATAGCACAGCACTCAAGCCTCCGAACACCTGCACAGAACAGTATTATAGAGTTACTGGAACAGAAAACATGAGAAGGTTCAAGGAAAGTGTTGAAGCCACAATACTCCATGGGCTCAAACCAGCCTGTGATTTATATCTAGCAGACTACAGAAGGTACTAGCCCATCTTTTTAAAATAGTGACTCCCTACACAAAGCCTATTTTCTTTTTTTTTTTTTTTTTTTTTTTTTTNTGTAGATACACTTTGATCCTCAGGCTAAAAATCTTTTTTGCCTTTCCCTCCACTCCCTATTTGTATCTCTAGACAAGTAAGATATTCACAGTAGCAGCAGTCAAAAAATACTTATCATTCAACAGCTGTTCACTACAGTTAAAGTAAAAATAACCAATACCTTCTGACAAAACATGTTCCCACAGCTCCTTACCTTCACCAAAATGCTTTGCATTGTTGAAATAGTATCTTGTTATACTTGGTTGATAAGAGAACTGTGAAAGAAGCTTTACTGAACCCTAAGACCCTCAATGCAGAAACTATTATTCCTTTTAATGAAAAAGGCAGCAGTAGCATCACTATAGTAATGCGCATATAGTACAAAGAAAAAAAAGGTGTTGCACACTATCATTCTCTCAAGCAGAAGTCTTTATGCTCACAAAACCTGAACAATAGATACTAATTAGCAAGCATACATCATAACATCTTTAATTTTAAAGAGCCCATTTTCCATTTCCTTACTAGCTGCACAGAAGTCTAATTTCTAGAGACCAAACACATTTATTCTTGTATTGTTTTCTGAAAAGTCGTGTTTCCACACACTGTTAGCAAGCACGTAGTATCACATCTTGATAGCACCCAGCTCCTAACCAGCAACCACCTTAGGCAAACAGCTTGTTGAAGGGCAAATTCAAAATTTAAAACAAACTTCATTATTTAACTGCATAACAACAAATACCAAAACCAATCTTTTATCCAAATTGTTTTTCTGAGGTTTTCAGATACTGCAGTTGCCAAGATCTTTATACCACTGAAGCATACTTCAGTAAAATCAGAGTGAAAACTCAAGAAGCTCTTGAAGAATATTTCTCCTGACTACAACTCCAAGTAGCATGTGATGCTGAGAATTTTCACATTGCATAATCACTTCAATCCAAGCCTAGTATACCACAAACTTTCTTTTACACACACTATGGTTATTTCAAGTAAGTTTTGACGTCAATGAACACATGTGGTATACCATTACTTACCTTCTTGAAGTCTTTAAAAATGCACCTGATGCACTAATGAATGAGGTTTTGGAGGATCTTTTTAAATATATAGTTTTGAAAAGGTTTTTATTCCTGTCCTTGAGGCATCTCATTAAAAACAGTCACCTACTGTCCTCTTAAGAAGTGCAGATAAATTTTATATAGGTATTTTACACAAATGTATATATAAAGATATTTGGAGGAAGTAGTTCAGAGAACCAGAGGCACTGCACACAACTTTTCACTCTATATTTGGTGATTCCATCAGAACTCTCCAAGATGACAGAGAATAAGCTTTAAAATATATAAAAAATATAATGATTCTGTCTCACAGCAAGTATCAAGTTTGGCCCCCTCTCCCATACACACACACTTGCTATAGACAGTGAGACAGTTTATCCAGCCATATATAAAAGACAGTGTTTATTTCCAAAATAGCATAAATGTTATATTTATTCTCAGCACAAAGTAGATTAAAACGTAAGAGACAACAGTTAAATAAATACATAAATAAAAGTTCATAGCAGGCAGAAGCCAGAACACTGACATGGAAGTGTTCCATGCTGGAGAAATACAGCCTACTATTAGACACTTTTCTCAATAGCACTAGTCCTTTAGTTTACCAAGACTTAGCTCTTTTCCCTAAAAAATACCAAAAGAAAAGGAAGACAACCAATTACGTTACATGACCTTCAAGACCTGCTCACATGACCTTCAAGAAAGCACACAGACAAGTTTACCAGCATCGAAGAGAGGATGTGGCTACAATTCACACATCTTTCAGAACCATTTATGTTTATATAGTAAGACACCAGCATCAGGGAAACCACAAACAGGTACATGCACACTTTTTATTCCCAAAATACAAACACAGATTTTCCTGAGCTAGCTATTGCTGTGCAAAATAAGAGTTATGAAAGAATTCAGACCGTTGGTTTAGTCTATGCTGCATATCAGCATGTTATATAATACTGTACATCACTGCGACAAAGAAGAGCCAAGGACTCAACTGCACTGTCCAATCTGCAAAGTTACCAGGAGCTTTGAGTCTAATAGTGGTTTCAGCTCAGAAACTTTAGCAGTGTAGGTGGAAATAGGGAATGCTTGTGCGCTTTGTTGTCACTTTTAGGGATGGTAATTGATTGCCATATCAATTTAAAAAAAAAAGAATTTAATGTTTCGGTACTCTGTGCCTTAGTAATAACACACAACTGGGTCTCTTTTATCTGATTAGGAAAAAAATCTAACATTGTGAAACACTAGCAAAGACTTGAACAGAACATTTTAAACAGAACATTTAAACACAGAAAACGCACACACAAAATTAAATATTCTGCTTAAGCCGAATACAGAGAACACTACATACTATATTCTATTCAACGTAAACAGATAAGAGAATTTTATGTCACTGATGTTAAAATCACATGTGTCATTCCGAGACAAATCTGTTTCTCTCTGGACTAAAAGATCCAGATGTTCCTATTTCAAGTATCTGGCTCCAGCACCAGACAGTAAACAACCTACCCATTCTATCAGCGTGCAAGAAGAATTCTCCAGCACTGGCCATTACTCTTCCCTTTTCCCCCTCTCCAAGTTTTTATTTCTTTTCAACAAAGCAAGCAAACAAAACAGAACAGTATAATAATCTAGCTTCTACCGCAGACTTAGTGCTAGCCTTTAGTCAGTTTAACATGCAAAAAGGGGCAAAGTTATCTGATTTTTTCATAAACTACAATTTCCAATGCAAATACAACTACTTTAAAGCTAAACATACTGTATTGTGTTTTGCAGTTGACACTATGCAGCAAAACAATGTTGAGAGGTTCTTTCCAAAGACTATGAGTATTTATGTTCCCAATTTAGTGACTCATACAGCTAGCAATTTCTGAGATTAATTTAACTCTATCCTCCTCAAACTTCTGAATTTGAAGGCAAGCAGTAAATTGTTATTCAGAAGTTTTAACAATGACAAACACAAAGATTTTATCTATGTTTTTTTTAATCTAGATTTTATCTAGGGGAAATCTATTTCCAGAAATAACTATGTGCTATTTCTGTAAAGAATATTAGAAAGGCTATACAAAGCTAAACTAACTTAAGGGACAATTTATTACACAAAAAAAAAAAAGTTTTCTGAAACTAGCACTGAAATTAAGTCTCTTTGATCGTAATGGCAAACTCAGAAAAAAAGAAAGAAGAGATACAGTATGCACGCCCAGTGTAAAATTAATGCAACTGCTGCCACATTTTTTCATATTTTTCTCTTCCTTTCAACATATTCCTGCTTTCTTCATCATAAAAGGGTTTATCCTCAACAAAAATACATTAAGAATAGATGAAAAACAAGAGAAATACCACCACAGTTGATAGAAACGCAACCCATTTTCCCTTTTATCAGAATTATCACTGCCAGGAAATGGTAGCAGGTTCAAAATTTTATCTGCCTGGATAGGAAGGGTGTCACATTGTCTCCTTAACATTAAAATCATGACTCTTTCAGACTGCTGTCTTAATAATCATGATTATTCCATTCAGGATTGCTGCACAGTTTCAGAAGTCACTGAAGTTTGTCAATATGGTTTTGCATTTATTTTTCTTGGTTACTTAATAGATTTGAATGGTAAACAAAAAGGTGTATTTTCCTAAAATTATCTTCTCCATCTTTACAGCTTTTCACCTGCAATTGCTAAGCACGGTCAGAACCCAAACCTACATGGGAAAATCTGCAAGATCACCCCTCCACACAGTAATCAACTTGCTTGAGAGAATTTTTTCTAGGATATTAATTACTTATCTGTGGAGCATCAAACGCTAATTTTCACAGCATCTGTTTCTGTAGGCAAAGCATTTGAAGGCTCATACTCACATGAACCTCACTATCCACAGAGGGATACCAGGTTTGGGATACAATCATCACAGCCTGTGTCAAAACAAACATGGTGGCTTTAAGGGTTGTACTGCAATTCACACATGCCTCTACCCTCTCCCAGACACCTGCTATCTGGATGCATCGGCTAAGGACATACACAAGGAGAAGCAGTCAGCCACCCCCAAAACACACACTGTCCAAATAGCTGGTTGCTGTCTTCAAGACAAAGGTGATGGTCCAGACAGAACCTTCTGAGGGAACACTAGCTGGACACACTGTAATATTTAAAATAAAATCAGTATGATTCCCGATACAGTACAGACATACATGTAACAGACATACTCTTCTCCTAGTTATAATCCTGAAAATTTATTTTGGAAAAATGCTGAAGTGTTTAAAATAAACTAATGAAAGCTGTACTTCTATTTAACAACTAAAATGTTTGTGAGATGGTACCAGCAGAGCAGCTGTTCTTGCTCTACAGAAACCACATTAGTCCAGATAACTCCTGCCAACTTCCCAAGTTTATGAAAGCTTCAGTGGTATAAAAGCCAGTAAACCTTTTTGAATACAAGTTGCACCACACATTGATTACACCTGTGGAGTTATGAGGGGAACTGCATCACTGTGAAGGCAATTAATCCTATATAGAAGGCGGGGGGGGGGAATCAGTAACAGTATAGGGCACCTTTCTAGTTACATTTCATAATGTTACCACTTCTTGTTACCACTTCTGTTTGTATATACAATGATTTAACATGAAAAGCAAAAAAAAAGCTCTTTTATTGTAAAGAACAAAGTTTCTGCTTCTTGTCCAGTTTAAACAATGGGGGGGGGGGGGGGAGATTGCCGGATTTACCC
>VZSZ01001392.1:250680-309749 GCA_013398815.1 Ibidorhyncha struthersii
GTTGGCTGACGGGGAGGACGCGGGGGGTTCCAGGGCCGGCCCGGCGGCTGTCAGGAGAGGCGGAGGGAGGAGACGTATGTGTGTGTGTGTGCGCACGCCCCGCCCCCGGGAGCCCACCCCTCTCCGCCGGCCGCGCCCCGCCCGTCCCTCCGCCGCTCCCGCTCGGTCTGCCCCGCACCAACTACTCGGTGGCGCGACCTTCGCTTCCGCCCCTCGCCTCTGGGTTCCTTCTGAACTACCCACCTCGGCGAGGGGCCTCGCAGCGGTGGCCCGACCGGCCCCTGCCGCTTCCCAGGGCTCCGGGCTTCACCTCCCGGACCTCGCCGGAGCCCTCCGCCCCCGCCTGGGGAGGCGAGAAGGGGCACCGGCCCGCCGCCCTGTTCCCGGTGTCCCTGCCGCCCTGGAAACTCGGCTCCTACAGTGTCCAGAACCAGTTAAGGCAGAAGGACGGACCAAAACAAAGGCAAACGGCACCAGTTCCACGCTGAAAATCTCCAACGAGATTAACAGTGACCAGGAGTAAGGTCCCATTAGGTCAACAATTTGGGGAAAGTAGTCACAAGTGATTTACAGCTGGTAACAGGTATGGCTGTTCTGGAGGAAAGAAATATGGAAATATAGTGGGAAGCCCTATTGGTCAGGAAAAAAAAAAAAAAAAAAAAAAAACAGGGCTGTGAAGATGGGAGCGAGCAGATTGTGAGCTCTTTAACTGAGGGACTAGTGTTCTGGTATGCATTTATACTGTGCCTGGTAAAGATAAGATTATTTTCATAGAATGGTTTAGGTTGGAAGGGACTTTCAAGATCATCCAGTTCCAACCCCCCTGCCATGGGCAGGGACACCTCCCACTGGACCAGGCTGCTCAAAGCCCCATCCAGCCTGACCTTGAACACTTCCAGGGATGGGGCAGCCACAACTTCCCTGGACAACCCGTTGCCAGTGCCTCACCACCCTCAAAGTGAAATATTTCATCCTAATATCTAATCTAAGTCTACCCTCTTACAGTTTGAAGCCATTCCCCCTCGTGCTATCACTACATGCCCTTCTAAAGAGTCCCTCCCCAGCTCTCCTGTAGGCCCCCTTTAGGTACTGGAAGACCGCTATAAGGTCTCCCCGGAGCCTTCTCTTCTCCAGGCTGAACAACCCCAACTCTCAGCCTGTCCTCATAGGAGAGGTGTTTCATCCCTCTGATCATCTTTGTGGCCCTCCTCTGGACTTGCTCCAACAGGTCCATGTCTTTCCTATGCTGGGGGCTCCAGAGTTGGACACAGTACTCCAGGTGGGGTCTCACCAGAGCAGAGTAGAGGGGCAGAATCACCTCCTTTTCTGTGACCAAAGTCTATAGGCAGTAGTTCAGTATAATAATAAATACTAGCAATTACACCACTTAACACAAATGCAGATTCAAATGAAATGTAGGTGGTAGGTCTTTTTCAGTAGTAGTATTGCCAACATAAAACAGGCAATGCAAAAACAGTAATAAAAGACAAAAAGTAGCTCACCACATTTTGAAGCCCAGACACCAGAAATATTTTGAAATAGACTAATTAATTGTGTATCTCAGTTATGGTTAGGCTTTCCATTTCACACCCAACATGTTGCAGTGAGATTTAATCTTCCAGTTGTTTCAAATTGCTGAGGCTAGAAATGCAGTATAGCCCTAGATATATGGACATCAGACCTTGTTTCTTTTTAAGTAGATGTCTTAAATTCCATTTCATTTCATCAGTTTGGGATACTAAAGTAATCTCTGAACTCCACTTTACACAGCATGAAAACACCGTGGCATTACAGTCACATTTAAAGAAACTGGTTCTTTTCAAACTAGGGACAATTCAACCAGAAAATAGCCATCAACATGCCGTCGTAGTTTTACAACTACTTTTCTTCTGCTCCTCAAGCAGCAATTTGCATAGATCAGACAGGTATATGGGGACCTGGCACTTTTTCTAGTCCTATGGCAGTTAGCTACACAGGGATTTATGTTTTAATCAACACTATGATAACGGCAAAACCTGGGCTCCCAGCAGTGTTGACATAATTAGCAGAATGCAGTGATCTTTGAGGCTGCTCAGGTCTGATTATTTCTGATAGATTCCTGAAAACATTGAGCCTTCATCATGGCTGCTGCCAAGAAAACAGGCATCCCAGCCCCTGCTTTGGTAGTGCCACTTACAAAAGCAGAGCTGCAACAGGCAGCAAGTGCCTGTCCATTTTTTATTCAGGACATACCATGCCTGTAAAGGAAAAGTGAGAGTTTTAGACCCCTGTTTTAAAGCTTAATTTGGTATTCATTATCCGGAAATGGGAAGAGATGCTCTGTTTAGAGACCTTTAACTTTTAGTCTATTTTATGTGTCCTAATAATTTCCACTTACTTATCTATACAGGGAATGAAAGATTAGTTGATGTAAATTCTGTAATTATATAACATAGCGGAATCTGCTCATCCACATCATCTAAAAATGTCATCCAAGGAGATTTAACACTTTTTAGTAATTACTAATTTGTAATACCTATTTTTAAGATGATAAACTATATAACACAACTTGCAATTGTTGTTTGTTCGGCATTTTTAAATCTTAATGAGCATGAAATTTTCTTTAGTATGCAAAATATAGAACACAAGTGTTAAATGTATTATTACTTCAGTCCAAAACATTTTTAAAATACAGTGATATTTGGCAGTTATACTTTAAAAAAAGTTTGTTTTTAACAAGCCAATTTAAGGGTGACAGCAGGAATATTCAAATACATGTACCTGTATTTCTCAGGTCTGATGGCAGTGTAAGCAAAAAGGGTAAAGTTTAGAAATATGAATCCTGCCCTGCTTTCCTGATTCACTGTAACTATTATTCTCATTCCAGCCTCAGTAGCTGAGCATTGTCCAACTATTCTGCAAAGAGATGGTGGTTTCCTTCCTAACACCTAAATCACACCTTGGCATGTTTGCAAAAGCTACAATACAGACAGCTTCCTTTCTGTTGATGACTAATGACTTTTATGGGTACATCCTCTATATTAGACGTTGCTAAAGACAAGTAGGTCTAATTCTATTCTCACTTTTAATTATTTTGAAATAAGTGTGATGTAACAGACAGCAATGAAATCACTCCTGATTTTCATCAAAATTATAAAGGAGTCATTCTTGCAAACAAGGTTCATATCGAGCAATGATCTTCTAGAGAAGTAGTACCAAGAAGCACCATGGGGCTGAAACAGGCCCCTGGAGTCTATCCAAAGGCTGCCCTAAGTTAACTCACGCTTCAGAGGTCTCTGTGGGATATTGTATAGGAACTAAAATACATTGCTTAACATCTGCCCAAATCTACCTCTTCTACCAGCAGTTCTTGCTGTGCCTCTGCTGCACAGCCCCCCGTTTCCCACCACACTCCATCAGTAGATGAGCATGTTGCAGGGGTGACAGAACTTGTTTGGTGCATAAAACGGTGCCCTGCTGGTTGTTCTATCATGCACCTTATTGCAAAATGGCAAAAGCTGCAATAATATCTCTGGCCAAGTACACCGACTGGTTACAGACTGTTGAAAGAAGCACCATTATGGCTCAAGACTAAGACATAATCCCTGCAATTCTGCCTTCAGCTGACGGCAGCCTCATCTGTGCTCTGAAGTGGATCTAGTTCCTATCTATTTCTTGTGTACAATGAGGATAACAACACTTGCTCATGGCTTTTGTAACCCCAGTTGTGCACTTGTCAGGAAAAAAAAAGAAATCTGACTTGTGACACACCAAACAACTCCTCTGATCCATGTCCCACTCACATTGTTGGTATCTGATTTCATAATCAGACCCACTGAAATTGGTTGAATCATCTGAGAAATAAAGCATTACAAAAAAGGGTGTGGCCACAGCATTCATAAAAGGCTTAGAAAATGTCACTGAAAAAGACTTTTATATCATGATTATTGTTCCGCAACTTGCACTGGAGATTACTTTCACCAGGCAGTAGCTAGCTGCAGTGAAAATATTCTTGGCACTCATTTCCTCGATGCAAAATCCTTCTGGGAACTTTTTTCTTTGAAACACAGATTAGTTTGGTAACCATGTAAAAATAAATAAAACAAGTCCATTCCCTAAATGTTTAATTTTCCCTTTTGGTACGCTATGCATCCCGTCTTTTGACAAGTTTAATCCTCTGTAATTGGGGTAGACATAAAAATTTCTCAGCCATGGAAGAGGTGACTTCTGTTTTTAGTTTTGATCTGTATTTTTAGGGTACTGTCAAAGGTAATAAAGAACTCTTGGTCTGCAGTCATTGGCAATAGTCAATATTCCAATAAAAGGCAGCGTAGCCTCCAATGGGTGCTTTACTCCGATATGGGAAAAACACTGTATCAGTCTCCCAGGCCCTTTGCGTAATCTTAGGTTCCATGTCTATTAGTAAGAAATGTTAGATTCTCCAGGAAATTCTATTATGATTATCAATAGCCAAATATTTTTGGTTGAATAAGAAGTCATCATAAACACGGTTGGCTGTTAAAGAAATTCCAAGCAAGTTACATGAAGAATTTGATGTTGATTTAGTCAAAGGATTAACAGAGAATTTGCACAGGGAGCATACGTGTGTCACAGCATTTACAATTACGTAAAATCACAGCTGCACACTTCCCCTGTGGAGAAAAAAAAAACAATTCTATAGACTATTATGAAATAAATTTACCTGACTCGTATGATCAACAAGACTGTCTCTTTGCAAGTGGACCTTTTTGCATGCCAGTAGCAACTAAATAGTTAGAATTCCAGCTAAATCAGCAGCCCAACAGGACAGCATTCCATACACTCACTGACGTTAGTTCAATCTTCCATCTATTGCCAAGGCCTGCGAACCCACCAGCCGAGCCTGGAAAAAAAAGTAGTTTGATTTCTATGGTAAATCAGCCTTGAATGTTACAGCTCCCTACCGATTAAAAATGAAGTCTTTTTATTAACTGATGAAGAAAACACTCCAGACGTTAATATATTCTTGCACTGATGTTTATTATTATGTCTATTAATATTTTATTATAAACTATTCTAAGTACATATAACAAAACTCCCCCCTCCCAACATCTTTCATATTTTCACATGCATGTTTTCAAACTCCCAGTCTTCCCAAAGTAGCTGCATCAGAGCAAAATACCCAAATCACTAAGAACTGAGAGCTTTTAGCATTGCAATATGGGCAACCACTTCAGTTTCTGGTCATCTAGGTGACATCTGACAGAGGAAAGAACATTTCCTTTTCCTCTGCTTTTTGTGAACAGGACAATATGACCAACCTCTACTTTTTCCATGGACTGCTATAAATATGAAATCATTGTCAACAGTGCAGCTGCCCATAAAAATCAACATAAGAGGTAAATCAGACTTTATTAAACTAGTTTTAAGAGAATAAAAAATGAAATTGTATCCCATTATAAAAATTGACCATTGTTCTGTTTTTTATGAGTCTAAGAAACAGCAACAGATTATAGCAAGTAAAATAATTTACAGTAGATAAAAATTCCTTTAGCTGATCTATAGCACAGCCTTTAACTTCTGACCTTTTAGAAATAATTGGGTCTGGCCAGTTATAGTTTCAATGCACATATTGTGTGCAGTGCACATTTTTCACCATAACTCAAAAAGTGTTTGTTGTATGGTTGGTTTTGGTAGTGTGGGGTTTTTTTTAGGGGTGTTCCTTTAAAATTTTGGGGGGGGAGGGAGGGGCATTTCAGTATCAAGTCACCACAATATTTAAATGCAAGATAAAAAAAAGCAAAATGAGAGCTTACTTCCTTAAGTTTTTCGAGATGTATTATCCATATGCAAATCCTCACATCGAAGCATATATCTTTCCACATCCTCAAGGTGGAAGAATTTTGACCAACAGTTCCCAAACATCAGGAAAGCATCCTGAGGGTTCTCATGTTTTAAACTGAAGGTATAAACATGACAGCATCACCTTCTTTTCATTTTCTTTCAACCACAAAGTCCCTCATGTACAGGGCTCCAAGGCAGAGGATACAGAGATTAGGACTGCAGAATATACATATGGATAACACATCTCAAAGTAGTCCAGTTCAGATACAGAGAAGTAACTCACCAAATTCCCTTTTGAATTACTAATGCAACTACTCACATGCTTAGTGACCCTTCAGAATGTCTTTGACCTACCTGGTGATAGAAACAGAATTAGGAATTGTGGGACAGAGGCCCAAAGACAACAACAGGTATAAACACTTTAAACATTATCCTGTAAATTCAACATAGCTAATGTGTATGCAAACTATCTGATATTAAGTAAGCAGTTCAAGTCTTCAATAATAACAAGTTTTACAGACTACAGATTTTTCTATAGCATTCTAAGTTTGATTGTGCCAGACAAAAAGGCCATTATAAAAACCTTCATTTACCTGGGCAACATAAGGAATACAAGTGGTTTCAAGGCTTATCCTTGAAATTACAGTTTGCAGGGTTCATTGACTGGAACAGTGCTTTGAAATCTACTTGGATGAAAACAAAAAGCATATAAATCTTAGGTAAATATCACATCTTCTTTGACAAAACTAATCCGATCCAGGTTATTATAGTATTGTAATTGATGTATATAAGTTTCACTTTACATGCAGAACCAGGTACTGCTAGGAGACCTTCAAGGAGGATATAGGAAAAATAATTACATAAAATCATACTAAGGCAGTTTTATTTAAGAAAATAAAGGAGTCAGACCCATTCTGTCCAATACAGAAGTTTTAGAAAACTGAATTTTCTTACAGTGGCTTGACTATATTAAACACCCATCAAAGTATCTGTTTCACTTCCAGATGTAGTATGAATTGCAGTTAGAGAGTCTGGTTGGTTGTGTGGTGTGCATAACTGCAATAAAAGTGTCTTGGATAAAACAACTGGACTCTTAAGCCAAGTCTTCTTATACTACTAAGAAAAGCCCAATGAAAGAAACGGAACAAAAATGTTTTATTTTGATATTTAACTTCTAAATTATAGTATCATAAAAAAAATATTTCCACAAATGTCAGCCGCATTCTATTTTCAACAGTTGATGTGTTTATGTACAGGTACAAATTATAACAGCTATACTCAAAATGTTGAACACACTGTCGTATCTTTAACCTTCAGCTTTACAATGTTTTTTCCACTCTCCCAGAAAATACATTTTAAAACATCCAAACAATGTCCACACACTTGAGTCTAGTAGAAATTAAAGGGATCTTTTCAGCGATAACAATGAGTTTACTAACACTTGAAAATAGTAGTAAGCTAATCTCTAATATGTGTAGTAACATATTTGTTTTAAAAATATTTTCTTACAAGGATTTTTGCAGTTCTTCTCATTGGAGGGAAAATACAGAATTCTTGCAAATCCAGTACTATGTCCTTCCAGCATCTCAATATACACAATATTTTTCTAATTTTTTAAAGCACCGTGGCTTTGTAAAAAAACTATGCCAAATCAGATTAAGTATTACTTTTCTCAATTTTATACATTTTAACTGTGGGCTTGTCCTACTCTAAATTTTCAATTAATTATATTCTCTTTCTTCTGAGGACATATAATATGCTGTTTCCACCTTATGCGAAGATGGAATGAAGGAATTATTCTTCCCCCCCAACAGATTTGATTGGCATCTGCATATACCTTTTATAATTGAAAAAAATAAGATTTGCAGGATTGTACAGCAAATTTTGAAGAAATAAAGGCATTAATGACAAGTGCTTCTTTGTGCAACTGTCATCATCCATTTTTGAAACTGAGCTTTCTCACAGCTCAAAACAAAAACCTAATGCCATTAAGTAATACCAGTTCTGCTACTGAATTTAACAGAACCAGGAAATCTTCCCAATCTTTTGTCTAGCATAACATAACAGTATGTGAGCTGCACCTTTCCACGGAGGAAAGCAGTACTACCTTCGTCAGCTAACTGCTAAGAAATTGCCTCCTCCTCATGTTTTACAGCTTTGGCATTTCTATGCACAGCAGCTCTCCAGCACACAAATTTTATAACCTTTCTGCCTGTGTCTTATCAATCCAAACTCCTTCTCTAGTAAAATGGCAAGAATTGCACAGAATCAAGATTCTTCACAGCTGGATTTAGTAGAGGAGCATTTACCTCTAGATTATTCTGCCTAGTTTGACCAAGGTGTTTTTCAACTTCGAAGAATGAGAAAACATGAAGAATTTTGCTTTAGGTACAGCCCAAGGCACAGCATAAAAAAACCCACCATTGAAGGTGCAGATGATTCGTCACTATGTACTTAAAACTACCTAAAGCTTACTTAGGTATTGCAAGTTTGAGGTTTTCCAGTTCACGGGGTTTTTTCAAATTCAGAAAACAGGGAGAGTAAGGAACATTACAAGGAACAATGGACAAGGCCCTCCAAATCTGCCACATGTATCATGTTGATCACAGAATTATGTATTACAATTGCAAAGCATGCCGGAGTTCTGCCATCAATGGTTATGTTCAAAGAATTGGTACAGCACTTTCTTACTCCATCTGTAACGATGATTTTGAGAGTCTTTTGTTTGGAAATTGAAATAATTAAATAAACTGATAAAAAAAAAAACATCACAAACACAAAACCAAAACGAGGAGCTTTAAAGCTACTCAGCCAAATCACCACTGGCTTAATAGTTCTCTCTCATGCTATTAAAATGGATAATACAATGTAAGAGTTAGCAATGTCTAATTCTCATCTATCAAAACTGAGAGAATATTTGAGCTGTTTGAGTTTTCCCTTGATGTATTCCTAAAGCAACCTCCTGTTAGCGGAATGCGAAGACAGGTTAAACGAGACAGAATCTGTCTCCATGAGCAAAATTAGCAAAGGCACATTGACAAGGTCTCCTTGAGTATTTGCTCTTAGCATGCGTATTATAATCGTGCCTAGACTTACAGTTACATAGATGGGTTTTACTTATGAAAAGTTGCTCTTTGGAAACTGCAGGGATATTGTGGATGGTGGTACACCTATCTGGTCACTGCAAAAGAAAGGACATGCATGCTCTGTGTCTTTAGATAAACACGTCCAGTTGCAGTTTAAGCATTTTTCGTTAATATAACAGTAGTAGTATTATACTGTCTTAATAACTAAGTAATAAGTAGTGTGAAAAATAACTGCAAAATAACTCATAGCCTTCTGTCAACTGGTTGGTTCAAAACAAAGCAAAGCATTCATGTCTGTTAACCACTTCTCTTGTTTTAGCCCAGATGATTTTGCAGCAGCATGTCCTTAAAAGATAATATAAAATCCCCCATAAAGCACACTCATCTCATGGCTGAACAAATCCAGAACTATGTCTTAAATACAAAATTTGGTCTTCCTTCCCCCATCTCTTTAAAGTGTTCTTTATATTAGCCCTTCCAGGAAGAAAAAAAGAAACTTGGTTTCCATGGTATCACTCAGCATATGCAGGATCGATATTTTTGTCTATTATAAAAATGATACTTCAGACTCAGTATGGTACTATTCGTGAGTCATCATAGCCAGATTGTGGGGAAGAGATAGGAGACCCATACAGAAGATGGAGATATGCACTTATCTGAAATTAAATACTGACACATTAACATCTAGGAGAGGAGACTGAGGAAAGGAGCTCAAACATTTCTAAAAGAAAATTATTTCTTCTGATGGAGATCTCACCCTCTGGCATTTTATCTTGCTTCTGGAAAAAAATCCTGCTCTCATTCACTACATCAAATATGTCAGCTCTTAAAACTAGAGGCTGGACTACAAAATTTACTAAGACTTAATGTTCCAAGCTATTTTATGTCCAGTTGCAAGATTACTTCCAGCAAAAAGTCAGTTTTGATTATGGCATCTGTAAACAGTATAATATCATGACATTTAAATTAGTAATAGGAATAATTTAGAATGTATTCTCATCTATTTTTTCATGCTGCATTTTTCAAATCATGAAAGACTTTATATAATAAAGACCAACAGATGCAAGTTTACTGGCCATGAAAAAATGCCTTAGGAATAGCAGATCTTCAGGGAGCATTTGTTCCTTCAAGTAGATTTAGTGCTGAGACAGTGTGGTAGTTGAAGCACAAACAGAGGCTGTTGATAAAGTGGCAATGCATAACAATGTTGTAATGTATTATAAAGGAGCAATTGCCTGCAGTTCGTCAGCATGGATACGGCAGTGAAGTTCTGCTTTACATACTCCAGGCACTAAGAATTTTGTAGCAGTAATTACAGGAGGTTCTTCTTCCCCTATAAAAGGAAAAAAAAAGTGAGGTACATTAATTGAAACATTGATTTTGTATTTGGTTGACATTTTAGAAACAATGCAAAGAAAACGTATGAAAACCCTCTGGATCATAATGCCATGTATATGCCCTACATGAGGCTGAACTACCATGCTCAGCAACTCCTATCTAAAGAATCAATACAAATTTCACCCCCAGGCAGGGCTTCTTAGAGAAGACCCTATCAGAGAATGGACCTAGTAAAGGTTTGGTTATTGGTACTTCCTCAAAATTAAACTGGTTTGAACTTCAGCTGATGATGCCCAATATGATATGTTCTTTGAGAATCTTTTCTTTGCAGATCAGTAGTCTGTACATAAACTGCATTGAAAGATAGAAACAACTACAAATTATGTGAGTTGTTATTTTAATTCAAAAGATTAAATCAAACTGTCTTTTAAAGAAGAAAGGAAAGATGTACCTTAAGATGCTGAATGACAGAGCTATTCACTTCTGTTCTGACCAAGTAACGGATAAAAAAAATAGCCAGAACAGAAATGGTACTGTGAATTCAGAGTAATAATTTGGAAATGTCCAACTCTCAGAACAAGAATAAAAGCTACAAAATTCTATCTACTCCTCTCATTATTAGGCATATGAATATTAGGGCTATAAACATTTTGTATGTCTGGGACAGTAAAAAGATTTAATGGGTTGCACTCTAACAGGCAGATGATGCTCAGTTCTAGATACTGTCTCCTTTGTACCTGTACCTAATTAGGACTGTGGTTTGGCTGAGGGGAGGTTTGAGTGAGTGTCGGTCACAGTGGTGCTTTTGGACGGGGACAGAGAATGAGAAAATGGCAGAACTTATTGTGGATTCTTAAGATGCTGGAGCATCAGTGTTAAGATCCAACTCTACCAGCCAGTACTATAATGTTTAACCTCTATAGCTGAAACATGTTAACAAGTAAGTATGTGACTTGAGAATTAATTACTGGAAAGACTGCCTCTTTCTTCCAGTGACTCCTTGGCAGCTGGGATACCCAGCTGACAGCTCTGTGATTGAATCAAGAGAGGAATACTGGTAAAGCATTCTTACAGACAGACCATAAATTTTAAGCTAGCATCCTGCTTTCATCTAACACTAGAACCTCTACAGATATCATCTGTAATTTTGCCCTCAAATGTGAGAGAAGGCTATGTTAGAAGATGGCAGGAAATTAAAGAATATAATATTAATATTGACACAATAACAGAGTATTTGTGGCTTATGCAATTAAATCAGTAAATCTATTTTTTCTCCACCCGAAAAGTTTTCAGGTTTTAGTTATTTTGTCTTATATACTATCTAGCATATAGATGCTGTATCTGTAAATCAACACCTATATTATCTACTCCAAAGATAACTCCGGCATCAAACATTAATTACAAATTATCTGAATAATAATAAAAAAAATCTATTTAGCCAAGAGAAAAGTCTAACAAATGAGCTCACTGTCAACATTCATTCAAGAAAGCAGAACAGAATACTGCCATTAAAATGCAATATTCACCTGTTGTAGCCGCCTAAGGAAAATTTCAGCAAGCAGCAGTTTTATCCTATGAATAAATTGCTGGAACGTTCCACACTGATGTAGTTGTGATGCCAGTTCAATGTACTGTAACTAGTAAGGTCAGATCAGCTTTTTACATAGCCTGAGGTAATATTTACATCTTCTAACTGTAGGCATCTAAGCTGGGTATCTATTTCAGAGTGTCTTCCACACATTTCAATTCCTCTACTGAAACCTGTTTGTTCATTCCTCCCAGCCCTGTGAAGCCTAATGTCATTTGAAACTTGAGTTAACCACAGAGTAGACTATATCCCTAAAGGTTCTAGTATGCACTGGAGCAAAATAGGATGTCATTTTTAGATTTATGGCCATTCTGTAAGAATGCTTCACCACATCACCCTCTTGATTAAACTAAACAGCTGTCAGCCGAGTATCCCAGCTGCCAAGGAGTCCCTAGAAGAAAGAAACAGTTTCTCCAATAATAGGTCAATTAATGACAAGTGACTTTATTAATAGAATTTTAATGAAATCTTACTTAGCTAGGGATCCCCCCCTGACAACAAGTTAAGGAAAAGATTAATTTTTCTAAAGTTACTGAAACCTACCTTTCTTATACATACATATATAAATATATATATATATAATTTTTAAAACACTGCTGTATCTTACCTAAACCTGATGATGAAGAAACACTTCCCGTAATGGAAGATGTTTCAATTTGGTCTGTCAATAGTCCTTCCATTAAAGGTAAAGATAATTCAGATGAAGGAACAGACGAATCATAGATTCCAGAATCTCGAGGCATATCTTTAAGATTTGAAGCTTTAACAACATGTAACAATGGCTGAAGAACAGAGCTGCCACCACCTTGATTGTCCTGAGTTTCTATATCTTCTCCGAGATTTAAGTGCTGAATTATGCAGTGAGAGTCTGAATTGCCAGCTGAAATAATATTTACATCTGTTTTCAGGTAAAAATCGCCATCCATCACCTGTTTATTCACCAAGTCATTTAAAACCAAGCCCGAATCAAATTTTTCCATTACAGGCTCCGAGTAATGTAAAGAGGGTGGAGGGAAGGGAATAAATTGTTTCTCAAACCAATCTGGTTCCTGATCAATGAACTGATGCATATTGCAAATGGCAACATAAAGGGACCTCCCAGATTTGCTCCTGAAATAATTCCTTTTACTAACGTTAACAGGAAACACCTTTGAATCCTGTACACTAAGATCTTTGGAGTGTAAATGTGAATACAGCTGAGGAAGATTGTCCATGAGTTTGTATTTTGTACTTCGATCCAGAATACCAGGGATGTCTCCTTCACAGGAGTAATCAAAGTAGACTGCAATGAACTTGCAGAGGTCATTTGAATTCTGCTTTGCTTGACGAAGCTTCTCTGCAACAGTCAACACAGCAAACAGAAAGAGTTCTCCTTTTCCCACATCTTTGGTTACCCCTCTGTGTTTCCAGTTCTTTTTTTCAACAAAGTATTTCATTCCCTTGGAACACACAATGATGATAAACTGGGACTCATTTATTTTTTTAATAAGCCACTCTTTCTGACCTTCTTTACAAATTTTTAGATCTTCCCACAAATCTAGAGCCACCTGGAAAAAAAAAAAGAGAACATTCTTGTTGATATTCATTATTAGTTTATTAAATATATTTGATAATAAATTATAAGTGAGTCATAGTGAGTGAGCTTGTATTTATCTGACAATTGAGAATAAGTGAGTTTAACTATAGCTTGTTCCTGGTGCAAATACAACCTGTTTTAAAAGACTAATAATTAACATAGCATTGATAGTGGACAAACTGGAATCAGTGATATTAACTATGCCAGTAATTATTCACCAAAATAAGCACAGCCTCGCATTCGTTCTAAACTTCGCTTGTGGGCTGAATATTTCACTGAGCTAAGAAAGTGGGTGAATTAAATAATAAGATAAAAAGGAAAACCTTCCAGACATTTTTTTTTTTTTAAACAAGAATGACAGCTATTATATAAACCCATTTTGCTGCTTATTTATCAAAGAAAAACATATCTAATTATACCTGTGTTACATAAAAATTTATGGGATCAACAAGTAAGAGTACAAAGCCAAGTAGTTGAATGTAAACTGGGTAGTTCCTTAAAAAATAAAACCACTATGGATTTGGTACATAGTAATAATTCTTGAGGAATAAAAAGAACATAGAAAATGTGGTTGGACCAAGGAAATTACTATTTGCTTATCTGGTCAAATTAGATATCATCAATCCACAATAAACACTGTATTGTGCCTGTCACAAACAATTTAACCATCGTATATCTGGGTCCATAATGTGCTGACTATAATGGAAATCCATATTAATTTATCATCTTTTGCATATTAATGAAGTCTGATGCCAAAAATTTTAATATCTAGATACAAACATAGTTAGTGCCTATAAAATCGAGTCCTTTCAGTTAGGATGTAAAACAGCAGCAGCTTATCTGTAATAAGAAAGCTCTGAAAATTTTATCATAAGAGTTGTTTAATTTTGTCCTTTTTCAAATTTTCTTAACATTCTACATTGTCTGAAGTACCTGTACCACTTTATCTCATGAAAGAATGAACAGTAGAATAACAGAAAAAAAATAGATGCAGAAAAAGTTTCATAATAGACACACATCAAAACCACTTATAAAGCATTTTTCCAGAGAACAAAGCATTTTTGCTCTGCGGTATCACCCATATAAAAGAAGAAAACTTTTCATGTCAGAAGACAGAGTAGGTGGATGCCTAGAACACAAGGACTCATGACATTACCACAGTGTCAGCTACAGCAAGAAAGTGACCGTGCCTGAAGTGGTCAGGCAGCTGGACCAGATGATCATTGGAAGTCCCTTCCAGCCGAACTGTTCTGTTCTATGCATGGGGAAAAGAAGTCATTTTACAACTCCTTGGGAGATACTCTGATAAAGGTACAATGCAGGTAAGTTTTTCTTTTGTGTCTGTTTTTGTTTCTGTTCTTCAAAATACTGTCTGATCTGATATCTGAGAGAAAGGATTTTTAATATGGTCAAGTTATTATTTTAAATGGCTATTAAATGCCACTGGTTTTGTCCTTTATGAGAAAATATTCCAATCCCATACAAAAAATACTTGTGCAGCTGTTCCATTATGCATTAAGCATCACTTTTTATATTAAACCACAGATTTAATAACACCACACATTATTTTTGTATGTAGATGCTATCAATATTTTGTTATATAAAGAGGTATGGTGTAGCAGGGCTAAAGTACATCTCTAAAAAGGGGATTCAAATAAGTTACTTATAAAACACCTTACCCGAAACATTTTAAACAGGATTAAATTGTGAACAATCCTCCAAACGTGAGGTATCGACCATGCTACTGTGTTTGGCCACTAGAGGCCAGACTTGCTGTATGGTTGAAAAAAACAGTTCCCCTTCATACGTTTCAAATCTCAGTGGCAGGATTAAAATGCAGCAAAAATAGACTAACAATTGTCTTGCCTTTTTACAGTTGAAATGTGAAAAACTGGCCACATATTGATTATATTTTAGAAAGCAGTCAGATTCTAAGCCTAGTCGTTCAGAGTAACAATTTGAATGTCTTTCTCATAGCTTTAAATAAAAAAGAAAAAAGACATGCTCATTTTACAGCTTTAAGGGAACAGAAGGGAATTTAAAAAAAAAATTAATACATAGTGTCAATAACTAATCCTAATTACAAAGATTTTTCTCTATGAGTACGAGTTTTAATAAATTCAGCTACTTTAAAAGTCCAATATAAAACATATTTTAGGAATACTTAAGGATATCAGGTAGACACCAATACCTCTTTGTGGCTGCCGATTATAAAGATGCAAGACCTACTAAACAGAAAAAGCAGTTAATATGAAACAAGCTAAACAGAGGTAAATGAAAGTGCTGGAATCAATGCGGTATACTTTTTCCACTATTCTATGTTTTTTAACACGGGCTATGATCTGTTCCTTTCCCTAGGTAAAGAAAATTTATATAGCCGATATTTAGAAGAATAACGAAAGTTATCTCTGGGGAAAGAAGAAATTGAAATCACTCATTTTCAAGCACATACTATTATGAGTTTTGGGGGTGCTGTTTCAGTTAAGGAAACCGTTTACAGAAGAAACACTGAGTTTACCTCACAGCCACAGAAGTCCTGAAGAAAATAAGCAAAGCATTGGATGACGTTAATGTGTTTCTGGCAATCTTTACTGGAATAGCAGATGAACACTTTTGGCCGGGGACGAAGTCTTTCCACATGGAGACCTGCAGCATATGCTGAAGATTCTGAGCTCTCCTCATCTAGATGGGAATATATATTTTCTAAATTGGAAGAGAGAAAGAGAGTTCACACTATAAAGCTTGGGTTTGTTTTGCTTTTTCAAAACTTCTGTAGGCTCATTACTAATGCATACAGTAATGACTTTTTTCAAAAGATATTTCTTTCCAGCCTGAAAAAGAAAAGTTGCACGCGCTCTATTTATCCAGCTACGTATGTGGAACACACTTTGAAAGTGAAACGTGCAGTTATTACTGTACAACTCAGAAAACTTAAGAAAGGCTTATTTTATAAACAAAATGAGGTTGTTTCACCTCTATCCAGTTTCAACAGTCTTTACCTCTCTGTTCAAATATTATAAGCCTTAAGGATGTATAATCATCAAGAGTTTGCTGTATAACAAAGTGTTTTGTTCTAAAAAAAACCACCACAACACAAGCCAGGTAAGAATATTAAACTCCAGGTAGACAGATACCTTCAGAATATCATACAGTATCTCTCTCATATATATACACACACGTTTGGACATTAATTTGACATTAATTTGAATTGAAATATGATTAATTTAAATCAAAATAGCTGTTAGTGTTTCTTTTTTTGTATAGATGCTTTTATGCTGGAACATAAAAGTCTGGTCTTACGCCAGACATTCAATCTAGTTCTACAGTTGATTGAGCTAATTTGGAACAAAGCATGAGTATTTCAAAATACAAATATCCATCTAGGGATTTAATTTAGAACAATTCATCAGGAATAACTATTCTGGAACAACTCTCTCTGTAGACAAATCCTTAGTGATTTGTCTGGTCTTTTTGTTGGAACTGTGCTAGCTGTGAGCAAAGGGAAAGCTACAGAAGACCAGAAGGTAAAAGGATTTAACCCAGATGGCATATAGCACTTGCAGTATACCTCAGTGCCAAAATTCAGATGGATAACACAGATATGTGAGGTTTGGAGACATAATCTCTTTTTCCATATTCATGAAACCACATGATTCCCTAGATTCTACAAAAAATGCCAATTGATTTTTAACATCTCAGTGTATCAAGTGTGGCTTGCCAGCTCCTGGACACAGAGGAGAGAGAAGTCAGCAAAGAGGGATGGAATCTAATTTAGAGAAACATCTGCAAGTAAGTCTTAGAAAGAGTAAAATTAGGAAGATGGCTTAGGATGAAGTGTAAAGGCAACTTCCAGGAAAGTGAGCAAATCTGGAATAACAGACACAGGTAGTATTCCAGACTGTGCTGAGAATTATACTGGTATCACATGGGTTTACTTTCATTCTGGTTTAAAATTGGACATGTCTGAATGAAATAAGGGAATCTTTAAAATATATCAATTTACAGATCTGTTTGTATTCTACGCGGTCATGGAGTACTTTCACAAATAAAGAGAAACCCAAACCCAAAAATATTTCCCAAGAGCAATTTTGTTCTACACTGAAGTCTTGATTTTTGATACAATACTTTCTATGGCAACAAAAAACATCTGACTGAGATGACAACAAAAAACACTGACTAAGAATTTGCTGCAAGTTTCAACACACAAAAAAGGTGTGCAGAGGAAAGAGAAAGAAGTAGAAAGGAAAAGAAAGCCCTTCAGATAAAGATACTTCTGGAATAGGCCTTAAGGCTTTTTTGGTTGCAAAAGTGCATCTTTGAATGGAACTTTATATTGAATAAACCCTCTTACCTTGCTGTTTCTTGCGGCACATCACTGTGAAAAGTGTTGCAAATGCTGAAATGACAACTAATGGGACTGTAATGGCAATAGCTCTTATTGGTCCAGCCCACGGAGAATGTACTTTGAAAAACAAAGCAGAATTAGCCATATGCAAATAAGCTATATTATAATTATCTAATCAAATCTTCACAGTGGGAATGTAAAACTGCTGCAGTACACTATTATCAGGTAATTATCAAATATACAGTAGAATCAAGCATCATGTTCTGCTCCATTTTAAATAGGTTTTATGCTGATTGCCCCCATCACCACAGCATTAGAGAGACTAAAAGAAGTAACAAGTGCTGCATGCCAACACATACCTCCCCCCATGAGAAGAACTTTACATAAGGTATGCAACAGTCATTTGGACCTGACAGATTTTTGTTCCAGGGTGCTGAACTAGCCACTTAGAAAGAACTGTCTTCCTGCACAGATGACCTTTAGGTAATCCTTTACCATTAGGATTCAGTCCATTTTGCCCATTGCCTTCATCGGTGGCTATGTTTTGTGTCTGCAGTTACAGTCTGAAATCCCTATTTAGCTTCTCAGTAACTGGTCTGATACATAGACATGCTCAAACATTCACCTGGCAGGTTTTCCAGACTGCTTGATTTGATTCCAGGGCTGAAGCACACAGGCAGGTAATGTGTTTAGGCTGCTCTCACAGTTTCATCACATTATTTCCACACTACCGCATGCATCAGTTGTATGCAATTAAGCTACAGGCTATGATTCTTCATATCCACAGATACCAAAAAAATGACTTTTTCCCAAAGATTTTGAATGATATATTGATCTAACCTGTACTAAACATAAATGTACAGAGACGCAGATGTGTATGTACAAGCATGCATGTCTACTCGCTTTATTAGGTCAAAAAAATCACAGCACAATTGCCTCAGTAGTCTTGCTTATGGCAAACAAACACAGGTCAAATCCAGATTTATTTCCAACATAATTAAAACAATCTAAATTAATAAGGTAAATACTGTATACTGTTTAAAAACCAAAATTCATACCTGGTTTTAGTGCGTAGTGCATTGTTTTCCTTGTTGTATTAGTGTCATCAACCAGCTTTGAAAAGTAGAAGTTGGATTTTATTTTGTGGAAATTTAATTTTATTTATTTTCTGCAATATGTAAACAACTGTAACAGCTTTCATGACCAAACATGAAGAAAATTACTGTTCAAAAAGTTAAAATTACAGAGCACCATGAAATAGTAATTAGTCAAATCACTTGTTTTTGTTGGTACACAGTTTAATATTGTAATATTAACTTTCGGAGTTCACATATTGTCATCATCAAGAGAAATACACAGCTTTTAAGTATAGTAAAATCTGACCAAACTACAGAATTCCAATTAAGAAAAAAGAAAAAGAAAAAAAAAAAAAAAATCAAAGTCCGAGAATGATGGAGGCCCACAACTTTACTTGAAGGCAGATGAAACTGCTATGCACACAGGGAAGCAAAGCTATGGAAAGGTCAAGAACATTCTGTCTAAAAACCTTTACTTGCCCAAGGTACTTTAGTAGGGGTGCCTGAAGGCCAATTTTACCGTAGCGCGACTTGAAATACTTTAATTTCAGTTGATTTCTCCATTAATATAGTCATTTAGCTGTTGTACAAATGACTATTTATAAATATTACCTCAATTATATAATCCCCTGGAGATACATTCTGAAGAACACAACTTGTAGTATCTGTGTTTTGCTCCTACGTCAAAAAAAGATAATACTTTGCAAGTCATTCATGCATTTTTAAAACCTAATAAAAAATACATTCTCATTGATTTAGCAATATACAGTGCCCTCCTGTATTAAGACACCTCAAACCAGTAAAACTAAGTCTCTCCACTCAAATATCAAGGACTACAATCCTCTGCCTGCAGAACTAAAACACAACTATCAGAAAAAAAAAAAAATCTTAAAAGTTTGGTCTAATACGTAAAGTCTACAATTATGCCCTGAAGCTCCCTACCTTTCAGATACTTAGGATGAATGATTGGCCACTGAGAACAAACTTGCCATCGAATACTAACCAAAGTTAATGAAAATCATATAGCAAATTGCAGGTCCCATAATAAGACTTAGGCACACAACTGTAAAAAAAAAAATCAGAAAGAACCTAATCCCATGCACATACTAAAATGAGAGCTGTCTTCTGATAGCATCTCAGATGGGTAATCCATAAAGTGGTCAAATTTGGTGCAAAGGTGAAAGAAAAGAGTAGGAAATAATATGTATAACAAACATCACAATACTGCACTTTGAAGTACTAATTACTTGTAGGGTCTTCAAGAGAGAAAACATTCTCTTCCCATTTGCTTATACTATCCAGCTCCAATGGAACCCTCAAGCCGGTTTTGACTGATGAGTGCTATCACAATACAATTATTACAGTACCAAATAATTTAAAAAATTTAAAACTGATAGTATTCTACATTATGTTTTTACAGTTTCTGTAAAACAGTAGAGTTGCAAAACTCAGCAACGTACCTGTTTGCAAGTCTTTTGCTTAAATGGACCTTCATGCTTAAGTTTGTAGTGAAGAAAGTAATATCTAAACCCAAAGTTGTGAGGTGCATGATCAAAGGACACCTGCATGTTAAAACCCTGCTGGGTAACATTCAGATTCCTTGGCTTCCAATCTGTCAGAGGAGATATTCATTAATTGGAAAAAAGTGACTCTTCAAGTACGGTAACTTTTTGTAAGACAAATATACAGGAAGTATTACGTTTTACTTACAAGGTTTGCAGACAAGGTTTTCTGGCTGTAGCAACAACTCACACGCTACAAATACACACAAAAATTATTAATGATACAGTATCAAAATGCTATCCTATTTAAATAGAAAAAGAATGAGGGCAGATGAAGGGAGTTCATAATTTCAAAGACAATACCCCCATTTCTTTCCCAGTCTCTAACATGCCTGGAGTAAATATATTTTGTGAACTTAGCTTCTTTGTTATGATTTCAAGTCCCTTCGCGTCTTTATATGAGAAACACAGGTTCATAAACTTGAAAGAAGCTTTCCGTAGTGTGACAAAAGGGATAGCACCAGGCACAGCACAGCAGGAGAGGAAGCTGAAACCAACCTTAAGTACATTTACTCAGAGTAAGTAGGTACGCTGAGCACTATTACAAACACAATGTTACTGCGGTCTGCATCAACAGACAGACTTGAAAATATTTTAAGAAAGCTGTATAGGGCAAAAGAACCTAAGCAGGACGAATATCAACATTTCACCCCAAAGGGTACTTGCAGTTTCTCATCATACTATCTAAGCACTGAGGAGCTTCTTCAAGTTTCTTCTCTCTAACTCCATTGAGAATTGCTAAGCAATTTTGAGAAATCCAGCTTGATTTGTTGCTATCCACTTTTGTGTGCACTCATCCATATCTATCTCTAGATCTTTTTTTGAAACTGTGATCTCAAAAACAACCTGAGCTTCTTCACAATATCCAGAGAGGAGAAGGAGCAAACCATCTTCACGAATCAAATGTTCCCCCAAACCACGGCAGTAACCCTGCTGTAGGCAAACCTGAGACAATCTCAGGCCTACCTGAGACTTTTCTCCTGGTCGTTGCCAAACACATTATTATGATTCATCTGCGGCATCCGAACTCTTTCCACTTAACACCCAGATCTTCCTTCAAAGAGTATGTCAGTAACTGTCTTAACCCAGACCCATGTAACATCATCTACTATGTTCCTTTGTTGGGAAAACTAAAAAGCCAGGGGGCAGAGGGGGGCACGCCTTGGTGAAAAGATGACATGAAATACTACATTGTATGCAATACTTACGTCTAGTTCGGAAGAAAAATGGGTGATAATTACTTTCATTTTTAATTGAAGGAAAAGGAACAACCTTTATAAAGTAATCTGTTTCAAACTTCAGATTAACAAAGGGCTGGGATTCCATTCCCTACAAAAAGACAAGATTGCAATGTATTTTAAAATCAACTGTTATAACTGAAACCACTTTTCAAAACAAGCCCACAGTTTTGCAAACATAAGCATTCTTAATACATTAAGAATCCTTTATCTACCCCTCCGTTACACATCTACATGAGGAATCTCAATAGAGAGTTGGATGTGGACGTGCACAGACGTGCACCTGTACTCCAGAGTCACCCCAATGACACTTTCCAGCTTCAGGAAAGCTGCTATGGAAGGGGACTAGGTCTGTCTCCAGAGCAACAGCTGTCATTAGTTTAAAGAATAAAACTTCTAGGAAACAACCTGCATCCCAGTAAACAGCACATTGTGTATCTATTTAGATAGAGAGATGTTTAGATTTATACGCAGCATATAAACACTTTCAATACTACTAATACAATCAAGCAACAATGAAACCTTTCTTGAAACAAAGCACTTACTGTTCGTTTAAAACTTGGGCTGAGCTGCTTTGGATCTTTTAAAACCATCTGCTGGCACTGTCTTCCCTCTGATTTTAACTCTTCAAGTATTACTCGAAATCCTTTCAGGTATTCAATCCCTGCAAACCGCAGAGCATTTAAATAGAAGACTAATATTGCAAAACGCATAAGGTGATATTTTATGTAATTTGAATATATTTAATTTGTCTTTAAAAATAAAACTCACCATTCATATGAAATGTGTTTGTGTTTTAATACCTGCAGCTGTATGTCAGTTCTTCCCGCATTTTCTATCTTGCCTATTTAGAATTCAATCTTTGGCAAAGGCTGCAATTACTACATACTTGTGTAATGCTTAGAGCAGAGGGGCCCACATTTCAGCTGGGGCTTCCAAATTATCACTGCAGTATAAGTTATCATGACCTTCACCACCCTCAGGAATACTTTATGGTAACTTCACATTTCCATTATTAGCAATGAAATACAACATTTTTCTAGCAAATTACGGAACTACTCCTTTGTAACATCTTCCTATCATTTCTGAGACTACCAGATCACAGTGACAGTGGTTGTTACAACTGCTTTAGTTCTAGTATAGTATGGGGTAACAGAAAACTTTACTTAAATGGAATGGAATTTATTCCAGTGCATGAATACTTCCAATTATTTATAACTGGAGCCAGAACTACACCCATATTTTTCAAGTTTCTCTAATACAACTAACTCCCAGCATAGTGTCTTTACATTTCTTTGCAACGTTCTCATCACAGAATTACTTCAGTACATGACTCAACCAAGTCATGGAGATGTGAATGTCACAGGACAATGCCAGACTGTTACCGTGTGATACTTATGTGGCTCAGGTATCAAAGTCACTGCACAGTTCTTTAAGGCTAACTACTACTACTCCATCTAGTTACATCTTTTTAACAGCTTTACCTATGGCAGAATACATGTTTATCAAAGACACAGCCACAGATTTTTGGAGCTAAATGCTACATAAATCAAAATGGATTGATTTGAGTTTATGCTATCCGTGTCAAATTAAAAAAAATAATAATCCCAAATGTATGATTTTCCGTGGACCTCCTCTGTTTCAGTAGTTTTCATGGTTTTGTGGGTTTTTTAAATGTTTTATAATTTGGTAGAAGATAAAGACCATGAGTTGCCCAATGTGTTCTTAATATTTCATGGAACAAAAGCACTATTTGTGCTTGCATGAAGACCATGAAAGAGAGAGTGGCCAGTCTCCACGTTACCCGAGATGTTTCAACATTAACCTCTGATGATTACAAGAAAGAAAACCAAGCTTTGTTTCCCATAGAGATTTGGTTCATCCAGTTTGCAGCTGAAGATTACCAAATGCTTTCAACCGCAGTTTTGCAGAATTAAGTGTAGTTTTCATATATTCTTTTAAACCTGAAAAATTATCATTATTTTTTATTAAAAAAAAAACACATGAAAGCATGATTTAATACTGGGATGCCACAAAAAAAATGACAATTTTTCTTATATAGAGTATTTATTTAATAAATGTAGGTCTAGGCTAAAAAATTTATCTCAAGTTTAATAAATGCACGTTTGCATTATTAGCCATATCTCATAATTCAAGATGCAATCCTACCACATTAATAGGAACTGCCAGCTCTTACTAAATCATAGAATAGTTTGGGTTGGAAGGGACCTCTAAAGATCATCTAGTCCAACCTCCCCTGCAACGAGCAGTGACATCTTATACCAGATCAGGTAGCTCAGAGCCCCGTCCAACCTGACCATGAATGTTTCCAGGGATGGGGCATCTACCACCCTCATTCTAAAAAATCTCTTCCTTATATTTAGTCTGAATCTACCCTCTTTTAGTTTAAAGCCATTACCCCTTGTCCTATCGCAACAGGCCCTGTTAAAAAGTCTGTCCCCATCTTTATTATACGCCCCTTTTAAGCACTGAAAGGCCACAGTGAGGTCTCCCCAAAGCCTTCCCTTCTCCAGGCTGAACAACCCCAACTCTCAGCTTGTCCTCATAGGAGAGGTGTTCCATCCCTCTGACCATCTTTGAGGCCCTCCTCTGGACTTGCTCCAACAGGTCCATGTCTTTCTTGCGCTGAGGGCTCCAGAGTTGGACACTGTACTGCAGATGGGGTCTCACCAGAGTGGAGTAGAGGGGCAGAATCACCTCCCTCCATCTTTTTTTTGATGCAGCCCAGGATACGGTTGGCTTTCTGGGCTGTGAGCACACATTGTCACCTCACATGGAGTTTTTCATCCACCAGTACCCCCAAGCCCTTCTCAGCCAGTCTGCTCTCACTCCCTCCATCCCCCAGCCTGTATTGACACTGGCGGTTGTCCCAACCCAGGGGCAGGACCCTGCACTTGGCCTCATTGAACATCATGGGGTTCACACGGACCCACTTCTCAAGCTTGTCCAGGTCCCTCTGGATAGCAATCATAAGAAAAGCCTGATCAAATGCTTTATGAGGGAATATGAACCATGAAATATCAAGTTAAGGCTGCTGTATGAGAAAAAGAACATAGAAAAACCCAAATTCCTGGTTTAGTTTTGAAAACTGTGTTGTGGTTAACTCTAATTATTTCATTGATATGGAGAAGCACCTTTGCAGTTAAAAATCTTCAGTGAAGTATTAAAAACATTCAAGAAGGGAACTCTACCTCTTTCATTTGCTAAACACTGGTGACTAAAAGAAAATGAGTTTATATTAAGTTACTCTATTTAGGACCTTAATTAGTGTGAAGAAAAATAAATTATGAGCAGGTGTTTGTACAGAAAGAGCGCACTATAGTGCAGTACTCTCCACATTTTGTTGATCGTGCACTCCTATCAACACAAAAACATTGAGCACAACTCCCCAGTATATTTATAAAATATACATATATACTACTCTGCTAATATATTATGTACTTTATAAAATATATACAAAAAAACAAATTAAAGAAGCATGAGAAAGATTAAAAACTATTTTTAAAATAATTTTTATTTTATTAATGATAAACTTTTTTGCTCCCACTTAAAAATATTAATAATAATATCTTTGAGTGAGAAGTATGCAATTGAACAAGTTTAGGCTTTTTTTTTCTTTTTAAAATGTTGCTTTAACACTCTGTGATATGGCAATTCAAAAGTCTGGTTCTAAGTTTTGTTTTATTTCGTTACTTGGTTTTAATGGCTGTCATAGTTGAAAAAATAATCTCACAAAGATAGATACATGGATCCAAACGGAAGTGGATCACTGGCTGCATCTACTAAATCATGACACATTCTTTACTTCCATCCTTTAAGTACGCAAAGGTTTTTCTTTAAACTTGGCTAATAAATTTATATATTCCCTGATGTCAGTTGTTCTTGCAAACTAATCAGAGTGTGTTGCATTTTTGTATTTTTAACAAATGTGTTCAAAACCCACTGAAACTCTGCATTCAGAAGATTTGAGCAACCTGGTCTAGTGGAAGGTGTCCATGGCAGGGGGGCTGGAACTACGTGATCTTTATTAAGGTCCCTTCCAACCATTCTATGATTTTTAAACAGGCTAGGAAATTCTATTTCCTCACTTTTTAATTGTAAAAATATGAGAGTTTTTATAGGTGAGAAGCTGCCATTCTTTTCAGCAACAAAATCACATAACAAAGGGAAGACTTCCAAATCCAAACATCCATTTCCAAAAAGCTCTTTCCATAGCATGAGTTTCTTTTGGAAAGCAGTTACTTTCTCATTCATTGTTGAAATGTCACCTTTACCTTGAAGAGACAGGTTAACTGTAGTTTTGTTTGGGTTTTTTTTGTTTGCTTTTAAATGTGTGCATAGCTGACAGCCACTTATATCACAGAAAAGGTCAGCAAATTTGGAACAGTTGTCTTTCAGCGAAAGAACGATGCTTAACTCAAAGAGGTTTGGGTTTGACAACTCTTAAGCACTTTGCCACAAGACAACCAGTGAACCTTTGTGCGGCACAAAAGTTTTTCATGGTCAATCCCCATCTCATTACAAAGTATTGTAAAGATTCTACTATTTAAGTGTCTTGTTTTTATAGAACTAACCACATTGATGACATCCTGTGCGCTTCTGGCTCCAACTTCATTGCTGCAATAGCTTCCCTATGAACGACAGAATGACTGAATTTCATGTGTGGTGCTACCTCTGTAACCTTACACCAGAATCCTTTTTTTCATTCCAATATTTCCCTGTATTTCAGCCAGTTTTACTGTGGCAGAAAGAACAAGGGTCTCCCCAGCAATATGTGGCTTTTTGTCTTTCACTATAGAGTAAGAAATCTTAAAAGAGATTTCACAAAAAGAGGCTTCTAAAGATTTATCATTAAGTTTAGTGCAAGTTTTTACTTTATCGAGTATAGCATAGCTTCAAACATTGCTGAAAAAATTGTAGAGGTTTGTCTTCATGATCCGCATGCTTAGTTTTCAAATGTCTTGCTAATTGTGATAGCTTCACGGTATTAGCTAATATCTCAAGGCACACTATACGCTTAGGGCAAGGTTCATCATTAACAATGGCAGGTGTAAATCTGTATTTCAAATAGTCTTGATAATTTTGGCCAACTTTTCATCAGAACTGATTAGATAGCCATTGTTTTTACCTTCTAATATGTCTGACAAAGAGCCTGTACTAGAATTGTGGGAACTGTCAGCTCTACTATTTTCTTGTTGTTCTCATGAGCTCTCATTATTAGTATTATCTTCAATTATCTTAAGCGACCTGTCCATTTCATGATGGTTAGTTTAGTTAGAACTAGATAATATAATCAGTAAATCCACTTAACCTGGCACACATACACTGCAATACATTGCAATATGCTGGAAGCAAATGAGAGAGCGAGTGTGTCACTGTGAGCCCCTCCACACCCACTCTTCCTTCAGGGTACCTCACGTACCACACGTGAAACATCAACATCTGACATAGAAACTGAGTAAGTGTGACAGTGTCAATCCATATATTAAATATTAGTAAAGTTTAGTTTTTCTTTTCAAGATCTAAAACAACATGTAAATAGAAGTTCTAAAATTTTCTTCACATGCCCCAATGGATCATCTTGTGCACTCCCCACTTTGGAGACGACTGCTCTAGTGGGCAGCAAGGTACTTCCAGCGACATTTAAGTGAGTGAGCAATATTCTTAGTGACCACACCTGACAAGGAAACAAGTTAAAAGTTTGTACAGCTATAATTAATGTTTTCCACCTGTAAGACAATCTGCATCCTAAAGAATCTTAAAGTGTATTGGCAATTAAACTCAATCTATGCCACCGAAATGCACCAATGCCTTTGGGCACAGAACAAAATCGGGGCTCTTGCAGTTCTGAAGAGCAGGAAAAATTCAGCAAACTGGAACAGTAAAAAGCAGCATATGGCTGCAGAGAGCATCCTAGTTTTAAGGGTATTTCAAGTGAGCTAGTAAAAATAGCAGCTTTGCAAAGCTGTCAAGAATTTCTCTCCTCTTAAGCAGTTTGCCTCAATTATTCCAAGTATAATTTAATTACTTAATACCGATCAGCAAGAAGTTATTACTGAAGACATGACGAATTAGCGCATTTCCCTCTGCTACTTACCGATGGCATTTGCTGTCCAAAGAATCGTCACCGCAACCTGTTCATAACATGCATACTGACTGATAGTTATATTCTGCACATCTCCAATCACGTGTTTTCCCACTGAATTCAGATAAGGTGTGCAGTCTAAAAAATATGGAGAAATAAACGCTTTAAGAAAAACATTCTAGCTGATGTTCTTGTGTCATGACAGAGCAAGTAAATCATGATTATCTGCCAACAGCACCTAATCTTAAAGATCTATTCAAGCGAACAGCTTCCAACATGACCTGCATCTTTCCATGCAAACAAGAATTAAATAAAGAATTAAGTTAATTTCCTAAGATTTCTTCAAGATTGAGCAAAGTAAAAGTACACATGCGCTATTTATTCTATAAAAATATGTACTGTATAGTAAATCTAGATGAAGCTTTTGTTGTCTCAGGACACTGAGAAGCACGAAACTTTATAAATGATTGAGCACAACCACTTTTACCAGTTGCAAAACCCCAGTTCACAAGACTCCAAAGGAAATTACCAGTTTGTAATACCAGTGCAGCCTATACCAGAGTAAGAGGACATGTGTTAGAACTCCCAAAAGAGAACAACTTCTCCTCACTCAAAAGAATATGAGGACTGACATTAATTTTGTGCGTGTACAATGCTTAGAGCAAGAGAATGTTGGTCAACGATCAGGCACGTATGAGAACAATGAACAATGTGAAGCTTTAGAACTGGTGCTCAAGAAGTGCTTTTTAACCACAATACTGCTTGATCCTGACCACAAAGAACCTACTGCCTAAATCCATCTCATCTCTGTCATCCATTCAGTAGCCTGTAGACCATTTTACTGCCACTGAATCCAGTCAGAACTGGTTTCGTCTTATTATCCTCACAAAATACACTGTATTCCCTAAAGTTACAGCTCCACAAACATGTGATTATAGAAAACCTCAGCTTTCATTAAGAAAATAAAATATAAGAAAAACATTCTTGACTTTGTTGTTGAACTTGACCATGTCTTTATGCATTCAAAACATTAAAACAAATAACCCTAAATTTTATTACTTTTAAAGCCTTACAATGTTTAGGCTCATTTTGTGGCAGGAAGAGAAGGAGTAGCCAGAGAATTCAATGGTTCTGGAGTACAGTATACATGAAGACACATATGCACAAACAAACATGCTGCTTTTGAACTAGTGAAGCCAACAAAATCCAGAAAAAGTTGACCAGTAGACTATATATTACTGACTGAAGATTAATTCTAAAAAACTGAGATAATCTATAAGCTATGTATTTGCCTATACAGAGTTTGTAGAAATGAAACATGAAAAAAATCAAGTGTTATGATAAGCCAATGCAGGAAATTCAAATTTAATTCAGAGGTGTGATCTTAAAGGCAAGGAAAGAAAAATTATTAACTGAAAAGCAGTTTTAGAAAATGTTTTTTTACAACGGTAAATGGGTTCTTTTATGTAACTGTTCCACAAATAAGAATAAAACAGTCTGTACAACATTGCCTTTTACAAAAGCTGGGCAGTTGGTACTTACTCTGCTGTTTGTAGAATTCTGTTGCTATGAGTGAACTCAATGACAGCATGAACTTCCTCTTAGGAGGATAGAGTATCTCTTTCAATGGAAAGTTTGAAGTAACAGTTTTTTTGCTAGGTCTGGATCTAATTAATAGCAAGCCCAAGATTTTGGAGCCTGGTTACTAAAATTTTATGGTCAAATGACAATTTGCCAAAATGGAATATAGCACAAATGTCTGAAGTTTGACTGTGAGTCACTGATTTACATTTTTAAAGAACAACAGATTTAGGAAGAAAACAGCAGGGGAAAATTGCACTTTTCAGGAAACCACTTCGTTTATTTGAACACAAGTTAAATACTAAAACATACAAACCTTTGGTTTTCACCTGAGTAAATAATCTAACCAACTAATTTAACAACATAAAACACAGTTCGCTAGAGTTGCTGTGTGGCAAAATAGAAGCCTTCAAACCACAGCCAGCAAGCCAAATTCTCTTTTGTGCTGGCTTATTCACGATAAGTATGTGTATCCATATTATGTGAATGCTTTAGCCTTGATATCAAGGAACTCTTTTCCTAGTACTGCAGAAGTCAAATAACTCCTTTGTCCAGGAAGCATACAGTGCCAGCAGAATTTTGAATTAACACTTGTCATTGGTTAAACACAGTTCCTGGTGCCAGAATTAATGGAAAAAACATGACAGATACTGGGACTTAAACAGACTCCATTGTGTTAACTAAATGTGGGGATTTCTGTTCTGACTGATATTATTTCCTGGTTTTCTTCATGCAGAAGAAAAAAATCATAACTCTTTTGCAGCAACCACTTACCTTTGTACAGTCTGACATACGTAAATTTTTCTTTTTTTAAATATTAACATGAAATTAGATTTAAAAAAACCACAATGAAGGATTACAAATTCAGAAATGAACATAAAAATGGAGGAATAAAAGGACGATCAGAATGAAACAAAAGCACTATTGTTAGGTTTCCTGATACATGCTCTCAATGATGAAATTTTACCCACATTGAGCATCTGAGGTAATTTCTTCAGGTAGGCAAAAATACCAACCTGTGACTTGCACTGGCATTAATACAAACACCACTGCAGTAAATTGGGAGCTTCTCCTGACCACTGATGATGGCCACTAACTGCCCAAATAAGGATAAATTCCCAGTGTAGTCAATAGTCATTCTTTACTGACTAGATAACACAGATGACAAAAACCTTTAAAAAATGAAAACAATACGATACAGCCATTTCCCAGACATTTGAAAAGGTTTGAATTATTATTGCTTCAACTTGCTTATTACTGTCATTATGCTAGAGATTACTTTCTTCTTAGTTTAGCTGCAAAACAGAGCACATCTGCTACAGTACTAAAACCATCTGTCTTCACTGAAAATGTAGACAGCAGTTTTCCACTACCCTGGTCCTTTAACACTGTAGCTAATGAAAAGTTCCAACTACTTCAACTAGGTGAAGAGATGCTATTCATCTTCCATGTTCATATTCAATATCAATCCTTGCAAAGACACCTTTTTAATATATTCCCTGTATACAAATACGAACTGCAGGTATTCTACCTTGAGACAGACTAAACCCAATTTTTTCCCCAAAATTACACATCAGAGAAAAGATGTATAAAGTTCAAAATAATCCTTTCCTACGACTTCGTATGTAGCGAACCTTTCAATGACTACCTTCTTTCACAGAATAAAATAATTGTCTGTAATTTTCCAGCAAAATACTGGGCACACGATGTAGGCCAATCTGAAAATGAAACTACAAATTATTAGATAGTTTTATTATCAGTGAAACACAGAAAAGAGAAGATCCACCAGACCCAGCAGAAACAAATCTCGATTTTAAAATTATGTCAATACTAAAGAGCTCATGCTATTCTTAGAGCTGGTTTTAGAGACATGTTGCTATATATTGCCAACTGTGATGGAGTCCTTGATTTTTGTGACTATAGTGCATATTTTCAACTTACTGTCATATTTGAAGGTGATATTGAGTAGTCCATTGCTCTTGGTGACTGATGACAGCCCCTGTAGAGGAATAACAAGAAAGTAATTTGAATAAAGCAAGCTACTTTGAACTTCTGCAGATTTTTATTTTGTAAATAGTTTGTTGGAGGATAACAGAACCCATGATTTTTTTCCCCATCTGTTTTGGCACACCATCCATCAGTCTGAACACAGGCAATGACAGAACAGATTGCATACACCTGCACACACTCACCTGTCATCAACTTTCTAAATGTAATACTCAAAGAAGTGAAAGCAAAGACAAATGAAAGTCTGAATGTAGTATTTGCATGAAGACATGACATTGTGACTTAAGTAGTATGACTTGCCCAGTAGATGTGAATCATAGAAGCTTATTTTTGAAAGAAAGTTATGTGACGTTCTCAGCTTCCACCATCTAGGTTAATTGTGCCCATACACACCTTTAAGCAAGGTTTAATGACAAATCAAATCGGGTTCTCCAGGGCAAACACAGTTCAATAGAAGAGAGAATGTGAGTCTGAAAAAGCTGATCTCAATTCCACAGTCATGAAAGAGTATCAGAAGTTCAAAGAGGGAAAAGAATGTTAGCACTAAGCACTGTGGTCATAGCACTTTAGCTCTATTTTCTTGGTGAAGGCCATTTTGAGGAAAGAAATTAAAGGTAGGAGCAAGACAGTAGAAGAACTGATTAAAGAGCACTCACCACCTCCCTGACACTCCTCATCTCATTAACTACCTCAGAACAGGTACCTGAAGGACTCTATTATCTATTTGTCAATTGGGCAAACTAACCCACCAAATATTCAGCACACTCAGAATTCATGTATAATCAAGTCATCCTTTTTTCATAAATCTAATATTATTCAATGCTCGAAAGAACTACACAGAACTCAAAGCTTCACCTAAACTGAGGTATGATAAACCATGACACAAAACCTACGTGCCTGAATTGTATATGAGAGAAACTTACTACAGAGGGAGTATCAATGTCCAGCGTGTAGATATCTGCCCACATCTACCCTTCATTAAGTTATTTTATACAGATATATTTGTATATAATTTATGTTTCTGTGCCTGATATCATTTGTGTGGAATTTATACTTCCATGTGCTTTGAGTCATGTGGTTTATGCACTGGATTACTTTTCTGTTGTATTTTTTTATGGGAGAGGCCCCCATATAGAGGCCCCAATCATTTTAACATGTAGTGTGAATTCTTCCTGAGATGAACTCAGACAAAAACACAGATAGAGAATTTAAATTTCAATCTTCTCATTGATTATTGGCTAAAATCAACAAAGTTAAAGGAGAATTTATGCAACAGTGGATTTCCAACTGGAATAATTCAGATAATTATACCCCATAACTTTTCCAGTAGAAGTGCATATTGTAGAAATCCATTATGCTACATCAGACACCCTTTTCTGTTACCAAATACTATTAAAGCACATGCTGCCATCCTTGCTGAGTGTCACAGAAAGTGAAGACGAACCAGAGAACTATTCCATTGCTCTCCGAGGGAAGAATCCAGAAATGTACGCAGGCTGGTAATTCCACTGCCTCTTCCACACTTGTAAAAAAGAACTTTGGACTTCAGAAATGCAATACCTCACTCTTCAGAAAGCACTGAAATTATTTCTGAAACACAAAATGTAGCATCACCTTCACCCTTACTAGACACAAAGTTGAAAACTGGAACACATTCTCATGGAGTAATATCATTCCATGAAAGGCAAATAACATCATGTTTACCATTATCTTTAAAAAAAATACCACCCATTTACATAGAATTGTATCTGGGTTTACTGCTACAACGTTGATAGTATAGAAGGACTCCAACGGTAACTCCAACGGTAATCAGATGCTGCCAGGATCACACATAAACGTTCACTGTGTGTCACTTAATAGTCACAATAGACACAAGTATTTAGGAAGAAAAAAACATGGTATGAGTGAAATCACCTTTTTTAAAGAAAGTAAAATACTACATGAAGGATGAAAGCAAATCAGATCTTGGTAGTATTGTTAGAAGTTAAAATTGTAATCTCACTTTCTTCTTAGGTGGCTTTTCATTTGTTTAACTTTGATTTAGGTTGGCATTAAACAAGCAGTTATACAAGAAGGTTTCCTGAAACAGGAAGGCTTCAATTTTTTTTTCAGTCTTAACTTTTCTATTAATAATCTGTTCTATTCTGACTCATTTTCTGTTTCTCTTAAACTATATAAAAATGTCATTTCACTTACTACTACAGCAAAACAAAGACATTATGTGTTTGATTAAAAAGTGACAAAGAATAAAACTATTGACTTTTCATATTTATAAATAAAGGTGAATAAATTATCAAATTCATTAATCATTACCTGTCTTCCTTTTGTGTCCTAGAGCCGAAGTTTTGAGACATAAATTTCAACAAACTACACAGAAAATTAGCACAAGTATTTTAATTCATTAGATAGGATCTTTTTATGTCCTGTATTTTTAAAAAATATGATATAGCAATGCTTTTCATGGCACCTTTAACTGTATTTCCACTGGGATTATGATATCACAAAACACGTAACAGTAGAAGTATAAATCAATATACCATAATCATTAATAAAGCAGATGCAAAAAGTAAATAACTATAAGCCAAACTCAGCTGAACTTAAGCAGCATATGAGACTTACTGGTTGTAAAAATTTGCTCTCAAGTGTGTACAAAAGGTGCAAAAAAGCTGTAGTGACTTGCGAGAGATTCAGGGTCACCTCAAAGTACTGAACTAGATAACAGTCATATTAGTTATAGGTTAAAACATGTAGGCTAGTCAGACAATTTCAGTGTGCTAATCTTTGGTATTAATCCTCCAAGTACTTACTGCTGTGAGTTTGAAAATATCTTCTTCCAGGAATCATTCCCTTGTTTTTAAGCCATAAAGTAATCGTGTTATTTAAATGGCCTATAGCTATGACAACTTGTTTAGAACATCTTCCTTTAAAACTATAAATACTAATGCTATGGCCTTAGGGCTCTACATTCTTAGTTAATTAACCGCTAACATTTGTTGAGTTTACATGCAGCTTTTAATTTATTCTGGACTTTACTAGAAAGCAAGTCGCTGTTGCCTGGAGCTGTCTCTACAAAATCCCTTTAGTCCACATACTTCTATACACACTGAGAAGGAATACATAAGAAAGAGAAGAGCCAAAACATCTTCTGTGAAGAACTATAGATGATTGGTCTTTAAACAGATAATCAAAGTTGAAATACACACAGATTAAATTACAAATAATCGTGTTTGTCAAAAAGCAGAGGGGAGAGGTGGAATGTAGGGGGGTGTTTATCCACAACATTAAATCTCACATTATGTGAGCTCAAAGCACAGAACTCCAAGAAAACACGATAAACTAAGATCCAAATCCTGCATCTATACTGGGCAAGCAAGCCAGAAAGAATTCCTATTACGTATCACGTACCTCAAATCACAGAGATCAACATCGAATCTGTTCCTCAATCCACACGAACAGCTTCAATAGTTATGGTTAAGATCCTAAGATATCTTAAATCTGAATAACACTAGTACATATAATCTCCTGAAGAACTCGTTGGGATGTTCAAGGCATGTGCAGGCATTTCATTTTATTTAAATATCCATCTTTCAATATGAAAGTGCAGACATATTAATAAGAGGCAAAGACTATTCCATGAAGTTAACCTGTATTTCTGTTTGTTTATATTTTCTAATACCTAGCCTTCATTTATGGTAACAACTTATTAATGAAATGCACTTACAACAACTTTTTTAGACCTGTTACTAGGCCAAAGAGGAACAAAGTTAAGATATAGAAATAGAGCTTAAATTAAATTTTAACCACAAGAACTAACTGTGCCTCCACGAGAAGTTAAATTTAACTAATGTCTGCCATCAGAGGCATAAATTAAATACAATGGAAAGAAATAAAAATTCTGCTTAATTTTTACTGTTGAACTTTTCCCTCTTCCTTTTACTCTAGAACATATAGTGTTTCATATTTGAAAGTAACACCTATTTTTTATATTTGACAATTCCTGCCAGAGATGGCATTGGTGATTTCAGAACTGAATAACCCTTTTTACAAGTAATATTGAAATACACCCCAACATTCAACTTTTGTTGAGCAAACACTCTTTCATTCCATAAAGACAATTTATGTGTGTGAACAGGCACTACCAGGCAGCCACTTTAACATCAATACTGGAAAACAGATAGATGCTAGCACTAATTACAGAGATCTGGTAAAGGAGGTAGGAAATCACTACCCCTCAAGCATAGCCTTGTGCACCAGACCAAAACAGTAATCATGATTCATCTTTCGTATGTTGTTAATCAACGCACACATGGTCCTAATTTCATGCTCCCATGAGGCAAACTGAAGGGACAATTGTTTTTGAACTCTAACATCAAGATGAATAATCAATGTTTATCACACTCATTGCTCAGTAAACTAAAAGCTTTATATTTGACATCTGCGCTTTTCATTTTAAAGCTTTCTTGATGCTTTCAACCAAGTTAAAATATTTTCTGCAGTCATCAGTAAAAACATGAATTATCTGTCCTATTTATACGCCTGCATTTTGGATTGCTTCCACCAGAATATAACAAAATACATAATCCATGCTAATGTTTGCTGTGTAACTTGTGTGTACTCCATTGACTGCAGAATGAATTCTAAACCCTGGGTGGATGGGTTTGTACTGTTACTACTATATCCTTGGTGTAACACAATTCCAACCATAAATTTTGTTTAGATTTGTCTTTTATACACACACACACACATATATATATATATATATGTTCTGGATTGCATGCACAAATTGTAGGAACAACTTTTTAAAAACCATGTCTGACATTGGAGAAGTAAGTTTTAATAAAAGTGAATTTACTGAGCAATAGGCTTCTCAGTGCTTATTTCTTATTTGAAAGAGGGACATAGATTCCTCAAAACTTTTAACTTCTTTTAATAAGTTGTCATCTTTTCTGTTTTTTCTTATGTAAGCAATATAATGATTTACAAGAAATTACCAGATTTTGGCTGGGTCTTTGTTGTTAGTTATTTACTGTTTCACTGCTTCCTCTTTAGAGCCACTGCACACAAGCTCAGCCGCAGAGCAGCTGAATGTGTGTCCATAGCATTTGCATCTTGAATTTGGCCTGAGATATGAAAGGTAAAGCACTGGTTTTACTTCAATTATAAACTGGGGGGGGGGGGAACAATTACTTTTGAGCACAAAGGAACTTCATGCTCCATCCAACCCCTGATTATCCTCTTGCTTTACGGGCTGGTTAGCTGGGTCTTCCCTTGTCAAGAACAGGCTGTTGCGATGTTCAAAGATCACAATTTTTCTTCCATGTTACTCGTGAAAATTCAATGGTCAATCTCCAGATATTAGCACATTACTTTTACACAATTGTCCCTTTCTGACAGAGTATTAGGTTGTCTGGTAGATCAATTACGCCTTTCCTCTGAACTGGAAGAACCCTTCTTTCATGGGAACATACTTAATGCTTTGACTTTCTCAGCACAGCTCAGCCTTCCAGGAGGAGACGCCCGGTGACCTGAGGCAGGCACAATCCACCTCCCTTTGTTTAAAACTGTCCGGCATGTTCATGTTTACCATATTCCTTCTCCATCTCCCAGAATACAGCTTTTTACCCCACTTTAAGCCCTTTAACTTAGAAAAAACATTATGAAGCATCCATACTAGCCTTTTTTAAAAAATGCACTAACTTAACAGTCAAAACCCTCTAAGAAGTAAAACATTCAAACCCAGGACTGTATAGATGGCCCAGACACGGTGAGTTATAATCCAGCTACAAATGGGGGGGGGGAATACTTTACATAAAAATCTGGGAAATGAAACTTCCTTTTAAGAGTAACATGTAATACTTATTTTCCTAAACCAAACATAAGGAACTCGTACTTCTTTTGTATAAGAATTGTCCTGACCTTTTGTGATCATTAAATATCTCATTTTTCACAAAATCATGACATTATCCATGGTTTTGTGGTTGACTTCCCACATAGGTAATTACATTCTGTCTGAACAAATTCTTCTGCCATTTCAACTAGACACAGTTTTCTCAAGTTCCTCCTATCACGGAAGGATATTGAACCGAACAGCTGCTGACTTAAATCCTGTCAGAGGATGAGGTGGTCCCTAAACCTGCACATGTATACTCACGTGCCAGCTAGCTTCATGGGGGTCTTTCTGGATTTTTGGGATGAAACATGCTGAATGAAGATCACTAATTACAGCCTATCCTATTTAAAAAAAAATACTGTAGAAATGTGTTTTCATTATGCGTCATTCCGGGCTGTTTTAGTTCCAGTTTAAAAAAGGCAATGTGGAGGTTACGTTACACAGGAGTCGGTCTGATAGAGAGGTAAGAAATCACTGTATGGAAGAAACACTACAAAAGTATTTACAGCATGACTCTCCAGTATGCAACATAGCTCCATGCAGCTGTTCACTGAAGGTATGTCAACTGGTTTACTTTAAAGAGCGACAGTTCTTAAAGCCACAATTACACAACAATAGAAGCAAGTTTAATCTATGCTGTTTGCCACCTACCGTGAAAATCTGAAATCTCCGAGTCAAGCCCAGGAATTCAATGCAGCAAAGCATGGTACCAACCTTATTTCTCTCATGCAATTTGCAAGTTTGCATAAGAAGTTTTCTAGTTTGCCCTGCCACATTTATTTTTTTCCAACTTTGTTGTGTGAATAATGTTTTGTAAATTAAAAGCCTTCTAAAAAAACCAAACACACCACCCCCAAATCAACAGAAGAAATATTTTCAAACAATGCAGCTTTCCCACAAACATTACTGAAATGTGCTAGTCTGAGGATACTTGGACAAAAGCCAAAAGTCTGTACTTAAACCAGTGTTCTCTTAACTGTGGGACATGACCCCTGGCAGGACAGTTGGGAGAAAAGACGAGGTGTTTGGGAAGCGGAGGGGAGAAAAAGCGATGCCTAGGCAGGTGCTCGCGTGGTGGTTGTAACTGGGAAGGAAGGGAGGTGCAAACGGTGAAGTTGTTTTTAGAAGGACCCAAGACAAATTAGTCTGAGAAACACTGACTTGTGCTCTAAACAACAAATACATAGAATAACTCACATCTGAAATAATGGAGGGGAAAATAATGAAGCCTGCTATACATGCTTACTGCTTAATATACAACACAGCATACTATAAAAGTGATCAAGCTAGCTAATTATTCCACTCAAATTAAAGAATATATTTCTTCTTATTGCAGGAAGCTATCCAGAACCTCAATAAACCTATAGGATCCTTCACACTTAGAGGAACAATTGCATAAGCACTGAATTTTAGCATATGCCAAACCACTTCTAAACTAACCTATTTGGGAAACAATTAAACAATACATTTTCATTCCTTTAATTGACCCTCCACTTAATGAGCAAACATGTAGAGCCATAAGCTGAGAGGCACAGTCTTTCTCTCCCAAAGATGTTCAGAGAGTTAGAATACAATCAAGAAAAAGTTTCAAGAGGTGACTGAGAAGCATGAGAACAATGGATATACATTATTTATATTAATATGTATGCAAAATATATGGATATGGTCATTCACTCATTTTGCTTACCACATTAGGGGTAAGCTAACAGATTCATTGTATCTTTCAAGATTTTATGCACCTAAAGGTTTGCTGCTTCTCGTAAATCAGGAAGTATTTCTAAGCCAGCCAGATCCAAAAAAGTTTCTTCCTTTAAAGCTGAGCATATGCACCTGGAGAACTAAAGGAACTTATTTCCAAAATCATAACTAGTTCACTAATGACTTTCTGCTGCCAGATTCCTACTTTTCAAATATGAAGCTCCTAGCACGAGCTCTTTGCTCCCAGGTTTCATCCAAAGAAACAGAAAATCTGTAAAAGTAACTACCATTGACTTTGTAAGTTCAGTTTTAAGCTTCACCCAGAACACAATTCACAATTATGACTATTTCAGGGTGGGTTTTTTTTGCTCTCTGCTTCTCATTCTAATGCCAGAGGGCACACAAAATAACCCCTAACAACTCTGAGGGAAACTGTCATCAAGTGTGGATTAACTGCTTTATTCATAAAAATAAAAAAATAAATTAAATTAAAAAAAATCTGAAATGTACTGCATTGTTGGAGATTTTCATTGCAAACAAACTTCAAGCAAGCAGCCTAGAGATACTCCATTTGTAGTACGGGGTGAGTTTAGCCAATCTGTAGCTTTTGAAAATGATAAGAACAGCTGCTGGCAAGGAAATCTTTAAAGCAGAACATCACATAAAGGCTGGAATGTGAAAAATTTGACATAGCACATCTATTTTGTTTTTTTGTGTGTTCACACAGTGTCTCTCCCCAGTTCTAATCCTCCTCCTATATTATTTGAGAAAGTCACTGAAATTCTTTGAGAGCTTTGTAGTCGGAAAATATTAAATGCATATTCTTGGAAACTTAATTTAAATTCTTACTTACACAAATGAAACATAGAGGTACAACTAAGGAAAATATTACGTATTCACAGGAGCTCACGACTGTAAAGAAAACTAATGCACATCCGTTTTTTTAGGACCAACCTATAAACAGACCAAAGTTTTGGTTCTAGAAGCTATGGAGGCAAGGTAATTTAGCAATAACTTCACTTTACTGATTAGAGTGCCACAGAACTCATAAAACTTTTAAAGTAGATAGGATTTGGGATTGTTCCATCTTAATCCCTCCCTTTGAAGTAATGCAATTATTTTGGACATAAAAACCTATTCTCGGGGATTTAGAAACACACAACTGTACTCATCCATAGGATTTTAAAACTGAGAATTTCTAAGCAGTATGGTTCAATTCCAGGAACAATCAATTATTTGCTTGCCAAAATCCCACGTTCCAGCTTTAAAGAATCTTTCACCATTCCCCCAACGGTATTTTTAATACCTCACATGAAACTTGTTTTTGCAGGAGACTAAGTAAAAAAAAAAAAAAAAAAAAAAAAAAAAAAAACACCACCAAACCAAAAACAAAACCCAACTTTCTTTAAAAGGATACAGGCATCCCTTCCCAAAATTACCATCCTTGTGAGCTACGTAACTTCAAAAGGCTCAGGCAATGAGAAGCTAGGACTTTAAATGTGATAGGCATCTACTCAGTAGCCATGCAAAGATACCTTTGGCATTAAGTCCAGTATCATGAGGGACAATAAGAAGAAAAATAACACAGTAAGAAGTCCCACATTTAGTCCATCTACAGCCATGTTATACAATCCCCTCATCAAAAGTGAGGGGCAGATTACTGTAGTTTCAGAAACCGGTATAATGGCTGTATCAGAGTTTTTTAACCTGGATGGAAAAAAAACCAAAACCATCAGAAATGGACAGACCATTATATCAGACACAGTGACTAAAAATACTTTTTGCTTAGAAGTAAAAGTACTTGTACATCAACTATGCTAATAAAATGTTACCTTTCTCTATAAATCTTCCCCTAGGAAGCAATCAAGAATTCTCCCCTTTCTTCCATTCACAAGGTTAACGGACAGGCTGCATAAGCCGGCTTCCTGCAGAGTTACAAACAAGTCTCAGCTATGCTGCCCTTCTTTCTGACTGTGTTAAAGGTATGGGCTTTGGTTCCTTCACTGCTACGCATTGTTACTCCCACCTCCCCGAGACAAGCACGCAAACAGAGATTCTTACTGCTCAACTATGCGCTTTTAGCAAATAAATTTCTTCTTAGAGCTTCCGTCTAGTCCTGGTCCAAAGATGAAAATTACTCCCACAGCTTAAGCAGTAAAACAATCAGCAGTGAGGATTAGAAGGTCCAGTGCTTACTACATACTGATGATCCACATGGTTGAACTTCAGAGACACAGGCAGATATATTTGGTGGCTGCAAATTTCAAGGATCAGCTGTTAGGGAATTTATACACTCCTGGGTACCCTCTACGGAGTACAGCCATCATATATGCAGCCAAAAATTTGGAATGTGTCAGAATGATACAACGATATACAAAGCTGCACAAACACTTCTGGTCCACCTGAAGGATACTTGGAAGAAAGAGTACTCAAATATTCCAACTATACCAGCCCCTCTCTACAAGCAAACTGGAGCTTTCCTACTTACAGCCATTTAAGTAGTAAAAGTTCTGCCAAATGATCAACGCCAGGAATTTGAACACAGCACAGTAAAACCATACAAAACACAGCTTTCCAAGGAGACATTCTCAAGATGAACCACCAGTCTTGAATAGAGTATACCTCAGAATTTACCTGATCATCAAGGCTGACTTTCTTTTCCTAGAGTTTTGATTTTCACACTCTGCAAATCCATATATTTTGTCCCTAGTTGTGCCACTCAACCATCTCTTTACAGAGTAGCTTCTGCCATCAAGATTGTGGAGGCTTTTCACAATTAAAAAAAAAAAAAGATGAAGAGAAGACAGACCACGTTCAAATATTCATGTGTGCTCATCTCTCTTCAGTACTTGGATTTGAAAAACATTAAGTTTTGCTAAATCTTACTGTTGGGGAAAAAAAAAAAATCAAGGAAATGCGTGTGTTTTAAATATATCTGTACTGGCAAGCTCTTTAGGCATTATGGGCTATCAAGTCCCATGAGGTTTTTAACTACTAAAAAAGGGAACCTAAATAGAATTTTTTGAAGAGATTTAATGTTTGAAATAGTATTGAAACTCCAGTCTGACTGCATTCAGTTTCCAGTAATAAAAGTCACACCCTATGGATAGCACACTTTATAATACACTTGAACAAGTAAAACAGTTTAAGAGATGCATTTTTCCTACATATTTAATGTTAAGTGCTTTTGAAAGTAGGCCAAAGCAAAGGTTAAACGTTCTATCTGTACAGTACACGAGTAGTTCATAACTGCCATTTTCATACTAATTAATACACTACTTGACATGAAATGTGATATCTGCTAAAACACTGACACAACCTGTATCACAACCTACTTGGGCTTTAAATGGCTTCATGGGTGCCATTTGTTTAACTACTATTTAAGGTCTTGCAGTAGTTTCATTCTAAATCTTTTTCATGATGGATTGCCCTTACCCAGTTCCTAGAACCTTGGAGCACTTTTTGTTCTTATATTATTGGTTAAAAATCAGATTACCCAACTAAAAAAAATATGGTGAAGAAAATCCACATCTTGGTAATTAGGTTTTCCGTCAAAGCAGCTTTTTTTTAAAATGATAAATTTACGTAGCAGGAACCCTCAAATCAAATGCTGGCTTGGCATATGGGCCTACTCTCTCATGGCCTACTCTGACAAGATGCAGGAATGGTACAAAGTGCACTTAGCCTCAGGAAAAATACTATCCCTGTGCTGCTCTAAAGAAATTCCTCTGGTTTCCATACAAGCAGCACCAATTAGATCCAGATTCATTCCACACTAAATCCTTACAAGCAAAAGGATCCCAAAGAGAGGGTACCCTAAACTGTAATTTCACCTACCTCACTAAAATTGCCAGAAATAAAAAAAAAAAAAAAAAAAAAAAAATCATTTTAGAATACTACATCAAACACATACGCTGTTCAAGGGTGAAAAAAAAAAAAAATCAAAGACGTTTTCTTACATGGCGTTTCTATTGCGGTAACAGCTGAAAGGTCAAGCTAGGGTAGGTGCCTGTATGCAAGGGGCTGTAACTGATTGTCACCATGGCATATTTTATAGTGTCCAGTCAAAGACCAGCATGTTCCTGTGGTGTCGCACACACCCATAAGAAGGATGGTGACAATCCTAAAGTCTTAAGACTGAAAAAAGATTCTCAGTCTCGCTTTCTTTCTCACCTAAATCTCTTCATGTCTCTCACCTTAGACGTGAAGCACTGACCATTAAAAAACAAACAAAAAACACACAAACACCTTCTGCACTGTATTTTGAACAGAAGAATCATCTTGTGATTTCTCCCTGCTCAGAGACTTGGGAAACGGATTCATTTCCTGCTTTATCCATACCCTGTATCTACAACTTCAAGGAAGTCATTTAATACCTTTTGTGCTTTAGCTTCTCATCTGTAAAATGGGATAACAGAATTTCCTTTCCTCCAGCTGTTGATGAAATAATTTCAAATAGCAAAGTACTCAGAGCAAGGGCTGCCATTTATACCGTGTACGTAGACACACCACACTCAGCAAAATGAGATGCAGATCTTAGTTCATATCCTTTGGTGATATTCACAGTAACTAGTAAGTTCTACAACAAATCCAGTTTAAACTTTTCCTCTCCTTAAAAGGGGACTGCTTTGGTTTTTACATACAGATTTAGTTGGTTTTTTAGTCTAGACCTCAGATAACAAAACTTTTCCAAACTGCCCAAGTTCAGTAATAAATCTTGACCTTGTTAAGGCTTGTTTTTCAGCTTTGCAGGAATGCAAAACAGAAAAAATCCCCCCCACCTAAATAATTTACTTGATGCAGAGTCGATATACAGAAGCTAAGGATTGACTATAAAAGAAAATAGACGTACAGTTTTCCACATTATAATTTGTGGATTATTTGCTTGAGTTGTTTTGATTAGTAATAAGGTGTGAGGTTAAGTTATTATAATAATATAATCAGGGTAACTGGTATGAAGTGCTGACATAAATTTGACAAGAACGATTTGAAACCAAAATTGTAATCTACTGAGGCGTAGGAAAAAAAAACACCCAAACTTACAAAGTTAATGCGTAAAACATTTAAGGATGAACAAAGGTCACATTTACAGTGGCAATACACTGAGCTTTCCACAAGGTGATGTTCAAGACACTCCATTACAATCTAGGAGAAACAGGGTGTCAAGTCAGGTAAAGTAATCAACTCCTCTGATTTTAGGGACAGGGTATATAAATTTTTCCCTTGATTTTTAAGTAATTAGCTTTGTGTAATAATTTTACCATGGTTGGACAGAAACCAATCAAGCAAATACGGCAAGTATTATCTGAACACTATTTAATCTCTGTCTAATCTGATGATCTTCATTACTCAGATTTAGTGTTCACATGAGCACTACATGGTAATGTTTTCTTCTTGTATGCTCTACTCACAATTTTCCTCAAACTAATGTCAGATAAGCTGGTTTGCACCAAAAAAGTTAAAGTGACACCCATCTTTCAGTAAATTCATTTTAAATCAGTCTCATACAATACCTGTAAAAGAATTCAACACTTCTGCCTCTGCTACATATCTTTTAAAGAAGAAAACACACAATTGCTTCCAAACTGTTATAACCACATATTAATGCATAACAGTATGAAAATGAAAAATTGAATGTTTCAGGATGTTAATACATGCTGAAGATCAAAGCATAAAACTTTCTTCCCCCTGGTTATAACATCCCCTAGACAAACATATCCATTTAAAATGTCTATTTATTTGAAATTATTTACATACTTGAAAAGGTAGAGCTGTTCAAGTACTACTTAACACATGGAAATATACAGAAACATCAATCTGACTGCTTGAAGTTTCTATTAATAGAAAGTTACAACCCACGGACCTCACACTTTATAATACATTTGAAAAGGAGACAACAAAGAAATCCATTAAACTGGAAGAACCTATCATCACACAGGAGTTCACACTCTTGAAAAAACAACCAATTACAAATACAAAGGTCTGAGACTGGAGCAGTTTGGCATATGGTAACTCATCAAATTGCTGTTCACTTGCCATGCATAGATATTCACCCAAAAATACATTACTACTACTCCTTTGTCCTTGAAAAGTTTAAGGGATCAATACTAAAATACAGAAAGTATGGGACATTAATAATAAAATAGTATCTTTACACAAAATACTATAAAGCAAAAAAAATATTTGAAAAAGATGACACTCTTCTTAAATAAAATACTTCTATTACATCAATATTCACGGTGATTTTTCTGAAATCAGACACTTTCACCCTAGACCGTAAGACTGAAGTGATTTGAAATGGAAATATTCCCTGTCCATTCACTGCCAGTTTCTGTTCCCAGAGTGATATAACAGATGACATCCAGTACAATAAATTCTTTTATTAACCATAAATTTGAGACTGCTTTAGGGATTTGAAGTGTTCAGTTTCATGCTGAAAAAATGTAATGTTATCCACAGACCATCAGCACGTGCAACAAAAACAGAGCCACAGGTTACACGACTTTGATCAAATTATGAAAAAAACTCTCTTGAATTTAAAAATATCTGAAAAAGCATTTACAATATTTTTTTAACCTATTATTTTTAAAAAGCCATGCACACTAACTGATCTGTTTTCTGTAGGAAACAATCACTTTAACAAAAAAGCCTCTACACAGAACGTCAATACCATTAACAGGTTTCCTTCTAACAGTCATCTTATTTAAGAAGCTAGAACTGCAACCTAAGTTTTAAGAGCTTAAGCATTTAAATACACAAGACTTAAAAGTTAAACTGAATCTGTATTGCTCTCAAACTTTTACTTGACTTCCTTTCATCTAAGTTAAACTGAATATATAAATAGCTAATCTTAAAAAAAAGATCGAACAGGAAAATAAATACAATACAGAATATAAAACCCTCCCAGTTTAAACCGTCATCTCTAGTAAAATAAAACTACATTATTGCAGTAAATTGAGAAGTAAATCCAAAGACCAGCAAGTTTCACTTCCAATATAAATTGTAACTTACAACAGAAATACTACTTGGATGTGACTATAAAATATAAATATGGAAACAATTATTTTCTCTGTTGCAACAAAACCCAACCATAGTGGGGAGGGACGGGGAGGTGGGAACGATACCTATAACTACAGATCAACTTTCCACACACAAGCGTGCAAATAAACTACTGGAGTTTACATATTGCCAACTTATATGGTTGAATGGAACATAATAAACAATAACTAAAACATATACAGCAAATGCAATGTGGCCACATCGAACAGTGGTCATCCATATCTATCAGCATTGTTAGATGACACTGGGCATTATTCTGTCACTCATTTTGTGGCTTTGATTCCTACATTTACTGCCAGAATGTAATAAAAAAAGTTCTGTCCTTGCAGCTCATTCTTTAGTGAGCTGAATGTCCCATTTTCAAACCTCTGCATGACATTTCACGGCTAGTGGTCCTTATTGAAAAAGAACCCCAAAAGTGAATGGCATGATTAGCGAATTACTCTTACAAATGCAACTATATGGAGAAACCTAAGCTATCCCAACTTGCATTATTCCTAACTAATGAATAAAAGATAAAGGTTTTGTTTCCATTGATGTTCTGAAGAAGCACAGAATAATAACTTTTCACCTGTTACGGGTCAGGCTGAGTTAGGTGTTTGGTTTGCCTTTTTGATTCTTATTTTAACATTTTTTTGTGGTTAATGTATATTACTCCTGTCAGAAGGTAAATTAAGGTACAGATAATTATTAGACATCATCAACATAATTTGCTCGAAAAATGTCAACAATAGAGCAAAGCTGTAACTATTTTGAAATAGATTATGTTACTGATGCCTTGAAAAGTATCTTAGCTAAATATTTTGTATTATGTAACAGAAAAAGCAAAACATTAGATATTCTTTTATAAAAAAACGCTGTTCACCTGGCCCTTTCTTCTTTTGGGACTGTTAATACACACCTTGTGAAGTGGTACCAGGAGGCCTCAGATAAATAAATAAAATCAGAGCTCTTTATAATGAGGAATGATCCTTAACTGTACTCCATTACAACACAAATTTGCTCATAGATACTGCACTAATAAGAAATGCTGTCTTCAGACCAAGGTATGAAATAGAGAGAGTTATACAAGACCTAGTGGGTCATTCTGTAGTTTTAGTGTAATGTACCCAAATTCCATTCACTATAGGCTGTAGAGCAAAGTCCCCCCCCTCCGGTTACAAATGAATACACTACTCTTCATTTCCTGGCAGGAAGGGTCGTATAGCGTTACCCTGCACTCTTAGGCAACTGCTGTATTCCACCAGAGCTGGCTGCATTTCAACAGGCACCAAAGTGATTTCTGAAACATTATCGTCCTGTTTCTTGTGAAAAATTCGCTGTTTAAAAAATGTTCACATGAAAAATCTTACATAATTTGGACTTCATACACTCTGTATACTAACTAACCCCAAACTCTTTTGATGAGATACTTTTTTAAAGGTATCTAAATTAACACACCTCAAGGGTGGGAATTTTAAAAGTATCCAAATAGTTACATGGAACATTGACTTAATCACAAAACTAGATTAGGGATTTCCTGACTCCCCTGTCCAGTCCTGCAGCCCACCATTTCTAAACATACACTTAACATAACTGCATGGGGACCTCACTTTATCCATGTCATTGAAATGACCCCAGTTGTGAAAAGAAAAAGAGAAGAGACATAGGGATACTTTCAATTCAAACTGTTTTAATAATGTGATTTACAATGCAGCTCACAAACAGGTACATTAAAACAGGTGAGGAGGGAAGGGCAAACAGCAACACCAAAGTGGGAGGAAGCAGATGGGAGTGAAAATTTCGCTAACCAGCTTCACTGCTGAGTCAATATAAAGTGTAACTACATCCTGAGCCACAAAAGAGAACAAATCCTATTGAAAGTTAATAGGAGTTAGGGCACTTCATTCTTTTTCAGAATCCCACTCCAACCTTCTAAGGATCTGCTCGCACTTACAGGGTGAAGCTTAAATCACCCGTTTATACCCCATATCTCTAAGATTTAAGGGGAATACCAGCACAAGCGTGAAAACTGTGCTGAAAAAGTTTGCAATTCAGCAACGCCCCCTTCCCACACCATATTTAAAGCTCATCCAGACAGAGCGGTCTTTATGCTCAGAGTAAATTGCACAACTTACTGGTTCCAGCTTCCATCCTCATTTTGTTACTACTGCCTATAATTAGGGGCAAGCCCAGACAGGGAGATAACATTGATCCCCACAGAAATTGGAGGAATACGAAGCAGTGCACACAGGTTTTCCTGTGCACCGACTGGCACCTGAACAGCTCAGACAGGGGAAAGGGATGGAATTCTTCATTGTCTGGGCAGCGGTACCCAAAGTTACTCTGGTACATTTGAAAAAAAAAAAAAAAAAAAAAACCTCAAACAATAAAACCCATACCTATCCTTAAGGGCCTGTTTGTAAAGGGAGTTATTACTATGTGATAAACTAAGATGCAACTTTACAGTGCACTACCTACTCTATGACAACACACTATATGGGTTGTTCCGGCACATACCTATACAACGCTGAGATTGAAGATGGCTATTATCAAGAAAGCCTAAGCATCAGAAATTGCCACACTAGCAAATGGCTCTGCTTTGGGTCAGCCATGAACACCAGTATGATGCCCACTAACCCAGCTGTCCTGCTTCTGGTATTCAGTTCCCTGGCTCCGAGTTAGTCCGGCCATCGACAGCACTGCCCTGTGCGGAGAAGATGCACCCAAACACTCCCCACCTGGGACGTTACCGTGGAGGTGAACTGCAGGCTGAAATTGTGTCCTAGTTCAGCGGGCAGTAATATTCCCATACACACAACGCAGCAGCCAGGTAAGAGGCTTGTTTTTCAAGCGTGCAAAGCACCCAGCTTTTGCACTGAAGGCAGTCACAGCTGTTTAGCACTAGCTAATCACAAAGCATCAAACCACCTGAGGTATAAAAGACAAAATCCCGTCAAAACAGAAGCCAAAGTTTTGCCACTGATTTTAAACGGGTAGGATTTTAGCTCTTTAAACAAATAAAACAAACAAAGAAACAAAACCACAAAGAACAGAAACAAAACCACTCAACAAAACCTTTAGTATTCTATGTTTAAAAAGAAAACAGATTGGGGTGTTGTTTCCACAAGCAGTTGACAAATCGAGGCCTGCATATCTTTTGTTTAAATCATTGCATAAAATAAAAAGATAATGTGACTATTAAAAGTCTCTAAAGTTGTATTTTTTTTATGCTTTCTGATTCCAGGCCAGTTACACCTGGAATACATATGTTTAACCAAACAGCTGATAGCTTCTAGTTTTAACAATTTACAAGATTTACTCTTTGGACCTAAACTTTCTCATATTACACCTTCCTACTAGCTAAACTAAATTCACACATCATTTTAATCTGCATTATATAAAAAAAAAAATCTCTTTTAGCCTGTAAAATTAAAATTATAAAAAGGAAACCTTTACAAATCAGATTAATCTTTGGAACTTTTACATGCAAATAGATGAAACTGAACTTCACTATGGATATGCAAACAAAAAAAAAATTTCCTTTTGTAAATCCCAGAATCTAACCCAATAGCCAGTTTTAATCTCAGAGTTCTACAACTTTAAAGGAAAATATTAGAAACACAGAAACTCAAGAAAAGAAGTTTATTCTATAAAGGTAGGGGGTATTTTAAGTGTCAATATTATGAGTTTGGGATTCCCATGGCGGACTAAAATCCTCCATTTGACAACACAAAGCAAAATTAATTAGAAAACACAGTTTGAGTGAAAAGTATTCTTGCAAAGTGTTCTTAGAAAGGATCACCTTGAATGCGTTTGATGCTGAGGAGACGCCATAACTTTTCTTCACACAAAAGCAGTCATCAACAGAGCACAACCAGATGTTAAGTTTTCTTTTCTTAGTTTCTGTAAACCTCTGTGACCTCCCTCAAATTAAAAAAAGGGAATAGCATTTTTAAAGCCACAGGAGCTATCATTAGTGAAGCATTCTAAGGATTTTCATTAATTCATAGGCAGCCAACCAGGAATTTTCCCACAGCCGTATACAAAAAAAGTCAGAGAAGTCACTGATTGCTTGGTTGGATTTGAATGTAGTCAGAAGTAAGATCAGAAATATCTAGTCCCTCCCACCAATGTAAGAGTGAAGAACATAGGGAAGGTCAAAAATTAAAATCCAAGTCTGCCCACCAACCACGAGGAAAATCCAGCATTGCCATATTACAGTGGGTACAGAAACAGATTTTCACATACAATTTTGAGGTAAGAGAATCATACAGACAGAAATCCATTATTTAGAAGCCATTAAGCACAGAACATGCAGTTCCAAGCAGAATTGCATGCTTATCTCCTCCACATAGCAGCCTCAAGACTTAGATGCTGTCCAGTTGTTAGTGTAATACCCACAGTTTGTAGCAACTTATGACCCGATACGCACATTTAGTTGGAGCCCTTTGAACTCTGCATGCTCTTCATTTGTCCCTTACAGCTTCTGTCAGCCCAGGGTTCCAGCACAGGAGGAGCTTGTACTTTCAGTGGTAGATCATCAGAATACAAAGGTTACAGAAAAAGAAGAACACATTTCAGCAGCACTTCCCTTGTAGACATTACAATTCCCTGCATTGCTGTGACATGTTATACTCTCGACAACTTTTGTAAAGGAAAAGGCCAGGTACAGACTCAAAGACTGCTGGCCTGCAGACTCCATGCGGCCAACAAGAAGGTGCACCCATCAACACAGAGGTCATCGCTTCACAGCCACCTCTGCACACTGTCAGATCACCAAGCGGTACGAATTTGATCCAGATGAGTCATGGGCACACAACTCTAATTCTGTTGAATTAACCAGAACATACATTTCAGAGTTTATGCTTTCAGGCCTGCAAGAAGAGATACGATACCTGATCTAGCATGAAATCTCCTAGGACAAAGCTACCTCTCACATTTTTTTGAGCACATTAGAATAAGCAACATGACTGATGTGCCCCAAAACCAGATTTACTGTCTTGCTCAATAACAGTCCGAGACCAGATCCACATGAAAAATAAAGGCTGCTCATGTGCCTACAGCTTTAAACTTAAGAGGCAACACGAAGAAAGAGCATAACATGCATTTAACAGATTGCTATGACACATTCCATATGTTCAATATCCATTTAGGTACTACTGATAGATTTTGACACTTTATTGAAAATGTTGCTCACTTGTCTTGGAGTTTTTCGTGCAGTAGATGAGCTATCATTTCTTCCTACCTGCCCTAGAAATGCATGGCCCTCTCCCAAAAGATCTTGATGACTATTCAGAGGTACAGTGTCCTACCAGTGAAATGAAAGAGCAAGGATTCTTTGGTCATCTAAAAGAAAGTAATCCCCACTCCTGACATTCTGCTTCATGCATACCTGCAGGTTGATACTTAAATTAATCTCATACTCCTTATTTCATCTCTACATAGACCTATTCAAAAGGTTGTGCTAGCCACGATTCCAGCCCTAATTATTGACAGCATACTACGAAAAGAATTTCATACTTAACTATTTTAACCTGGTCATTATAGAATAAGGAACTCATCTAGGGTCAGTAATGCATTACGTAACCCAGGCTGAAGGAGGAACAGAGGAGTTTAATGTAATGGTAGCTCTGGCAGGAACAGAGAACTACTTTTCTAAGCCAAGAAAAGGAATCCATCCACCTGTTTGAAGACATTCATCACCTACTGCCTAAAAAGCTTACCAAGGAATGAGAGGCCTTAAAAAGTATAGAAACAGACACGTAGTGTGTGTCCTTTACTAGAATCTAATGGAGCATTCTGAATTTCAGCTGTGGGAAAACATCATCATCAACAGCCAAGAAATGAGGAAAAATGTGGGTGACCATTGAACAGGATACCAAATTGGGATGCAGACACTTCCTAGCCACAGAATTAGCTTCCTTTTGCTATCCCCTTACCATCTGAATGATTCACCAAGAACAGAGTATCAAGAGGCAGTGTTCCGGCATACGCATGGGACTTTTGTACTATTATTAGCACAAGGAAAATTAAAACATTATTTCTGGAACAATTCTTCAAAGCCAATACTGATATAACACTGTAACAGCCCTCAAGTGAGACAGAATTCCAAAGAATACAATATATCCTGAAACATGTGCTGATGCTTGCGAACCCTCTAATCCAAGCTTTAATTATTTTTAATATCAATTCAGACTTAGAGACAACAAACACCCACGTGCACATTTAATTTCCCTTGCACTCCCATAATCCATCCATACAGCGGTGAGAGGTGACAGGAGGACTAGAACAATGGTGCAACTTGTACCTGTGGCTTCACGTACTATTGCTTATACTATCTTTTAAAACATTGACATTAACATGAAACCCTCTTGCTAATCTACAATTTCCCTTATCTTGGTCTGGAATCTGCTTCTGTGAGGTTTCCTCAGCAGGTTTCTGAAGTTTGTTGTTTTTTTTAAAAAAACAAATCTCTGAAATGTGTTTTTAGAACATCCTCCTGTTGACCCATCCAGGTGACTTGTTCCAGGACTTATTCCAGAATCATCAGCTGCCCTCATCTTGTTCTGTTTTTACCATGACGGGCTCCTGTGGTGCTGCTTCCATCTCTTCTGCCTCCAACTCTGCTCCGTTTGGAAGTCTAAAGACTGTACTTTGGGCAGGGATGAGAATTTAGTCAAAATGTACGGGTAAGACTGAGAGTTACTGCTGGACCGGCACCTGCTCTAACTCACCTTGCCAGAAACATTGCACTTTGTGCTCCTTCTACTAGCTGGTTTCTAGCTAAACTGACTTCTGACTATTTCTCTGAGGTGCTGTTAAATCACGGTAAGTTTGTTTCCTCAGAATCATGTTCTTCATCGCAGTCACACCGTAAATTAACCAGAAGCCCACTGCTACTCTTCAGTCAAGAAACCATGCATTTGGACAGTATCTTCTAGAGGTATTCGATACCTGTGGTGATACAACCACACAGAACAGGCCCCACGAAGAGGGGGGTAACACACCGGGGATCAGCTAGCCTTCTGAGTGTAGGTGGCAAACAAGAAACAGTTTGTAAGACAGAAAACTTGGCAAGCAGAGACCCATGGAAAGCTGGTGTTATTAGAAGACTTAGCAAAAACTCACACACTGATACAAAGTCATCAGATGCATCTTCACTGTGAGTTAGGCTACTGCAAGCCCTTTTCAAAAACAAAACACATGGCCAACCAAGACAGTCTGTCTTCAAAGTGTTTCCAAGCCAGACGTAAAAAGACTGCTGATAGGCTAAAACCAACTGTTAAGAACCTGCAGTTATAAAGTATTTATGAACTTTAGAAAATACAGCATTAAGAATTTATGTTTTCTGAGATTTGGTGGCAAACAAGAAGTAATTTGTAAGACAGAACACTTGATATATAGAGACCCAGAGAAAACTGGACAGCCACTAAAGTTTATTAAGAAATGTTTCTTAACTGTACTTTCCTCTGTTCCTCAATATTTATTGTCTACACAGTTTGACTCACTTCCAAAAATTACACCTGCTTGTTTTATACCAGTACATCCATTTGATAAGGCACATCTTCTCCAGTCCACAAAGGTCACCAATACTTTTTTATAAATGCAGAAATGATGTATTTGATATGATCTTGAAAGTACAATGTATTAAATACAATAGGTTCATGCATGTTAAAACACACATTTATGCCCTGGCTTGACTGGCAGAACTTTAGATAATCAAACTGATAATACCTATGTTTCTGTTAAATAAATATTGCAGTAAAACTACAGAAATTAGTCTACCCATTACTGGCATAAGCCTGTATTCACTACTTTATTAAGTCTCTATCTGGTTAAAGTCTCTATGAGAAAATCACATAAAAGCTCTGGGTGTGAAGATGGGTGACTCCTATTGAGGAGAGCTGGAAAAGACAAATAGCTGGACAATGTAACAATTGTAACATACTATATGCATGAAAAGAAAAAAATCCTTTTTTGAGTTTGCACTTAAATTTTGATCTTTAACTAGAGTCTCACATTACCATAACCTAAAATTAAGTACTAATATGTACTGATCTAGCCATAGTTCCTTATTTTAAGTTACTGTAACTTGCACTTCCATAAAATAACTTTTCATAATTAATATAAGGAGAAGGATATAGCAAATAAACATCCATGTATTTGATAGAACTTTTACGTATTTTACTAGGTGTGATGTATTTATGCATAATTTTTTTAAACGTTAAAAACACCACATGGTCTAGAAACATCAGCATTATCCTAAAGTTTCAGGAAAAAAAATGTATTTCAAATACACTCCGTTATAACGGTAGCAATATATATAAAACCAAACCAAAATACTCAGTTCTCTGCTAATACTTCACACTCCTCTTCTCTTGCTTACTTCTAAAAAACATGCTAAATTTATGGGTAAAATTCAGCCTTTGAGCAGAATTAAGCAGGCAAGTTCACATCAAAGCTTTGTTTCATCATCTTCAGACCAATCTGTTGGAAAAGACAGCTGGTCCTCATTAAACACCCTTTAAATGTTACAGTTTTAATTAAGTAACATCCATGTTATATTAACATTACCAAATAATTAACTAAAGAAAAGCTAGTATTGTCTAATCATGACTGCTTAACATCTTTTCACCAGTGGACTATAAAGTATTAATCTATTAAAGAAGAACTTGTTCTCAAGTAAGTGGCTCAAGATTTTAAATTAACAAGTCTGATACAGTAGTTACTATGCTTCTATCTTCTAATCTGCTTACTCAAAAGCAGATTTTTGGGGGAAGTAAGACAGGGAGTGGGGTTCAACATCTAAACTAAGGTACATGATCTAGAGAGGAAATTAATCAAATCTGTAACAGTCCTAAGAGAATTCAGCTGCAGAAACCTTGTTAAGTCAACAGCTTATGAATGAGCATCATGTTCAGACTTCCCAATTTCACACAAACACACAAGGAAGTAGACATTTTTGTGTTAATACTGAAAGTTCGTTTCAATTACCTAAGCGGGCTCACATTTCCATAATTTTGTTCTCTAGGTTGTGTGTTTGAATGCTCATGCTGAAAACGCAGCATTTGAACTGTATAGCCTCATAGCTCCTGAAGAAAGATTCATCTGCTTATTTAAACACTAACTTACTTAGGCTACTTCGTGCATTTTTAAATTAACTTAAATAGGCAGACGGTCATCAACACTTTTTAACACTGGACTAACAACGGGGTCACATTCTCTGCTACATTACTTGATAAATGAAACTCAAAAAAAAACCCTGGAGTGATCTTGAAGCCAAATTCTAAGCTAAACAAAAGTACTACAGATGCCTACCTGCATGACTGACCATGCTCGCAAAGCCCTGCACTTAACATGTTGCATTATATCTAATCAGAGAAACGCACTAAGCTTTAAATGACACATCTAATCAATTCTAAAATGTTATCACGTTGTTCTATATGTCAGTGGAGAGAAATCTATTGATTCTAAAAATTCACAAAAAAAACCCAAACAAACAAACAAAAAAACAACCCAGGAGGATCTAGCATCTGGTCTGCAGAGTTTTCAACTAACTCTGGAACTGTCTATAGATTAAAGAAACACCCCCCACACCCCACACCCCCGATGGCAAACATTAACACCTTCCACCGTGCTTCATCTCAGGTCGGTCTTCTGCCCAATACCCTTTAAAATTTTTAAATACTCTCAAGAGAAAATCTGATCTTTTAACTGTTGGAAAAGAAAAAGAAATAAAGGGTGGAATTTAACCTCCAGTAAATTATTTCTTAGAATTTTACAGGGTATTCTTCCTCCTGAATAAAGTTCCCAAAACATCTATTTAGCTGGGAAAATTATTTCGGTATGACTCAGTTCTGTGCTTAGAAAAATCCTAGCTGTAGAGAAGAATGAGTGTACGTCGGGAGGGACGCTTGAGGAGATAAATGTAGGGACATAGCAGCATGAGCCTAAAGAATAATGAGACAGGCAGAGCTCCTGATACTGGAACAGAACTGTAGGAAATGGGGATCTTCAGAGTCTCTGCTATGAAAGAGAAAAGGAAATAGAAAGCTCCTTAAATAAAGGGCATAGAAGATGACACAGGGAGAGTTTCAGGGGAGAATGCACGGGAACAGAGACCCCTAGTATGTCTGCTAAGCTTTGCTTAGCAGAGCAAAGGAAGGTACAACTCCCTGCTAACAAGGGGGGGACGGGAGGTTTGCTAAAATGCTGTATTATTTATCCTTTCTCATCATACAGCCTCATTAAATTTAAGCTTTATACTGAACACGGTTCAGTGCCAGGAACTTCAGAGGAATTAAACATATGAAAAAAATTACTCATGTGTGTAGTCCCATTAGAATCTACAAAACAACTTGAGAATAAAGTTGCTCATGTGTTTAACACTGAATAAATGAATCTGAAATATATTCAAATCATCATCAGAGCACAAAGCTGTCTTCCCTGTACACCTCATGGCTTGTTCATTGGATGAAAAAAATTCAGAAACTACTTTTCCAGAATAGCTCCCCATGTGGACATACTTATTCTAGCTCAAAAGAGACCCTTCCCTGATTTATTTTTTCTGGATAAAGGTATGCTATGATGTAGTAAGGCCATCCATATGGAAAGCTACTTTGCAACCCTATTCTGCTTTAAGCAAACGTTCTACCTTAATCTGAAATAACATTAAGTGTAGGAATACATTAAAGTTTTTGTTAAACATCAGTGAACAAAATCCTAGACTTAGCGAAGTCCATCCAAATTCTAAAATCCTGGATCCACTGAAATCACTGATAAATCTTGGTAACAGTAATGTTAAGTTACTCGTCCTGATATTAACTGCTTTACTGCTGTAGACATATGTTGAGCTTGCAAGACAAATGCCAAAGTATTACTAGAGAAGGCTATTAATACAGGTATATATTTTGCAACGGAAGTTGTAAAAAAAAAAAAAAAATCACATCTAAAGACTTTAGTTTTGAAAATATTAGCTATTAAGAATAATTTCCTGAGCTATGAATCAAAACACCAAATACTTCCTCATCCCATTCTCTCAACTATAGTCCAGTAATATACTCTCATGAAGTCAAGCTTTTATTGCCACAAAATATTGAAACTTAAAACTATATTTTGTAGAGTGAAAGGAAAACAAGTATTACTTGTACAAATGTACCAAGATGGAATGCAGATTTTCAAAAACAACACTCAAACAATTAAAAAAAAAAAAAAAAAAAAAAGATATTCACGAGGGATGGGAAGCACACCACACATTCACAGTTTTTACAGAGGAAAATATCCAACACGTGTTTATCTAAATGTACATACAAACACCCAGCTACGTACGTTTTATTTCTCCTTAAACAACTATTAAAAGCTAACGGGTATTCTTCTAGATTGCTTATTCATGTCATTGAGAATTACCTCAATTCAACCGCTTCATTTAATGCACGCTAGACATTTTTACTTTCTCTATATAGAATGTTAGGATTTATTCATGCCCTCAACATACATTAATTAGAAACTACTTGTAAATAACCTGCAATAAGAATATCTATTTGAATAGGATACAATTACTCCAGGGCTTGTGTCTTTTCAATCAGTCAGTGTCCCTGCAGTGTTTAGAGTGGCAGAGGGGAAGTGGCCTGTGGTTAAACAGAGGAAATACCAAGGAATTTTAATAGAGCAAATAGTCTCTTTACTTCCTACAGGGTACTACTTCAAAGGCAACTCTGCTCCGGAGCAGACAATGTGTTAGAGGGGCCATCAGTCATTTAATAGTATGTCAAGTCTACTCAAAACTTACATGCAGACCAAGATAAATACCACATAACTGAGACAATGGTACCATCCTGCAGTCATTACGCTAATAAATGCTGCCCTGCCTGGATTCTGTAGGCAATCACACGCAAGATTGGTATTGCAAAACCAGACTATATAACTAAGCAGTCAGACAAGATATCTAATAAATTGGCTAGGGAAGTCTGAACTTGAAGCTGAAAATATAATAAAACCAGGAACTAGTACAAATATTTAATAAGCTGAAATGTTATATTTGTTGTGAGCAGTAAAGACAAAGGCAGTTTCATGCTAACTGGAAAGAGTATAATTTTTACTGATCTCAAAGCCAGTCAAAATAATTGTACTAAAAGAATTCTATTGTGGTACATTCAGGTTTAATGCACACAATGGCATTAATTACATAAGCAAAAATAAATCACATACAAACTGCATCTGCATATTTCTATAAATGTCAAAATACACTAATCAAGTGTTATGACTTTTAATAGTGATAATTTACTTAACACCTGATGCAAAACTTGACAGAAATATACACAGTGGTCGTTAAAAGCATGTGGAGTATCCTGCCTAAGTCTGGGGAAACGTACAATAGACATACTGAGCCAAAACATTTTATTCGTAATTCTCAGTTAAAAAGACCTAATACGGGAGTTTAAACCTTCAATAGTTCCATCTAACACAAAGATTTAGGTTTTAAGTTTTGTCGGGGTTTGAAGTTTGTTTTTCCAGTCTTACACATTTTCCAATGCTTTCTACTTTCTAAACTATGCCCTACACACTTTTGAACTGTGTGTTGCAGCAACGTTCTCAAAAGATCTGATCTGAAACCAAGAAAATCCTTAGTGACAGTCTAACAAAAAGGCAAAGCAATGAAAGTCAGTTGTGTTCCCTCCGGTGTTCCTGGATCACCATGCTTCAACTACGTTTGTAACTAGACATCAAGAGAAAGGAAAAACAACAACAAAACAAAAACAACACGCACACAACTCAAAAGTTATTTAAAAGTATAAAAAAAAAAAAAAAAGGAAAAACAGTCAAGAAAGGGCTGTCAGCGAAACACACCAGAAACAGGAACAAAAGGCAAAGGCCAGTAACACAATGTTTATCACCTTCCTCCCCCCTTCCCCCTCCCCTAAATTTCCTACATCCTCTGTATAATGATGGGGCCTGAAGCTAAGACCCCAGGCCGGCCCCGGGTCATTAAAATAACAAAGCCCAAGTGATCGCTTTTATCCTTCTGGCGGCGCAGGTCGCGCTGGGCAAGGGGAGCGCGCTGGCGGTGAAAGACCTGTTGAGCGACTTCTTCACACTCGCTGGTTACGAGATGCCTCCCCCCCCCCGCCCCGCGGCG
>VZSZ01001392.1:310195-450550 GCA_013398815.1 Ibidorhyncha struthersii
CAGCCGCTGAGAACAGGCGCCGTGGGAGAGAGGTGCCGGGAGCCGTCTTGGGGGAACCGCTGTGCGAGAGCAGCGCCACAGGGCAAAGAGCAACCACGCGTCTGTAACAATTAGAGAGTGATGCGCGGAACATTAAGGCAAACAAGCTGGGGGAACAGACTATCCCAGAATTTCAGCTGCAGAAAATGCCACAGAAGTTGTACAATGGCAATAAGTGTTTCCGATTTTTCAACTGGAGTCCCTACAGTTAATTTTGGTATTACATGCTTTGACCAAAACATGTTTCATTAAAATAAATCACGTTTCTAATAAATTTCAAATGCAAGCTGCTCTGATCTAGCCGTGACATATCAATTACAACCCCCTTGCCCAATATTCTCAAAATCACATGAGAGGGGAGCCCCAGGCTCCTCCGAAGCAGAGAACCACAGCATAATTTAGCTGGGAGGGGACCTCAGGGGTCATTAGGCCTAATGACCTGCTCCAAGGAGCCCCAACTTCACTTTCAGGTCAGGTAGCTCACTTGTCATACCTCACTTTTACACATCACTTAACCCCAACTATTTCTGAAAATTTTGATTTTAGTACATTCTGTTGCTATGATTAATAGTGGACAAAACTACAATCCTAATGGAACAGACAAACCCATCAGTATTATAAAAGACATTATGGCTTGAGTTAAAATAGTATGCAAAAACACCACTAAGCCAACCAGTCAAAAGAAAACATGACCAGTTGGTAATTTTTAAACTAGTACTGGTTTTACATCTGTCATAGGGCTTTCCATCCTTTGTGACTATTGGCAAAAATAATACAACAAAACTCTCTTAAGCTGCTTGTTTATGTTGATGAATCACAGCTCTCGCACTAACAGTGCGAAAAACACTGACACACAAACACACTCACAGTGTTTGAAAACAAGTTTGTGGCTTCGGGACAGTCACAGCCCTTCACTGCGACATGAACAGAAATTAGATTCTTGCCATTAAAAATTTTTTTAGCACAAATTGGACATTAGGCCATAGTCCTTTTAAGGCTCCAAGAACAAATGACAGTTACTTCCAATCGCCATTTCCCCTCCAGGCTGGAATTCTGACAAAGGGAATATTAAAACTACTCATTCTATAGGGGGAATTTCACTGATTTTATGATGAGATGTTTTCTAAGGTCAAGTATATCCCAGACCAGAATTGAAGCGTAGCATGTGTTTTCACTCTATACCATACATTTCTATCTGGGTATTCTTGCTTTACTTTCTCCTTGCATTACTCAGAAGTGAGAAAACAGGCTTGAAAACTATATAAGCCCTTTTTTATTCTATTTTAATCAAGTCAGGCTATATAAAAACTGTAAACAACTAGTCCTTTTATGTTTTAATGCATTAAAAAAAGAACATAAAGCAACCCAATATCATGGCTAAAGGAAGGAAGACGGATCTACAATTTATTTACAGGACAATAATGTCTCTGCCACCCATAACCACCCATGACAGCCAACAACTCCCTGTTGAACACATCTCCACTGATATGCAAACAGATCCTCTTCTAAACTATGGCAAAATCTGTTTGGCATTTTCTGTTAACAGAGATCTAGACTGCTACAGAAGCTGAAATTTTTAAGTGAGAACTGAGAGGAAAATTAGCATTATGCATACTATTGATGCATAGGTGTACAATGATTTTAATATAAACAAAAGATACAGAATTAATAGTGGTATTTCCTAGGTAGCAGAATAACTGAAGGACTCTCAGCTACCACTGATTACACTGGCAGGACACAGAAAGCAGCAAAATTCTCATTCACTAAGACCTCAAACTTATTAGCACAAAGCAAAGACGCCATCTGACCCAGTCAGTGTGGATGCCGCCTTCCCAATAGTTCAGCTTAAGTTAACAATAAAATAACACATCTGAAAAAGAATTATCTCCATACTGCCACCATGTCTGACTTACTAACATGAATGAGCTGACAGAAGTATTTCATTGCTCTTTATGCATTTAGAATAATTTCTTTTGTGGCAAAGGGTAGGGGAGAGGTGGGAATCAAATGACAGCAGTCAACATTTTTAGCTAGATTCTCCAAAATGCTGCTAGCTAATGTAAGGGCTAAAGTGGCTGTGGGGACTCTGCTTTTCTGTAGGCTCTTTTGTCCTTTTTACAACAGTCTCTTGTTTCCAAATAGTACAGAACGCATAACATCCAGAAGTCATGGGTATCAATATCATGCGTTCTACAGCTGGTTTTGGTTGCCACTCTACCTTCTTGCTTAAAGCTGAAAAACATATTGTTTTTTCTTCCCCTTTCTGAGCAGCTGTTCCCAGATGGAGAGGACAGTGAGAACTCAGCAGTTCCTATAAAAACCTGAAAACTCATGTAATAAAGAGTTCTGATAATACAGTTAAACATTCCCTACTGAATTTTTCTATCGCTCAGCAGAAATTCCTTCTTAGACTTGGAAGTCGTATGCTTGGTCCATACTTCATATTTCTAGCACTGAAATCTCTCCCAAGAGAGACTGACCTTGACTGCAAAAGTTATGAAAACAGCTCACTTTTGGGCCAGAAAGCATGCATCATGCTTGTACATGTATTCAGCTTAGTCAGACAATCATGACTATTGAAATATCATGCCTCTGCTATAGATGAACACCACCCACTGTTAGGAAATGAGGATGAGCTATGGTGAAGGAGCAGACAGTATGCTAAAAGATCAGGAGCATCTCAGAAACCTCTTACAGGTCTGGAATCACAAAGTATCATCTCACCCTCCATAAAAGCACAAATAAGATCCCAGAACAGAAAACCTGCAACGCAGAAGGTCATCTGGAACTTCATCTGACAGATATTGGAAGGCAGAAAGACAGATCTTTTGAAAATAACCACTTACACTAAAGCATCCCACTTACATGGGGATGGTTTACCAATGAAATTAACATCTAGCGTAAAAAAGAAGAAGAAAGATCTTCCAGAATCAAACCTTAAGAATGAAATTAGAAAGTGTGACACAGATGTGGACACTCCCAGCAAGGACACGAACATTCCCACCACTGTCAAGGGTGCCAAAAATTCTACTGTGATGGAATCTTCCATATTATAACATGACGTAGTTGCAAAAGATCTGGCCAAGCTCAGGTGAAAGATCAACTGATAAAACAGTGACCCCAGGCCACAGAATGTAACTGAAATTTGAATCAAATCTATCAATTGTTATGAATACTTACCTTGTTCAAGGCAACTTTTAAATCATTAGGCCTTAAGAAATGTCCCAAAAATTCATGAAACAGTTCTCAAAGGAAAAATTTGTATTACTAGTCCCATTTTATAGATGGGGAAATGTACGCAGCGTCATAAAGATGCCTGCTTTTATGTCTTGCACACATGCTCAAGGCTAAACCAATAATTAGATTTGGAGTCAGGAAAGACTCTGTCCCCTAGTAAGACAGGAAAAGCCCCCTGGGTGCAGTGTTTTTTGGTTTTAATTTGCTGCTTTCTGTAGACACACACTCTACTTCCTAAGGTCATCCAGACATTACCAGTGGGTGTTTAAAAATAGTGTGGGCCATGGAGCCCAGATCCAGTCTCCAGAACAATTCAATCCAACCAGCTGCTTCTATCTTGCAAGTGACAAAGAGCACAGCATGCTGTCCTGGCAGCCGGCTGCCTCCTGCTGCATCCAAGCATTTATTGGCACTACTGGAGTGGCTGCTGCTGTGTCCAGATGGGACTTGAAAGTGGAATTAGATGCATGAATTCCACTTTGACACTGGCAACCACCATTTCTATGTCCAGATGCTTTGCAACAAGTCCTGAAATTGAGCATCCAGCCCTTAATGCTGTGTAAGGTAGACCTTACGGAAGCCCTTGCAGTGTACTGGCAGTAATATTTCTCTGCCTCACTATTTTTTTTTTTTTTTCTTAAAAGTCTCAAGTCTATCTTCAGGTATTTGGGGATGTTTTGAGGCTTGTAGTGTTCAGAAAGTAGGGAGTGAATGGTCTTGTGACCTTTCTGGATGACTTAATGTCTTCTACAGGAAATTGCATTTAATGACCAAGGAAGTTTCAGTCCTATATTCCTAAAGGCTCAAGATAGCATCAGATGTAAGAGTAAGTTACGGTGAAAAGGAACTGACTGAAATAAAGTAAACAGTCATTATATGAAAATTACCCCTGATCTCCATCAAAATAACAATTTATCAGTGATCCATGGATGCAAATCTTCATATAATATTACCACTCCCCAGACCTCACAGCTCTCTGTATTGAGTACAGGCCAATTTGCTCTGCTGGCAGAGAATGTTTGCGGTCAAATGTCAACTCTCTGTATTTCTGTTTAGTTTTGCATCTGTTTATTTGTAGGAATATAATAAAGGAACAGACAGCTCAGTTCTCTGAGATGATTCAACTTACTGATGTGCCACCAAATACACCCCTCCCTGCTCCAAAAGCACGCTGAACTCTGTGGCCACATGTCGTTTCTGAGAAAAGAGGGAGCAGGACTGCATCTTTCAGCGGCAGTCTTCTGTTACACCGGATTAGGTGTAATATGAAACTGCATTTTTAGAGAAGCAGATTTGCGATGCAAAGAAAATTTAAAATTGCATGGAAGTCATTTTTCAGTAAAAATTCTGTTGAATTAGAAATATTCCAAACCAACAACTGTATCCCCAAACGTACGTATGGTTTATTCTTTAGCAATAATTGAATTATTTTTAATGTTCAATTTTAAAATATTTTTCTGCAATATAAGCATTTCATCTCAAACAACTATTAAAAATGCAAATCAAGATCCCCACAATGCAGCTTGAATAAATGCTAGAAATGTTAATAAAAATAAAGTAATGTTTTTACAAAAGTTTCTCAATTTTACTTCTAATTGCAATCCTTTCTTATTACAGCACAATCCTTTCCATCCAGACAGCTTGTCATTTTCCTTCTGCAGGGAAACAAGGGGGGGCCGGGACCGACCCCAACCTGGTTTAACAGTCTATTCTGAGATTCAACAGCATCCCGTGGCAATGGCTGCAAAATTAATCCTAGCACACTAAGGGACCCCTCACTGAGCATACCCTGCCTCAAACCCTTTCCCATTTAACTGAGAGGGAGCTATTTGCTCAAGCACTTCAGGATGACATCATTTGTTATTGGAGGCCAGAAGCTAAGGGTGATTAGGGCTAAAGAAAATGTTTTGAAGATTTCTGTAATTAATGCATAGAGACACTAGTAACAGATACTGCTACACAACTATAGGAACACGGAGAGAAGAATTTAAAAAAAAAAAAAAAATCTTACTGTTGTGTAACCATTACGGAAGCAGATTGGGAAGCGCTTTGTCAGTAGCACCTCATTCTACCCCTACAAAGGGAAATATACAAACAAAAGAAAATACCAAGGATGGAAATTGCAATATTTGTTTATATGATAGATACATAACAATATTTCAGAGAAGAATTTTAAAACATTTTATAGATTTACAAAAGAATCCACAACAATTCTACAAGACTGGGTGGGGGGAAAAAAAAAAAAGAGAGGAAGGGCTCTGTTAGGGATGACAACTGTTGCTGGCAGCCCCACCTCTCAAACGAACTCAACATTCTTTTTATCTACAGTCTGGCACACTCTTTAAAAATAAAAATTTGAAGCAGTCGGCTATCAGGATTGAGTTAGCTGCTTATTTTTGGAAAGAGTAAGCTAAATATGCAGGTAATAGACTAATCAAACACAATGAACAAGATTTGTTAATATGTGCATAGAAAGTTAATGCATGTTAATATGATAAGTTACAATAGATAATTATTATTTGTTTCTAATTAGATAATAGTAACAATCACTGAAAACACCACTCCTGCTAAACTGTAATTTGTGATAAAACTTATTGCCCAGGACCATATGCTTACAGAGGAAAGAAGGGAAAGATCAGATCAGTTTTCTCATTTAAACAAGAATGTCTACAAAAAAGATTTTCCTTGTAACTCTGTCATGTGTCAGAAAATATCTAGCCATAGCCAACTGCATTCTAAAGGCAACACTGATGCCTCATTAGAATGCTTCCCTATGACTTCCTTTCTCTGTCAAAATGAATTAGAGCAATTTGTAATTATGTTGTCAGATAGCCACATCCTGTAGCACAGAATAAGATGCCGTTCCAACTCCGAAGTGAGAGAACTGCATTTCACTGTATGCCTCATACAACTATCTGTCTCGGAACTTACAAAAATTTCAATCAAGAAAGAAACTAAAGCGATACTATTATGTTTTTTTAATGTTTTACCCTGACTGAACACTTTGAAATGAAAGACAAACTGTTAAGAAATGCACAGTTTTTAAACAGCACAAAGTTATTTCTTATCCTTCTAATGTGATAAAACAATGATAAATGAGAAGTGGTAGTAAAAAGCGTTTTAGCATGGCAAACCTTCACATTGTCAACATTGTATTTATTATCACAGAAGAATTGTATTAGTAGATATTGTACCAGAAATCATTCTAAGTTTTACACTATAATGGGTGGTGGGGTTTTTAGGAATTACTGGCTACTTTGTCAAATGCTTTCTGGCACGTAAAAAGATTCTGCTACCATAAACTATGTTGGGCAGTCTTATAAACATGTACTCATGTTTATAAAGAGGCAAGATTTTAAAAGGTTGGCTGCCCCAGACTGAGTTCCTAAGGTAACAGCTAATTATTAATAAATGTTTAGACTATCAAAAAAATTAAGCACCCACTAATTTTCACTAGATTCAGTTCAATATTTACCGTTCAGAGCCTTTGCAAATCAGGCCCAATATGAAGCATTTGTATGCAGGTACATTACAAATTTGGCCACAAAGTTTGTACAACAATTAAAATAGGTAGCCACCAGCTGACATTCTGTCTACCCACAGCCTAACTCATGACTCATTTTACTCAAAATTAATTTCAGAACATGTGGGATTGTAATTATAAAATCTAGCCACAAGAGGGCAAAAGCATCCCAGCATTTTTATAGGCATTTCAAATACAGAATGTTATCACTGTCTCAAGATTTATAAATTTAAAGTCTGATTTAGTATGAAAAGGCAAGGTGTTTAAGATGCAGCTAATCTATAGCCAACAATCTTTAATGCAGAATATTTGATCCGCTGTCTTCTTAATTTCCTTAATATGACATCATTCACAGAAACTGAATCCCAAGATATTTTGGAGTATTACTATGATGGATGCAATACAATTCTAAGTACTAAAAGAATGTGAAATCTATCATTAAAAGAAGATATTCATTTTCATTTAATATATGAAACATAATTTGGTTATACATAGACATAAACAAAATTACATAGACAAAAGACTGCCCCAGAATCTAGGAACTATGGGCAGGCACTTAGACCTTAGAAGCAGTAAAACGACATGGACTGATAAAATAAAAATTTGATGTTAAAACAGCAAGAAAGGATTCGAGAAAAATAAGGCACAATAATTAAGTTGGTGCGAGGTTACAGATGATTTTGTTTTAAAGGTCACAGTGAGATAATGAGTTTGAAACACATTCTTACATATGCAATTTAAAAATGGCAAATTCCTCAAATTTTATAGTGATTAATAACGAGACTAATAATGTAGATAACTGTTAATGAAGGGGACTATCTTATACCACCAGCTAGCTTTTGTCCTTTTTGCTCCAAATTGCACAAGATTAAGGAAAAGAGCGATAGACTATTCATTGGGTTCTCCGGCTGTTACAGTGGCAGATGAAAACCTGCTTTAGGAACTAGGAAAAACAAAACATTGCACTGTAAATCCAAAAAGAAGGGATATGCATTTCCCTCCCAATCCAGGTATCGTATCATATTTACAGACCACACATGCAGATCCTTGCAACATCTCAAGCCAGATGACCATGCTTGAAAAATGGTGTCAAAAGCATTACTTGTGCCCTGTTTGAATCAACAGATATTCTGTTTGATAAAGGCACTAGACTTTAAACCAACTGATTCACGACATTGATTAAAACACATTTGAAATATCTATTATTACACTGCTTTTTTTTTTGGTTCCTCTTCACATTTTTTATTTTTTTTATTACGGCACAGGCAATGCACCACTTGTTCTAGCACTCTAATACCAGCACCGTACTACATTCATATGATCAAATACAAAACACACATGGTGGTATGAAAGTCATTGGCAATTATACCACAACTACACCAAAGCCTGTATATCCCTAAGCATTTTTGATCCTGTTCTTACCTCATTGCTAATAAACAGCATCCTGCAAAAACAGATGTCAGAACAAATTCAACTTATTCTTCTAAACTCAACAAATATATGATTAATTTTCTACTTTGCTAGTCAACCTAAGAAAGCAAATCTGCAATGCTAATACTGCGCCATGCTAACACAGCACTTCATACTTTCTGACTTTCTCCTCCTTTGGTCCAAGAAAACACTGCTGGCCCATGCCAATATCACCTTTGGGTGCCCAAAACAGAAAGACTGTTCTTCCACATTTTCTAACACTTTCCCCCTCATGTCATGCAAGTCAAGGGACTATTCCCCCCCAAAGGAATCTAGAGTGGATGGCTCTTCAACAGCCCTAAATTCCTCTCCCTCACTAACAATCCTGTTTGCCCATTATGACCCATTATGACCGCATGAACTTCCTTNAATAAGTACATGAGATATTCTAAACAGCTCTAATAAAAGTAACAGAATAGGATTTTGAGTCAAGATGAATCCATTACATGAGTAACAGGACATGAAATAATAATTTAGGTCAATCACCACTGTTCAAAAGGATTCTTGAAAATAAAATACCTAGTATTACATAATTTGATGGGAAATACAAAGTCCTTTAAAATGAAGGAACTAAGAGCATCAACCTAACAACTGATAGAAAATTGTTGTAAAATAACTTTTTGATTCCTTGGATTGAGTTAGTTTCTCTAAAAAGCTTTGATTTTATGATTACTAGTTAACTCTGAGAGTTAATCTCAACTGTTTAAAATTAGCTTAATTTCATATTAGGTGTTTGCAAATTATTTTATGCTACTTTTGTGCAAGTCTTTTGTTAAATCCAGTCATATAAACACTGGATGATTTTTAAAGCCACATTTCCTTTCAATAATGTTATGAACACAGCGTTAATCTTCTTACATACAGCTATAAAAAGTCCTGGGTTTCTCTACTTTAGAAGTGTTTTCACTACAAAACTTTGAACAACTACAGAAATGTAGATGTACCCATGCACACCAGGAAAATTGTAACATCCCGGTTTGCTGGTGTGCTAGCTTGCTATTTGTAAGCACAGACTCAATAAACTAAATAATTGAAAATTCAGAGTTTTAAATGACAATTTAATGAATGGTGTTTTAAATCTGGGCTTTCAATGCTAACATTGGTAATTTACAGACTAAGTTTCAAACTATGCTTCTGTATATGCTGCAAGTATTAATACTACAATGGAACTTTGGAAGCATGGGAACTTTGGTATAAATTAATTTGAATCAGCTTTTAGACCATAAGCATAGTTCATCTTTTCTGGACAGCATCAGGCACTACTGAAGTTTGTGGTTAGAAAAAATATTTAAGATGGAGACACTAATCAAGAGAAGAACATTAATTTAAAACAAATCATTCTGCAGCGCAGAATCCCGATTATGGTCACAGGCACTGGACCTATTTCAGGAAAGCACTACTAGAATGTTTAAGTGCCATTACCATCAATGACAGAAGCCCATTCTCGACCTGACCTTAGCCTAAATTGTAGCTGTTGATGGATGTTGACATAACAGCTTGCCAATTTTAAAGAGTGAGAAGTCTTACAACAAGCCTTTTTTTTTTTTTTGCTACAAAAGTTTTTCACAATTCTGGTAAATTTATCAGCTTATCACAGGGTCAAATGATCACTGGAGCCAATGCAAGGCAACCTGGCTGGAAGTGAAGGAGGTTGTGGCTTCACTAAGCTTAAGTCAGAATGGGAACCAAGACAACTGAGACTCTTCTGATCACAGTTCTGAAGGGCAGATAGACAAACAGAAACACTACAAGGCAAAGTACGCAAAACTGGAGCAGGACCAGGTTTCAGCATGTATGGTGGCCTCTTCTGACATAGTCTCATCCACTTTGTTATTTGGACTGGCTGTGCCAAGACAGATAACACAGTGTATTACATGTATTACCAAGGCAGCCCAGAAAGCTGCATATTATCAGGAAGCACAATATTAGAAAATCCTGCAAAGTCCAGACTAATATCTTTTGGGGGAAAAAAAAAAAAAAAAATAAAAATCAGCTGTATTTGAGAAAGTGAAGGCCACAATTTAAACTCATGCTGGTCAAAGTAGGTATAAATGTAGTTACAGGTTTTCCTTTAACTTGTTGATGCGTTTACTTTGGGAAGAACAACCTAAGCCAAGATGAAGCAAATAATGTAATTATGCTATTAAACTTTTTGCCCCTCAGCAGTGTCACACTCTCAGTACCTTACACCAATCATCCTTCTGGTAACATTTGCTAATTGAGAGCTGGATACCAGGACTGGTGCTATTATTATTCTACTACTATTCTACTCCTTCTCTTAAATTGCTTTGTCAGACTTCCGTCACTTGAGACAAGTTCCATTTTAAGAGACATCAGGTGTATTTAGGTATTTGCCACATAATAGAGTAAGGTTCTTAGGCATCAATGTGTACAGATTAGTCTAATCTGTTGCTGCTGGAAACCTTGTTTCCAGCAGTAAAGTAGACAATAGTTTCAAATTACCTGCAATAAGGTTAAGCTATGGGCAGTATATGTTTTGAGGTGAGAAGAAAAACAAAATAGAATTCACGCATTCCCAATATTGTCTTTACCTTTACCAGATCAGGTAGGTATCTGAATTGAGATTCCAATTTCACTAAAAACTACTCCTAATGGATTTGGCTCCATTTAAATTGCTTTACTTGTGAATGTTCTCTTAAGTATTTTTGAACACAGGATACAACAGAAGTTCAGTTCGTAATGTTATTTTCTGAATCTAACAAAGCGTGAATAATTAACATTTCAATATTGGATAAAAGTTTGTTATTCTCACACTAAAATAGGATTTCCAGGAGCAAAGTAAAACAATTGAAGATTTTGGGGGTTCTATCAAAACCCTGAAGGTAATGAGCCTACGAAGTTAAAGACACAAAACGGCAAAGATCTTTAGTCTGGTTCTAAACTAATGCAGCTTTTCAGCTGTATTTTTCAGAAAATATAGATTTTTTATTTATTTATTTAAAGCTTTATATCTCAAACTATCATCCGAAATATCAACTAAGAACCAAAGTCAGATCATACTTCCCTTTAGCTTTTCCTAACATGGGGCTACATGAAATTAAGTTTTTCTATCACCCCTTTTCTTAGACTTACCTTTCATTCTATAGCACAGCAGATATTTGATTTGATTTGTTCATGATATAATAATCTTGTAAAATCCTAAACTAACTGCATTTTGCAATACCTTGCAAACATTCAGTAAAGCTACATTAAATAATCCATTGTAACAACTGAAATGTATAGAGATGGCCTAAGAAAGAACACAAACTGAAGGAAAAGCAGAGCATGTTAGAAGAGACACAGGCATCAAAAAATGTCTTGGATGCAGTAGAGACAAGCCTTTAAAATTTTAACACCTACCTTTTCTAGAGACTATGCTACATTGTAAGTAACATGCCAGGAAAAAAAATCTGTTGTCATTTTATTATTATTAAACAAGAAAGTGCAAGTGAAGAACAATCTAACTGTATTTGCACTATACCATAGTAGTTGTACTAAAACACTACAGGAATCTATGGACTTTTTTTTCTCCCCTTTTTGCTATTTACATTTAGCCTACATTAATAACGATACGCTGACTTCTATGTCCTCAGTGTCCTAACTGACTTCATAGAAGCTGAGTGTCAGACTGTGAACAAGCCTGGTGCCTAAGGTAAAGTATGGAGATTGAAGACTTTGGCTCAAATTCTTCCTTCAGTGAATCTCAGAGTACTTTGTATAAAGCAAATGTGTTTCCACAAGAAATCTGGAAACCAACATCATAGCTCAGTGGCTAGGCAGCCCTTCAGTGTGGGACAGTTAGTCTGAGCTCTATATCTGAATTAGATAAAAACAATTTGAATGTCATAAGCACGTCATTTTTGCCCCTTAGTTTTCAGAATTATTCCCTATGTTTTATTTTTTGCAATCAGATAAAATGATTCAGTTCATTTTAAAACCCAATTAACAAAGCTTTATGTCCAAATTCTTTGGGATTTACTGTTTTTTCAGATTTACAGATTTAAAGTCAATGCTTCTGCTGAACCATCAGCCTAACACAAAATGATATTTCTTTTTATATACAGCTGGGCCCATGAAGAATGTATCTCTAGTAAACACAGGCTGAGGTCTCATTGAAGGACACCAGCACTTCCAGCAAGTGCTTAAAGTTCTGCTGAACAAGGAACAGTGTAAACCCATGCTAACAATGTTTTCCCACATTGTTTTTTTTTTGTTTTGTTTTGTTGTGTTTTTTTTTTTTAATATAAGGCTTCCTTTATGCATATTGACTTCAGGCTGAATATCAAATATAAGGATAATTAACTTTCATGTACTGTTTGATAAAAATGAATTCAACACCCTAAAATTAATGGCAATGATCTAGGTATCTGGTCCCAACTGATTTGATCCTGTGAAATGCTGCATAATAGGGCAACTTCCCTGATTGGAACACTTATACCGACAAGAGATAAGATATCCAAGTTAAATAGGCAAATGTCCTAAATTAATTAAAATATGATACAAAAAATATTATAATGTTCAGCTTCCTTTAACCAACCAATTGTTCAAACTGAACAGTCAATTGAATACTAGACCTTCCATTTGAGATACCTTTTTCTAAAAATTATGTTCTTTATGCAAACTATCATACTTTATATAAATAAGCTTTTTAAACTCCAATGTAATGCACAAGCTGTTTCAGGTAGCAAAATCTATTTTGCATATTGTGTTTTTCAGACTTTACACAGACTTTTTTTAAAACCATGAAGCTTTGTTAAGTCATCTTCAGTTAAGCTGCAGTAATTCACACGAGGGTTTGGATTTTTTTAAACTGCAAAAATAGCTAAAATTTTCTGAAAATACTTATTAAAATATATAGGAAAAATTCACTTTTTCCACAAAAATTAGATTATAATAATACTTCAAGTATTTACAGTTTATTTGAATGAAAATTCTGATAAACTTTCAAATCTGAGGATAAAATCATAATTAATATACCATCATTACTTAATACAAGTTTTGAAAATTCCAATAATTCTTCATGTCCTATTGTAGTATCATAACAGCAAACCATCCTTTCTACTCTAGCAGGCTGGAGGTGAAAGAATTTTTCACCATTAGAAACTGAGATTCTCGGTGTGATCTTTTCAGCTTTGCACGACGGTTCTGGAACCAGATCTAAAATTGAAAGAAAAGGCACACTTGTCAGAAATACAGCACTGCAAGCAGAATAAGCTTTGAAACTTAAAAATGTTCACATAACTTTACAGTACTCTGTGTAGTGACACTAGCTGGGAAGTTCAACACAAATTTAAAATCTGCAGATGAGTGCATGTAGCTACCTGCAATAATTTTAACACCACAGACAAAGAAAATAATATCCCCAGCATAACTGGAAAGTAAGGACCAGCTTCACTGCAATTAATATAAAAACGAATATTAACTTCGGTGACACTGAATCAGACCCTGGAAGATCCCAAGCATCTGGGCCTCACACACAAGCCTTACGGTGTTATTTCTTCAGCTGCTCAATTAATCACAGCATCAAGCTTCCCATCAACCCCAATATAATACTTGCATCAAACGCTTAATAAACATCAAGATGAGGCCTAAATTCTAATGTTTATAGTATGCTTCTTATCACATTGGACTACCTGGAAATCAATAATTAAAATCCCCAAGTAGATTTTGCTTTTGGCCAGATGGAGACATAGGCTCAAACATTGGTTTCACACACAAATGCTCTACTGATAGTCTCACAAAATACTTAGACGCTCATACAAATTATTTCAATATTTGTTTCAAATTTACTTTTCAAATATGGCGACAAGCATAATATAAACATAGTTTTAAAATGCGGAAGCAAATGATCAACTTCTGCACATGGTAACTAGAGATTAACAGAGAAGGTATCATGGAAATATTATAGTGATTAATACCTCATCAACACTATGGATGAATGTTTTAGATTTCAGAAGGAATTAAATGGCTTCCGTTTCACAAATCATTGAAGGCATACCACATGTATAAATGTATACTGCTTTAAATTGAGATTATTAAAGTTACGCTACTGCTGTGAAACTACTTATTTATATAACCAGAGAATACATACAGATGGAATTACAGAAAAGTTCAAATAAAATTTTAATTACCTGGATCCTGTCTTCATCTAAATCTAATTTGCGAGCTAGCTCTTCTCTAATATCAATGCCAGGGTAGGAGTTCATTTTAAAAACATTTTCCAATACTTCAATCTAAGGAGATTAAAACACACTTGTTGAATAGTTCTCACTACCTTCATAGCAGTAATAAATACAACAAACGCTCTAGTTTGTTCAACAGGAGACTTCCAAGCAGTGTTTGCACAATTCTGATTTCATGCATAAACACAGGTCTGCTGATATTAGCAACATTACTGTTCATTTACACTAGTTCCTGATTCCATTTCTCTCTGCAGACGTACATCATACTGAATTAGTCAGCTGTTATAGGCTTCTACCAACATTTTAAACTGCATTGTTAATAATTTATTAAATACTAAGAAAATCCCTACCTGGTTTCTAGTAAATGCAGTTCTTGGTCTTCTACCCCTGTACCAGCTCAATTCTCGTTTGAAAGATAGCCTTTCAGTGACTGAAAAATATTTTTCACATTTCAAAACTTTTTCCTCTTGCACTGGATTACTGTTAGCATGAAATAATGAATTTTCATAGCAAACAACAGGGATTTGCAGATGGGGATTACTGTCATCACCTAAAACTAGAAAAAGGAAACAAACAAGAGCTTTGTTTTACTGGTTTTCAGTAGAAACGTGAAAATATATACATTTTTAAGGCAGTAAAAGTTTGAGAGGTTATAAAACAGACTGCTGACTTACCCAAGTCGGTGCATGCATCCATCCATGGTCTGTGAGGTTTCACAGTTGGAATGCCATCTTTTTTCTGCTCCAGTCCCAAAATATTTTCAATGGAAAACGAGCACTGTGTGGTTTTATTTTCTACAAAACCAGACACTTTCTGAAGATTCTGAGACGCTGATACATTAGCAGCACATAGCGATGTACTTGCCATGCTTTCACCTTCAGCCAGCATAGCGTGTATACTGTACTTGCATTTCTTCCCAAGTCCTCCTTATAGCTATGTTGACAAGGGGGTTGGATTTGCAACGTCATTAATTAAAATCTTTTATTAGAAAGTTTTAGCATGTCAATGAAAACTCTCCCACCAAGAGGCACGAGGAGTTAATTGTTTATTTGTTTGCAAGTAATTAGCAACTAATGGTGACACTAGGGGGGCCACCAAGAGGGACAAAAAGTGTTATCTCTCCTAACCAGAACATCGACTTTACTTTCTCAAAAGAAGCTGTGCACAAATATAGTACTTCCCTTTTATTTGAAATCATTAATGTATAAAATCAGTTTTTTAAAAAAACTTTATACTCTAATGGACTCCACTTACCTAAACATAGCAGCATGATAGGAAACCAGTCAAGTAATAAGTAATCTCATTTAAGTGAATTTCCTTCCAAGGAAATTTAAAAAATAATCTCTTAATGCTATTAGGGTAATCCCGATGAAAATGCCTCTGTTTTTTCATATGCATATGTAATGGTGAACGTGGTCAATAAAACAACAATAGCTTTTGGCATAAGGCACTGTGCAGTGGGTTGGCAATGTTGTCAAAGCTCAGTGTAATTGCCTTCCAAGTGCCTGGATTAGTTAACAGGAACAGTTGCACCAACTATTTTCAATAATTCATGCATTCATTTTTCTTATTAAAATAACTTTGTTGCAGCTTTTTTGAAACATACCATATGTGAAATTTCCTGATCATTCTTTACAACATAAAACCCAAAGTAATAGAAGCCGTACACCCAAATTTACATGTTTTAAAACATCCTTTTACTGCTAGATTTTCTTCCTTTCTTGTAGGTTTATAAGCAATACAAATTTATTTAAATCCTACAGAGCAAACACTTAAAATGACCAAAAATCATGAGTAATGGGGAGAAAGGAGGTAAAGGTTTTGTAATGAGGTTGAAAGTTTGAAAACAGAATTCTGATTTCATTCACTATAAAGAAAGTACCAACTATAACATTTTTATATTTGAGCTCATCTGTCAGTCACACAGCAGTTCACGCGTCACATGTTCTAAATCAACTTTTGGTTCAGGATAACCAACCTCTCTACAGAGATTCCTTTCCTTATTTTGGATAAAGCTTTATTTTATAAGATGTGAAAATGAAAACAATATTTTTATTTCAGGATGCAAAAGTCACCCCTCTTAAATGAAACTTTTAATTTGGAGCACATGAGCACGTAAGACTGTGTGCTTTTAGAGGGAAAAAAATCTGGCCCTCTATTTTTTGTTTTACCGTTTTCTCAGAGTAGTTTATTCTGTGTAATCAGTCATATTCACATGGCTAACATCTAATATTAAGGAAATAAATGGTACCTCCACTTTGGTTTTCTGTACATTTGTAAACAACCCAAGACTAATCCTTAGGAATAGACAGAAGCAGGAAAACTGCAAAGGAAATGGCAGAGTCTAGAACTGACAATACTGTGCTGAGGGAGATTCTACAGAGAAAAATTCAATCCAGATGTGGCTTTATATCAGAAAGACATTCAGCCGAGGAATCTTGCCTTATTCGACTGACTTTGTGTTGTGCAATGAGATTGCTGTCAAACCAAACTATCAAGAAGAGTGACAATTCAAGAAGTGATCTTATCAAGGACACCTTACCAGGACGAATCGATGGATCTTGAAGTGGGATCAATATAACTGCAATGACCACCTGCAAGCTAAGCTCCAACCATCATTTAACAGCCTCAGCAACCACAAACTGTAGACGTACAAAACAGCCATAACAACCTATGAATGAAACTACTGCTTGCTGGAATATTTGGTGAACTAGAGGTCAGTGGGAAGCAGTGTTAAGCTGTTCCCAACACGGCAACCTTTGACCTTAACAAAGAACCAGGACTCCTTTTTTTGACTGCAGGCAGTTATTTTGAGTATTCAGACTGCACACCAGGTCCAGAGGTTACTAAAGAGATAATGCAAAGCCTCTTATATAGCAGTGATTGGTAGATCAGTTTTCAGTAAATAGATGGAACACCAGTTTTAAGAAAAAAAAAAAAGAAAAAAATTCCCACAAAACACATTAAGTCAAAAAGAAAACAATACGTGTCCTTCTGTACTGAACTTGGAGCTGCTTACTGATTTCTCTATCCCAAAGAGGTGAAAAGCATGATCACTGATAGAGAGAGAGCCTCTTGAATCCAGAAACTAATGGATAGTAACTTTAATAATACCAAAACATCTTAATGATTATAATACAAACAGCTAGTTTCCAAATATAGCCCACTAAACTTTTTTTGAAAGAACTTAAAAAAACAAGCCTCCACAAGCACTGATACAAAACACATTTCAGAAAATACTTATTTCTGTTGGATGAATATGAATGAAATTAACCTGAGCCACACAGCTGAGATTCAGATTACCACATACTTCAAGTCCTGAAGTGGTAAATACCTTCATAGGTGTTCTCTTCAGGAAATTATCAAGAACTATCAATTAAGACAGGCATATGCGGTGGTTAGAGAGACATTTATGAGAGGCACGTATCTTCCCAAAGCTAACCATTAAGTTAACCAAGTAATTATAACTTACTTTTGGTCTCTCAGATCGTGGAAGATGGAAAAAAAAAAAAACTTCTTCAGGGTTGTCTGCTTTTAATTCCCTGTTGGAAACACTCATTCTTTCAGAGTTTTTTAATGACTTTTCAGGGAAAAGAGATCTTGGTAGCTCTCAAAATGAGTTTTTGTAAAATAGGCCAAAACCAGTTAATGCATTCGCTAGACAGAGGTCAGAAGCTCACCAGATACTGCCATCTGGTGTTGAGGTTAAGTTCGTTCAGCAATGTTAGCTGAGTAAGAAAATGTGTTAATAAAATAATCATATTACATTTGTTCAATGCTGAATTGAATCAGACCTGGAGACTGCAATGCCGTCACTGAAACGTACCAACACTCTTTTGTTTAAACAGAGTTCAAGGCTGCAACTGCATATAGGAACAGGCAGTACCAATTCGGAAAGTCACAAGGTAGATGCTCACACTGTGCTCTCCAATTTCTAAGAAATTCAACGAAACTGAAATACCATATATCTAAGAGACCTCTATAATGCTAATGCAGATCCACATAACTGTTTATAAACATTTCACTAGAAAAAAGAAATTATTCTAAAGATAAAAAGTCTGCAATATACCAAAATTCCATGATATCCCTGGAACCGTTCAAGGTCAGGTTGGATGGGGCTTTGAGCAACCTCATCCAGTGAGAAATGTCCCAAAGCGGGGTTGGAATTAGATAATCTTTAAAGGGCCCTTCCAACCCAAACCATTCTATGATACTAAACCAACATATATGTAGAGATAAAACTACTGGAAAGTCTGGCTGAAGGTCTAGCATTCAAACGTTGCTAGATTTCTTTGAAGGGAAGCTTGCTTAGCTGTAGAAACCTATTTGTTATCATGATAAACAGTCAACAAGCTTTTCTGTAAGAAATTAGGATGAAAATATATTTTCCACAGGGCAGAAAACTAGAAGTTTTAGATCCAAGAATACCTGGTAGTAAAAAAAAAAAACAGACTGAATTTCTAGGAATTCCCGCTGAAAGTGTAAAGAGACCTTGAGCCTTCACTCAAAACCTGTATTTCATTATTTTGACCCATTAGAAATGATCAGTACTTCCCTTGCAACCCATATGAAATCACCTAGAGAGTTTTAGCTAAACCCTGGTTAGGGGCGATTAGAGCAACACAACAAACATTAAGTTGAAACCCCTAAGTAATCAATAATAGGAGAAATCACTGCTCCTTGAATATGCAAATCCAATCCTCTTACAGCATCACATACTTGATGAGGCAGCAAACTAATCTCCCTTTCAGATTTTGCACCACTGTTTTTTGCCCAGGGACAGTTGAGTTCATCCATTTAGTAGATGAAGCCCTTGTTCTTTAGAGATGTGAAGCCTCTAAGGACTCTGTTTATACCAGCTCAAGAGACCACACCAAGAGTTCTTGATGGCTTTGGTCTGAAACTTCAATGTTCCAATCCTTACTAATTCTCACCCATTGCTACTCCACTGCCAGGTCACCTTTCACAATAGCCTGTGCAGCATTTTCAGCGTATTAAAAAGGTATAAATGGTATATATAATCTTTCTTGATTACTTATCACACTCAAAAAAAATTGCCTTTCATTTCACCTTTCCCACAGTTTCTTTATCCCACTGCACCAGTTATTTCACCGCCTCAGATATTCTGCTCCATATAGCTCCCTTGCAAATATGTTTTGAACATGAATAACAAAGACTATATTCAAAGCCAACCTCAAAACTCAAAAGGTTATTTTAAGCAAGAATACTTCAAAATTGTTAATGCAAATTTTCACTAAACATGACTAAAAGCAGATAGCTGTTTCTTGGCTGAGGTAAAGCTATTTTGACCCAGGGAGATTAAGTGAACACAGATAAATTCAAGGTAAATCCAAGGGTGGCACTAGCAAAAGTCTGAGAAGCAGTATGTTAAACAGTGGGTAACATGCAAAGAAAGCCTACCTTATCCAGACAGCTACTCTCACGCTCCAGCAAAGGCAAAATGTTCTCTCCATTAGGGGACACATCTGGAATCCTCTAAAGAGCTGTTGGCTGCTCTTCTCCCTGTTTATATAGTGTCAAGTGTTAAACCCCACATTTTTAAGGCCTCTTAGCACGTATTTTTCAGAAAGAACAAAAAAACCCAACACCCCAAATCAAAAAATGAAACAACAAAAAAAATCACACACTATTAAAAAGCCTACAACGCTGAAAAAAGTATAACACTAAAACCACACTTATTAGAGGGTTCAGAGAGATTCTTCAATTCATTACTGTTCAATCCCATCTGTTGCTGTCAAATTTGTATCTCAGATAAAACTTTTGGATGCCTTGTAACATTTCTAAAAAACGTACACAAAAGGTAAGAACAAGACATGTAACATCTTACAGAGTGTTTCAACATAAGGGATCTATTAAAAAAGCTGACTACTAATTCAAAGAAGCCTTGGTATACTACGAAATTATTGGAAAGGCCCCCCTCTTGCTAAACTAAATTGCAACATTAAACTGAATCCCAAAGATCAACTGAAACACAACACATTTTTACACTACATGCCAGCGGAGATAGCAAAGCAATTCTCTACATATTAAAGATATGTTTGTTAGTGCTTTGTTTTTTCTTCTATGAAACATTTAATTCTCAAAGAGCTGCTCTGTGTTCATAGCAGCTAAAGAAATGTTGTTTTTCTCTGTGACTTGCAGCTGTAAATATACAAAGCTAACTAAAACCAATTCTGTTTAAAGTTACTACCTTCCTGAATTCTAAGGAAATGCATCCTATAGTACAAAACAGCATTTCTTACAGAAGACCGCTGTAAAACTTAGTCACAAGTTAACTGATCTCAAAACCAGAAAGTTATACACATATATATAGGTAATGAACCAATGCTAGTGATCCGTCACATAATAATTACAAGACTTAGTCTTTAAAATACCTCGTAAGATAACTCTGTATTATTACCCGCATATGACAGGGAAAGAGAGAAGTGGTGTGACTTGTTTCAGTCGGGTGAGTCACCAGCTGAGCTGGTAAATGAACTGACTGAACCCAGTTGTAACTTTGAAATTTCCTTGCCACTCCCTGCAAAAAAACCCAGCCCAAACCAAACAAAAAAGCCCCCATCTCAAAAATCTTTAATTGTAATTTAATACCAGCCTTTTCCTTTATCTGCTTTGAAAGGTAAAACATGATCTGATACAACATAAAGAAAGGGCTCCAGAGCAAGACTGCACAATAGTTAATCATTTGCTCCGACGGATGACTTTGTGTACTTTCTAATGTGGTTTTATATTAAGTTCACCTGGTCCCAAAAAGGGAAAACCAGCAAGGGCAAGGGATCAGCCTTTTTTTTTTATTTTGCTGTAATAAGAAATGTATCTAAAAAGTTACCAATCACCCATTAAAAAGCAGAAATGAAACATCAAGTAATTTCAGAGTTGAACCAGTCTGCAAATTCAAATACGATGCACAATTTGGCTTTGCTTTTGATAGTTTTAGGAGCGGGAATTTTAGGCAGCCTCTTGTTTGACACACAGTATATTTTAATCTGTTTTTAAATTAATGGAAATTTAGACAGATATTCTTGATTAGCAACTTATACATACTCAATGCCTCCTAAGAAGCCCACTCTTAAAATATGAATTGCTTAACCTGCAGGAATAATTTGAAGTACAGCAAGTCTGGTCAAAACATACTAATCACAGAAGGCAATTCAAGAAAATACTCTTTTTAAAACAGTGCACAATGATCTGGTTCAATTCCAGCAAGCCCTCAAAGTAGTTTTAAGCATTTAAAATTGGCCACCAACCTATAGCACCGAGCTTCTCCAGTCTAAGAAAGTAGGGAGCCCATTAGAACTGATTCTGGCCTTGCTTCTGCAGAGGAAAATTTGTGGTCTGCAATGTTTTTGGTTTTTTTTAAGACCCCAGCAAGAAAACCAGGTCCTCAGCTGAAGCTATCCCTTCGTAACCAAAAATACTAGGTACTTAGGGAACGAAATACTTTCTTGATGGTGGAGAAAACCATGAGAGGAATAAAAGGAGACCTCTCAAAAGGGATGCTCCAGGTAACATCAAGAGTGCAAAAGACGCCTCCATCACGACAGGGACACAACAGCACTGGTCCCGCTGCAGTTTGGGCCCCAACTGTCAGTCTGTTTTGAGACGACAGCAGCACCCAGAGCCGACAAACAGGGCTGGGGGGGGCATACTGATGTGTACCACAGAGCATGGAACTGCAAACGCAAGAAGAAAATGAAAAAGTTTGCTTGCTTTTCCCCAGCGGCTTCGCCTGACAACCGCCACCTGCCCGCGGCGCCGCGGGACAAACACCTCAGGGCGGGAACGCCCCTTTCTGCCTCCGCTCCCCACTCACCTCCCCGACCCGGGGGCGGCCCGAGGCGGCGGGTGCCGGGGCGCCCTCCCGGGAAGCGGGAGCCGATCTGAGCGCCAAGAGGCCCTTCTTCCCCGTTCCTGACAGAGGGACGGTGGGCGCACACTGACCCGCGGGGACGCGCCCTCCCTCCGCCCNGACCCACCTCACGGCGCCAGGAGCCCCACACGCGTGTGTAAGCAAACAGATGGACTCACTCACCAATAAGAAGCTGGGCAAGCCCGATGGAAGAACCAATAGAAAGGCCAAGCAGGCAGGTGGGGGGGAGAGGGGGCGGGACATCCGGCGCGAAGCGGAGCGGGGGCGCCTGTGTTGTGACTGGGGAGAAGGGGAGGGCTCCAGTCAGCTGGGAGCGCTGCGGGGTGCGGGAGCTGCAGCGGCGTAGAGTCAGCCCCGGCGGCCCGCCATGCCCGGCATCGACAAGCTCCCCATCGAGGAGACGCTGGAAGACAGCCCCCAGGTAAGAGAGGCAAGACGCGGCCCGGTGGGTGGAGGCCAGATCGGGCCCAACACATGGGCGCCGGGCCTAGCGCTGCTCCCCTCTCCCTCCCCTCCCCTCGTATTGCCTCGGGGAGACGCGGGGGAGCCTCGGCGGCGGCCGGGAGAGAAGGGAACCCTCCCCGCTAGCGGGGCAGGGACGCTGCGTGCATGGCCAGGTGCCTTTCTGTCCTCCTCGCCCGTGTGGCGTGGCAGGGGCTCGGGCCGGGAGTGGCGGCTCTCGGGCTGTCAGCTCGGGCAGTGCCCCCTGCGGGGTGTCCCCCAGTCTCCGCGGCCCCTTCGTCCCGTCGGTATCGCCGCGTCCCCTCAGGCGTCCGGCGGGCTGATGAGCCGCTGGTAGAGCGGCGAGCTCGGCAGCGATTTTGCAGAGGTGCTGTGCTCGAGCATCGGGCGTCAGGGTAGTAGCATCGAGTCCCGTGCTCCCTCACCCCCGCATTTACATTCGTGATTTATTTTGGAGACATCGTGTTGATAAAGCTCGTCGTCGCTTCTCCAGACGATTTTTCTTATGTTTGGATTTTACTAAAAACGCTTTAAGGTTTAATAGATACGTATGAAAAGCAGTTATTGGATGAGGTTATCGTGGTGGCTGTTAATGCTGTGAGTAGGTGGGAAACGCGTGGTGCTGAGAGGCCTTTAATTGCTGTGGTATCTTCACTTCCATTTCTGCTGCTTGACCTTTGTCAGTGATGCCATATATTGCATTGGCATTTCTTTCATACTACTGTCAAGCAGGAAGTGCTGTATTCAATTGCACTGGTTTCTCTTGCTGGCAGAAACAACAGCAAGTACTTTGTACTGCTCCTAGACGTGGAAAAAAAAACACTTTAAAATATATTTTCTTTTATTGTAGCCTTTTGAATTAAGATCCTTGTTTTGCTGCATTGTATGTAGGTGAGCAAGACTTCCTGTATTGTAATAGCAGATGTATTGGTAGTTTTGATTCCCCAACCATAAGAAGAGAAACTTTTGCTTGCTTAATAGGGAAATTTAACCCCTAAAATGACAACCATTTTAACAAATCTACATCAAGTGGAGGGCTGACTTAGAAAAGGCAACAAGAGAAGGTGGCCATGTAGAAACTGTATCGTTGCTTTCCGAAGGACAGTGCCCCATATAGCTCAAATACTAGATGTTAGATGAGATCTCGCCTGTAGCATGGTCTCTGGCCCAGAGACTACATCTGATGTACTGTCATGAAGAGGAAGAATTTTTGAAAGTGTTATAACAATAGTAATTTAACAAAATTCCCTTTTGAAGGTCTGTTCTCAGTATATGGAAGTCATAACTATTCATATTTATAGGAAATGTCAAATGTAAGATAAACTTAGCATCCTTAAAAAGTGGGATGTAGGGTATTTTTTTCCAAGCGCTTAAGACTGGAATGTCGTGCCAATGCACATGCAAAAAAGTTGTATATGGGAACATAATTATAAATTCTAGAATCTTTCATTTGAGGTTATTTGTGATACAGACTAGCAAAGCCTATCTCAGCCAATGAGTCCGATGTGCTTAAACTATTAGATTTTCCAATATCTTCTTCTGGTTTAGGTACAAAATTGTACGTCTTTCAGTAAACCTCATATTTCAGGCTAACGACCTCTTAGAAGAACATAACGAGGACTCTGTAGTCTTCTGTTACTTTACTTTATTTCTGTTATTTTGAAATCAGTGCAATGAAAGTGGCAACAAATGTTGCTTGAAGAAAAAAGAAACCTTGCTTTCAGTAGGATTTGCCATGACTTTCTGATTGATGTGTTCATGCTGTAGTATTGAAAAAGATCATCAGCCCTAGGTCATTGTTTAGTGCTGAACTATGGACTGGAGTTTTGCACCTTCAGACATGTTTCAGACGCTAACTTTCGGTATAAAATAAACATCATATCAAACTTACTTGGTACCTGAGGGAAGGAAAGGCTTTTCTAAAGTGGCAAAACCCACTCATTTCCTCTTGTCACAGGATAAAAATCTAACCACCGTGTTTTTAGACGTAAACCAAATGCCCAGTTTAGATTGTTTTTTACTATGCAAAGCAGTGCAATTTAATTATTAACTTAGGACATGTATTACACACATACTCAGCGTTTATGTATATATATTTAGAGAGAGTTTCTGCTCAAACTTAATTGTATTCCCGAAGCGTTGCACAATAAAAAACCCAAGGGACTTGATACTACAGTCTCTATCTCATGTCACTTACACTACCGTACCTATTGTGACATAGAATGCTCAACGATTCACTGACTTCTAACTAGGTGGTTTCTTTGTGCAGCTTATCGGTGGTAGTTTCTAGTGCACCTGCTTATATAAATGGGATGAATGCATCTTAAAGAACACACCAAATGATGTAAAGGTTTACTCATGTTTCTAGTAAAAAATTCCTCTAATTTTTTGCTAATCAAATTCTACAGTGTTTGGCTTTAAAGAGTAAGCATAATCCAGAAACCTTATATGATATTCCTATAAAATTATATGTTTGGGTTTATTTATGTTCAGGTTTAAAGGTCATGAGTATATAATTCAGTGGTTATGGTACCATGTAATTTCTCCGTTTGCATTCTTTCATGTATGTCTCCTTTCATGGGAGAGTCACAGCTATTAGGATGATACAACATGTTGCCACACCTGGCAAACATTTGAGTCCTCCTCCACCTCTTTCCTCCTCCACCCCCCTTTTCCACTTGTTTTATAAACTAGAACCACTATTAAAGTGATTTATTGTGTTGATGATGCTGTTTGATTATATATATTTTTTAATTCAAGTATCTTGTAGGTATTATATGATATCAAGTTAAATAAAAGAATTGCATGTCAAAAGAATTGTCAAGTAATGTACTTTATGCAGTTTTAATACGTACTCCTTGATTATCATTAAAAGCAGAAAATGAGAAAAGTAGCTGAAAAAGACCTCCATGCTTCAAGGGGAGATGGACTAAAGTCTACATCATTTCAAGACAAGTCTTCAACATAGGAAGAACTTTTAATAATAAACCCCCCACAATTCATATGCAATGCGATCCAGTCCTTTTTGCTAATCTCATCAGAGACGTTTTCCTGATGTCCACACTTGTGTCAGTCTTTCATTCTTTTCCCAAGTCCCATAAGTTCCTTCCCTTCCTCTTCCAGTTTTCTGTCTGGACATTAATTTTAGTGTAAACCTAAAAAGAAAGCACAGCCCTCTTGCTAAAACATTACTAGAGTTAAAGGGCTTATTTTGTGGGTCTTGCAAGCAATAGTCCTGGTTTTACATCCGAGCATCCTAAACAATATTTTAGATGATGAAAAGCAAATGTAGCCTGTGCAGAGTTACAGGTACATTTTGTGCTCCTCCCCCTTTTGTTTTTTTGTCTTGGTGGAAGCAAGCAATTCGATATCCTTGTGGTGAGGAGTAACATTGCTTCCAAGTGCAAAAAGGATGCAAGAACACTGAGTCAGCGTCTCATTTAAGCTTAAGGGCAAATTATGCCTGAGCAACCTGATTGCCTTCTTGTGCAGGGTCAGTCATTTCACCACAGGGAAGAGCAGCGGATGTCATTTACCTTGACTTAAGGAAGGATTCTGACACGGTCTCTCTTCTGGCCAAAATGGAGAGGTACAGACTGCGACCTGGATGGAAAAACTGGCTGGATAGTTGGGCTTAAAGAGCATAGTGATCAGTGTTTTGAAGTCTAATAGGTAAACAGTGACAAAGAGGTTGATTTTGAGGTGGATAGTGTTAAGCACCTTCATCAGTGATGCGGACAGTGCAATAGGATGCACAGTCAGCAAGCTTGTGGGTGACAGCAGCTAAGGAACAAACTGACTGACAGGCTGGGGTAAGGACAAAAGGACAGATCTTTCCACTCCCTTTCACCGTGGAGTGGTGAGGGGAAGAAACATTTATCTTAAGAAAAACAAGATGTAGGTTGTACTATTTTGTGTTGGTTTGGCTTTTAGTTCCTCAGTCTTTTTTGATCACAGAATTGACTGTTACGGCACAGGTGAATTATAGGTCCAACCACAGCCAGCAACTGTCTTCTTGCAGGATGGATAGGATCAGAAAGCCACAGCTGTTGTTTTGATATCACTGCAGAAGAAACGTGTGTACCTGGCATGCTATTTAACACCAGTCATCTTCACCCTTTTCCTCAGGGATGTACCATAGTGGGTCCGGTAGTTGACCACAGTTCCAACTTTTTTTATACACTTATTCGTCTCCTTTGGTCCTTTCCTCTCTGCAAATATACTTGTATTAACATGGAGAGAGGCTGACAGTAGGAGTGAGGCTGAGCTGTGATATCTCTGGCATGCAACATGTATCATTCCTGTAAATAGTGTCTGAGGGTTTGTAAACTCATCAGTAATGAAACCTGAAACAATGCTACTGAAGTCTGAAATTCTGTTACATTTAAATACTGCTTTGCTAACTTGATGTATTAGTGTTGTGGCTGTTTTGTTTTTACAGACCCGGTCTTTGCTGGGAGTATTTGAAGAAGATGCTGCTGCAATTTCCAATTACGTCAATCAGTTATTTCAAGCCATGCACAGAATATATGATGCGCAGGTAGTGTTAATGAAATTCCTGAATGAATTATAAAGCTTTTGAACCATATTTCATGTCGCTTGCTTTTTTTGAAATTACTATAAGCAATATTTTTTTTTAAACTTCCCCGTTTTTTAAATGTAGAAGTGAAATAAAATAAGAATTAAAATGATTGTTTTTCTGTACGTTAAGGAGTAGTAAAGACTAAATTCTTGTGACTTCTTTTGCAACATCATTTCTTACGACAAATGAAAAGATTTTCTGGTCTCCTAGTAGTTTTACTGTGTTTCCTAAGTGCTTCTAAAATGTTTCCCATCATGATCTTAGTATGTATAATAGTATGTACCAAGTGAGAGATTATTTTTTACCCACAATATATCCATGTTTTACTTATCATCTCTAAGTAACTGCATTTTTATGCTAAAGGCAGAGTCTATTTTGTGTGGTTTTCTGAACAATTGAGTTTATGGCTGTATTTTTAATTTGTATATACTTGAACTGTTTGACTTTTTTACTGATTAGTCGCTCTTGCTTTTCGTATTTTTATTTTACTGTTTTTACTTTTAATGACTAGTGTTTATTGTAGGTTTGCTGCTATGTAGTTTTATTTTACCGCCTTTCTATTTAGCTTTTAATTTCTGTACTTTGTCCTTCAACTGCATCATGAAAGATGAAGTTGTTGCATACCATGAATCTGCTAATTAGGTCCTGTCTGCGTACAAGTACAAAGCAAGTTTGTAACCAGGTAGTACTGAGGTTCATTGTAATCTTTCCTTTACAGATAACAAATTCATAATACTCAATAACTAAGGCATCTAATTTGAAATAATTAAATGCAAATATGCACTGCATAACATGAAAAATACAGAAATTGGTGCACATGGTACAAGTTGTGAACTTGGCATTTATGAACACTGGTTACCTGTAACTGTCAGTAATGGAAGGGCAGGATGCTTAGGTTTTCTGAAAATCTGTAGTCAGGTTTTAAGATCATGTCTGTATTAGTTTCCTCTTCAAATATGTGATTTTTTTATTAATGTATATCAAAAAGGTTTTGGTTTTGTTGTTTGTTTTTTGTTTTAATCAGAATGAATTAAGTGCAGCAACTCATCTGACTTCAAAGCTTCTGAAGGAATATGAGAAGCAGGTACCGTGTAAATCATTGTTGTCTTTGTGTGGTCAGGACTACATGTTATTGTAGTCTTTTATCTCTCAGAGCACAACGTAGAATGTATTTAGGTTTGGTCCAGATAAAATCAGCTGCTGTAGTTTGGTCTTTGCCAAAAGAATCTACTGTCTTCATATTAGTTCTTCCAACTAAAACAGAATGAAGTTCCTCTTACCATGATGAATATTAGTAAGTTATGGAATATTTTACTTTTGGATTGGTGTTTTGGGGGTTGCTAAGGGTGGCGGGTTGTTTTTGTTTTATAAACCTGTTTGCTGTTAAGTGCTTTAATTTTACGAGTCACAAAGAAAAGAGATTGCAGAGCAGTCTCCATTTAACAACCATAATTTACTTTTAATGTAAGAATAGTTCTCTATCTGTGAAAACACAGATTGTGGAATCCGTAACTTTCTCTACTGGTAGCCTGTACTGTGAAGAGTTTCCTATTTGTAGCTATGCTGCTGGGACCCCTTTTCTGAGATGCACGTTAAAAACAGAAAGTCGCTCCTTTCAGGGAGGCTGGCGCTCATTCTCCATCTAGTGAGGTGAACTGGAAAAAGTACTATTTATGAATTATTTTGGTTCAGTGAGTCTTTCTAGAAGGGTGAGATGACGCGTTATTTTCCTTTTCTAATTGTTACTATGGAAGAGGTGTAATGCAGATAGACGCAAAACCGCAATAGTACTGATCCAAAAGAATAGTAAGTATTCATACCTACAGTGGTCCCATTAAGAAGAGGTGGAGAAACAAAGAGATGTAGTGTGTTTTGTTTTTTGTTGTTGTTTTTTTTTTTTTTAATCTTATATTCATAATGAGAGACTGGAAATGCTGCTTAAGATGTCTGTGCACAGCCTGAATTGTAGGGGGAATTAAAATTTTTTTTTTTTTTTAGAAGTAGCTTCATTACTGTCATTTGAATTGTTTTAACATTGATACAATACCAAATTGTCTTGAATGACACAGCTATTTAATGAATTGCATGGTTTCTGCCATTTTCTAGCAAAAATATAGTATTTTCAAAATCAAAATGAAAAGAACCAGCTTCAGATTAGAAGAACCAATTAGGGCATGGTATTCTTATTCATTAGCAGTTACTGATACCAAAATATACACCAAATATCCTTATTTCAATTACAGTTTGTTACAGCCATTGAGAAAAGGGAGGGAGTAACCTAACAAGTTGGAAGGAAGTGCTTAAAACTTTTAATAGAGAAGTTGGGTTTTTTATATTTCAAAGTGTTTTTTATGTAGAGCTGCTGTGAATTAAAAGAAGAATTAAATTAGCATTGAACCTTTTAAGTTATTATTCTGATTTGTCTCCTTTGGACAGCTTTTTTCCCGGTCAGGAGATTAGCTTAAAAATACACAAATAATGTTTTAACTGGTTTATGTCTTCTTTCAGTTGTGACCATTTTGGTCATACTTTTGCCTCCATCAAGGCACTGTAATGTAAACTCTTCTGGATGTAAACTAAACTCTTCTGGATGATTTAAAAATTTCACATAATTTAAGAGCTGGAAGTTTAAGATGAACACCAAATATTGCTTAATTTTTGGTGACTTTAATTTGCAAAGCTGGATAAAAGTCTTAATAGATGTCAAGACTGATTTCTATCCTGATTTTTATTTTAAAATATTAATTAGTCTATTTTTTTAATAGATTTTTTTTTTTTAGAAAATGAGAATTGTTCATTACTTTTTTTCCCCCAAAAAATATTCCTCCTTCACAGGACAATAAAGAAATGCTTCAGTGTATCTTAACTGTATAATGTTTTAAAATAATGGAATACCCAATATATAGACAGGATTAATATAGTTTTGTAAATGGCAGAAAACACTACAAATGTCTCCTTTTATTTTCTTTTAGCGTTTCCCACTAGGGGGAGATGATGAAGTTATGACTTCCACTCTACAGCAATTTGCAAAAGTGATAGATGAGGTAAGTACTTGTTTTACTTTGCTAACATTGTCATATATAGACTTTAACTTCCTTAATTATTCCAGCCTTTTTTAAGATAGGAGGTACAGAAATGGTTTTCATTTGTCAGTAAGGTAACACTTTGTTGTGTATTGCAGCATATATGTAAAGTTACGTAACCTGAAGATAAAGAATCAATTCAGCAAAATAGATTGTTGAGAAAGAATGTAGTTTAACTCACTGTAGATGCAGCCAAAAAACATTACAGAATGGCGGTTAGGAATGGTTTTTCATGAAGGTATTTGTATTGCCTGACTTCAGATACCTGACTGACAAAGCTCTCCTGCTCTCTGTATTAGAGACAGACTGACTCTTCTGAAAGACAGCTTAGCACCATTAAGATCTGAATCAGGATTTTTCTGCCATCCCTCTCCTCACTTTTAAGACTACTTAAACAGCGTTTTGGAAGGAAGAACACATTTTTTTCTACCTCTGTAACCTGTGAAAGATAGGCTGTGATGTAGTTGGAGGGAAATTGGAGAAATACATTGCCTGGTCATCAGAATGCATGAGGCCATCTTCTGACATGGTCCAGTAACTTGGAATAAAGTTGGAAAAAATTACTAAACTCAAAAGTCTTCTATAAAGAGCTAGTGATGAGATCGGGAACCTAGAAAAGCATAGCTGCAAAAAAAATGAATGTGCAAAATTACGTTTTGAGTTGTACATGTCATCTTTGAGCAACACTGATGTCAACCTATCTTGATTTGATTTAGTCTCAGCACTGTTTTCCTAAAATTTCTTTCTTTCTCTTGTCTTTTACAGCTCAGCTCTTGCCATGCAGTACTTTCAACTCAACTTGCGGATGCAATGATGTTTCCTATTACCCAGTTTAAAGAAAGGGATCTAAAAGGTAGAGTGCTCAAACAAATACTGGTTTTATCAACAGCAGCAATAGCAAAAACATAGCATTTAACCTCCATAGCTCTTGTTTCACTAAATAGAAAACACTACTTATTTTTCAGCTCTCAAAAGTATGCATCTCCCAATTTTTTAAAAAATGTAAGTTATTTCTGTTCATAAGACTATTACAGTTAAAGAACTTAACACTATTACTGTTTCAACAAAAATATTGCGTACATTATGGAAGTATTTATCTTCTACTCCAGATGAAAATTTTGCAATTACTATAAACAGTAGGAATAATTTTCAGATAACTTGCATGTTCAGAAGATATTTCTATATATCATAATACCATGACATCAATATAATGGATGGACTAAAAGGGCAAAGTGCCAATGTTGCAGTACGTATTGTAATACTAAGATTTAGTAAGGTGGTTCTTTAACCCTGCTGGTAATATAGGTGGCTTCTTTCATACAGGCATAAGGTGCTTCCGACTTCTTATTTTTTTAACAGTTGTATCTTACTTTACCTGGCCTAAATAATATGTAATGTATCAGATTCTGATAGATTTTACTCAAGAGGCTGAAGTGAATAGACTGGTGTAGCAAATGGGCTTCAAATATAAATGATAAAGAGTTAAACCCAAAATAACTTAAATCCGTAATGTGAACATCCTAGAGCGGGTATACCTAACATATGAACGTTTTCAGTTGAAATCAAAATGAAAATTACAACTCTTCCATAAGTCTTCTAGCTCTTTAAGAATCTTGGAAAATACTTCTTTGGCAATAGTTTGTTGCAAAATTACAGATTAAATAGATAATGCTTTTTGAGCAAGGGAACATGAGTATCTCAAGGCTACTGTTACTCCTCAGGACCTGGAAAAAATATCTGTTAATATTTATGGAAGAAGCATCCCTGAGGCAATAATCACAAAATAAAATATCCCACTGGAAGTTTTTAACCGCCAGCTGATGTAGTATTTAATGATACCATACTTCTTTATGGACTTGATAGGTACTTTCTGTCATGCTTTTCCATGGTTTTTTTACCTTCTCTTTACCATAAATTTGAACATAGTTCTCTGCTTGTGTATGTTGTAATATGATAGAAAACCACAATCAAAATCAGAACAAGTGTCAAGTATTGTAGTGTTTTCTCTTTCCTGACACAGTGAGACCATATAACCATCTAGAACATGACTAATTTTATGTAGGAAGAATCACAATGTGTTTGGGGCTTTTCTTTAATCCAGTGATACTTCCCGATCTCCTGTGCTTCCACTTCCCCAACTCAGACCAGAACTATAATATGTAAATATTATGTTAATAACAACTTACTTAAATTGTGATATGTTGTTTTGTAGAGATATTAACTCTTAAAGAAGTTTTCCAAATTGCAAGCAATGGTAAGTGTAAAATACTTAATGTTACACATATTAGAAGACAACAGTGTTATTGTAGATTACTTACTCAGAAAACTAGTAAAGATATTTGCATGGCTTAAAGTGACTAATTAAGGTGTAATTTTTTTCAGTGATACTCAGGCACCCAGCTTTCCTTGGTTCACTTGTAAATCCCTGCTTTGTGTACCAAAGAGTTAAAGGAAATTGACAATATTTGTCTTTTTACAGTACTGTAAATGTATATATAATTACTAAATAACTTAGGATTATGCTACCAAAATTCCTAAAAATAGTAAGGTGCTAGCTCACTTCTTAAAGTCAGGACAAGATTAATAAACACATTTTAACCCCCTAAAATTAGTTTGATAGTTATCTTCCTTATTGTCAGAGGTTACCTTTTTAGCTAGCTCTACTATATCCTCATGGAGAACATGTTCTTTAAGTAAGGATTCTGCTTCTCTTAATGTAAATTGCTTCATTGCTTTAGAAGCAAGAAAGATTAGATGCAGGTTTTCATAATGTAAAGTCGTCTCTACTTGTAGAATGTTTCTCTCTCTGAAGACTATTAGATATTTGGGGAAATCTGTAACAATCTGGCCATGCTTGCATCTGGTTAGAATTTTTCTTCAGCCCAGGTGTTTGTGACAGTGAAGTAATTAAAAATGGGCAAAACCAATTCTTAAAGGTTTTAATATGACAGAACTTTGCATTCAGCTGGCTGTGCAACACACAGTGATATAAAAGGTTTTCTGCTCTGTTTCATAAGTCATTAATTTGATAAATGATCATAAATTCTCTCTTGATTGCTTAGACCATGATGCTGCCATTACCAGATACAGTCGGTTGTCAAAAAGAAGGGAAAATGAAAAGGTTTGTAAAACAAAATACTTAATAGAAAGATTTTTAGAGGAGATAAGAAATAATTTTCATCTAATATATGTATTTATGATGGAAGACGTATGGCAGATTCCACATGAAGGCTGATAGTTTGTTTTAGCAGTCTAGATAGTTTGCTTCAGAACAGAAATGTGGGTTCCCCCAACACATGCCTGTCTTCTAACACTGAAAATGCTCTAAGATGAAGGTTGTGATACTATATTCAAATTATTTTTGTAAAGAAATAACCATATTTTCCAGGGAGAAAAGAATGCTGTATGTTTTTTTTCATGTATCTCTCATGTATAAGTTAGAGAAGCAGAACTGTAGGGTAAAATACGCAACTGCTGATGATAGAGGGTAGAATGTTACTGTGTTGTTTTTTCCATGCTGGCTCTAAAGCTGTCCAGAGGGCATGTGATGGATACCAAGTCTCAAACATTCCTTTTTCCCCCCCTCCCCCTGTCTGTGTCTCTTTAGATCAAGGCTGAAGTTACAGAAGATGTATACACTTCCAGGAAAAAACAGCATCAGACTATGATGCATTATTTCTGTGCATTAAATACTCTTCAGTACAAAAAGAAAATTGCTATGCTAGAACCCTTGCTAGGATACATGCAAGCTCAGGTAATTTCAGATTCTGAAAAGCTGTAGGTCTGAAACAAGATGTAAAAGTGCTCCATGGAAGTTGATGTACTGATCCATTGCAAGACCTCTTTTGCAATCCAAGGAAGCAAATGGAGAAAAAGACATACCCCGTCTTCATCCCTGTAGCTGTCGTAGCTGCTGCCATGACTGCTGTCATTAGCTAGCACTAGTCGTTTCCCACTCGATATATGAATCTCATCATGACATGTCTTCACTCCCATCAGAGAATCTTTTAGGAGAGTCTCAGTGACAAATATAAATATCTAATTCTACGCCAAAACCCAGATGGTTAAATTTAATGCACTGCCTAAATTTTCATTGCTGGGTACTTTTTCCCACTGGATCACTAGTGGGAATAATTGATTGTGACGTTCATGCATGCAAGTCCACGTGGAAGCATAACTTCTTAGAAAGTAATGTGGAGACAGTTAAACTCTTTCCTGTGGCTGAGATGAGATAATCATCAAAGTCACATCACTAGTGTTTTCAATCAAGGGTGTGGAAGAACTGGAATGCTAAAAATCATTCTGGCTTCTTTTTGTTTAATATAAATGAGTTCAGAATTGGTTTATTTGAGGATGGGTGCAATAGAAAATAAAACAACAAAAAATTTCTTTGGAGGGACTTACTTTGTTTTTTTCAGAAGTATGTTGTCAGTATCTTTTTTTAAAAAAAGTCAAACTTTCCAGCATCTGGCACTGCCACGGTGTTCCGAGTAGAAATTAACTTCTACGTACTGTCTGAAAGCTGTCCAAGTCCAAGAAGAACTCTTGTTTTTGAAACTTTGCAGCTTGCATTTAAGAACTAAGCTCTAAATGTCTTCTGTAACAAAGTAGATAGCACACCCTGTTGTTCAGGTGCAGGGTTTTGCTGAATCTAAGAATGGGAAGGGCGGGGCCATGTGCCGTAGCTTCCTGTTCTGAGATTTCATGTGGCCGAACTCAATTTAGAGGTGGCATTTTTTTCTGGAGCAATATGGAGTACATCATTGTTTTTAAGACACATATTGTCAGTTCCCCTTGGCAGGGTCCACAGTTAGAAGATAACCCCAGACAAGTCCTCACAGGTTTCCCCTCACCTGTGGCCCCCCAAATAATGCCACCCATAACACAACAGTTAGCAAACTGGTGGGCTTGAAAAAACTATAGAGAGACCTTGGGATCCCTAAAAGATCAAACCTTGTTTCTTTTCCAGGGCAGTTTCTGCATATTTCTGTATTTCCTCCAGGTGGCTCTGTGCACATCCTCTTGACTCAATGAAAGTCCACTGCAATGGCAGCATCAACCTTCACCTGCAAACAAAAACATGCATTCTGCTCCTTTTATTGAGAGACTTTGGTGGGAATGAAGGATGAAAACAAACTTCTCTGAAAAACTTTAACCTCCTATAGTTTAATCTGTGAATTGTTAACGTAGTTGTATTAATGACTAAATTCTCCCTTTTTCTCCCCCTTTTTTTTAAAGATAAGTTTTTTTAAAATGGGTTCAGAAAATCTTACTGAGCAGTTGGAAGAATTTTTGACCAATATTGGCACAAGCGTACAAAAGTAAGTTGGTTTTGTTGAATTTTAGACTATTATCAAGACAACTATTTTTTCTGTTGCTACTTTATTAATAAATTATCTTTGTTAATAACATGTTATTTACTTAGTGTTCGCAGGGAAATGGAGTGCGAAGTAGAAAACATGCAACAAACTATAGAGGACTTGGAAGTAGCCAGTGATCCACTGTATTTGCCTGATCCCGATACTACGAAATTTCCTGTTCATAGAAATCTAACACGGAAAGCTGGCTATCTCAATGCAAGAAAGTAAGACTAACTTGTTACTTAAAGATTCCAGAATATTTAATTTTGGGAAAGGAAAGCTAAAAAAGGATGCAATGTTTTTTTTGAAGTTAGCTACGCTAATTTTACATGCTTAGTTGAGTCAGTCGGTCACATAGGAGTGATTCTGTTTCTTTGGACTCCTTCACTTAATTAGTATGGATTTCACTGTTACACTGACATAGTGTCATTCAGGTGCAAAGCATAGTTATCCTGATTTTAGTCCAATTTTTCCTGAATTTTCACACCAAAAAGAAAAATTGAGGTTTAAGAGAATGTAATTTCACTAGATTGTAATTGGAAAACAACCAGGTTGCAGCTATCAGGATTGTTATATAAGTATCTGTTAAAGCTTTGGGATTCAAGTTACTAATAAAATATGACAAGCTTGAGACACACAAGGCAAAACATTCTCTGTTAAGGGAAATGTGCTTCGAATGGCCTTCTCAATTTCACGACGTAGACTTTTGTCCACTGGAGGGAGCTGTTACTACAGTTATTAAAGTCTAGCAGTTGATTTTTATGGTTATTAAAAACAAGTTATAACACTCACATTTTTTCTGTAATTTATATAATAAGCTCCAATGAATTTAAAAAAAAATATAGATTGCTTTTACAACAACAGTTAGAGTAACATTCACTGAATGAGGCGTGAATTTCTGTAGTAGAACACAATTGCAGCAATAAATATTGAAGAGACTCTTTGAACAAAACAGGAAGCTAAACTGCAAGTGTTATTGATTTTTTTGGTTTCAGATTGTTGCTCTTCTGTTGTTCTGGGGGACAACCCCCACCCCACCCCCCCCCCGAAAAAAAAAAACAACCCCAAAACCAAACAAGCTCTAAGCAAAACTTTGGAAATCTTGTTGAATGGTAAAGACTTGGAAAATTGAAGTATCTTACTTGACTAAGCTAGTGCTTAACACACGGTTCTTCAAAACTTAGTCTTGTCAATATAAGTGCAGAGTTCAGAGGTCTTATCAATTATATTGATAATACATACAGTTTGAATATGCGTATCATGTAAAGCAGTATCATCAAAGCTGATCATCAAAACTGAAGTACTAATGCCTTTTTATTCTAAATTTTTTCACACAATCTAAGAAAGCAACTATTTTATGTATTCTTTGCCCAGCAGTAGGTTTAGAATGAAATAAACAACAGATGGAAAGAGACTAATTTAGCTGTAAAGCTAACCTAAAACATTAAATGGGGAAAAAAGTATTCTTAAGTGCCCAGATGGTTTATTCCAAGTGATTTTCTTTTTGTTCTATTTTATACAGCTCAGCTGAACTCCTAATCTACTAACTAAGAACTTCTTTTTATCGTTTAGTAAGACAGGGCTGGTATCTTCGAGTTGGGAGAGACAGTTTTACTTCACTCAGGGTGGAAATTTGATGAGCCAGGCAAGAGGTGATGTGGCTGGGGGACTTGTCATGGATATAGACAATTGTTCTGTAATGGCTGTGGACTGTGAAGACAGACGGTACTGTTTTCAGATAACATCTTTTGATGGTAAAAAGTAAGTATTCTTACACTACTGTTACCTGTAAGTAATACTAGACCCACTAATTAAGAAAAGAAAGATGGTCTACCTTTGGCCAGATTATAGCTTGATAAATTTTGGGGGTATTTAGAAGCAAAATCTGGGATGTCTTTTTAACTTTGTAATGTCTGGGGGTTTCATTTATCAGCTCTATAATGTAGCTGAGTGGTATTTCAGAATAAAATTACCATAATCAGTTTACAATCATGTATTAGTGCATTTTGTGAGTGCTTAAGTATTACATGGGCACAATTAGAATTTTGTTCAATTGAAATGAAAACAGATTTCTCCCCCTCCTCCCCACCCACTTAAATGTTGACTGCCCCAGCACATACAGAATCTTCAGCTTTTCTTAATTTGTTGTGCAATGTACAAACATGAAAAAGGAGTTTCCTTTCTGAACGTACTTGTGAAGCATTTCAAATAGACAGAATTGTCTTTTCCATTCTTCTCTTTCAGGTCTTCAATCTTACAGGCAGAGAGTAAAAAAGATTATGAAGAGGTAAGCTTACAGGAGGTTGGCATGGAGTCCAATGATTTTTTTGTTGCACAGAACTATTTGTAATAATTGTTGGATTGCTCATTTTATATTCTCTAGGTGGTAAGCAGTAAACTTTTAACTCATTCTGTCGATAATGACCTCATTTGCCCTCAGATTCGTCACTGGAGGAAGGGAATTTATAGTCAGCTTTAGCAGCTCAAATTTGTGATATTCTGGGCTCAGGTGACAAGCCTAACAACAAGCTGGGGTTCAGTGGAACACCATATTTTTCTCCTTCAGAGAAAAGTTGAAAAGCAACGAGCAGGAGCAGATGGTTTTCCATAGCACAGGGAGAAAATAGTCTAGCTTACAGATGCAAGAAATGGGCAAATTCCACAAAAGGCAGATGGAATCTTTATAATGTCTTGAGGAATCGATGCCATCTGCAGTCACAGAATAATGCAGTACTGAGAATCCTGATTTTTTTTTTTTTTTTAATTCCTCAGAGTTGTGATTTAAGCTTGTTTTAGTTTTGATCTTCAGTGTGACTGAACTGTTGTTTTTTTGGCTCCCTGAAGTTACAAAGAAAGTGGAAAAAGTGCTGAAACTAGGCAAGTCAGGTATTTAATCAAGTTTGTTTAAAAAAACTATGAAAAATTATTTTTTTTTCCTTTTCCTCTCTTTTTCAGTGGATATGCACCATAAACAACATATCTAAACAGATATATCTAAGTGAAAACCCTGAGGTAACTGTACTAAAACTTATAGTATAAGTAATACGTTATGATGTAGATACGCACAAAGATAAAAAGAGATCAACTGGATCTATTTGGATAGCATAGAATTAAGCTGAGTACTTCCTACGTGTCTAATTGTAAGCTTTTCATGGTATGAAAGCATGGAGTGCATTGTCGTCTCCGCCTAAATGCTTATATAGAAAGCATTAAGAATATGTGGCTTTTATATTTGGTGTAACTTTGTGATATCTTCAAGAGCCTATATTTGTATTTTGTATGTGATACTTTGTTACAAATTAATATGACAACTATTTGGATGGATACATTTAATTTCTGCTAGAGGGAACTGACAATCTTAGGAATTAGATGAGCATAGCCGTTTTGTACGAAAGATGCTTTTCACTCCAGTTATTTGCCTTTTGAAGAGTTAGAAATTGATTATTTGTTTCCTGTAGAGAATTTGAGTGAGTAAACTAATGTCATTTACATGGTTTACATTTATATTTAAATAGTAAATTCATATTGATACAAACTTACATCGTGATTTTTACATGCCAAATTAGGGGAATTGGCCCAACAACTATGTTAGTGAAAATTAAGGAATGTAAGATTGTTACAAAGGGTTGAGTTTATAATTTCTGTCAATTGTATATAAATAAAACTAAAATCTTAAAAGCTTATTTTGAGGAAAATGTCTTCAGTTATTTTTTCCCATCTCTTTATTGCAGGAAATTGCTGCACGTGTAAATCAGTCAGCTCTGGAGGCTGTTACTCCATCTCCTTCCTTTCAGCAGAGGCATGAGAGTATGCGGCCAACTGTGTAAGTTAATATGAACTATAGGTCATTTGAGGAGCACATCTATAAAGAGGATCTGAGATGAAGTTCCAGGAGGAAAAAAAAAAAAACAACAAAACTTTCTACATTCAGAACTAAATCTGTGATAGGCTAGGGGAAAATTTCTTGAACTCACCTTTTTCGCATTGTCTAGCATCCACTGTTACAGGTAATCCAGATTTCCAGCTGACTAGACAGTTTTGTTGATTGCATCATATGTCTGGTTTGTTGTATGAAATCATGAGATTTTTCTTAAGGTGTCCAGCTCCTGGAAGCAGACCTCAGATTTTTTTTTAACGTCAGTATATAATCACATATGAAATATAACACAATCTGATGCAATTATTAATCCAAGTAATAACTTTACCTTAAATTTGAGTAGGAACGTAGACTTCATTTTCGTTTACTATACCCTGATCTTCTTCAGGTTTTAAGTTTTATTTTGTTTTATATCCAAGTTTTAGAATATTGCATTGGTCTCCCATATGGTTTAATTTATTAGCAATCAACCTGAAACTAAGATATCTTCATTTTGTTTTTTTGTTTTGTTTTAGACAATCTCGTCCTCCTGCAGCTCGTACTAGCAGCACAGGGTCACTGGGATCTGAATCGGCAGCTTTATCGGCACTTTCATTGGATTCCCTTGTTGCCCCTGACACTCCTATACAATTTGATATAATTTCTCCAGTTAGTGAAGATCTGCCTGGGCAAGCAAAATCTTCAGGGCAGTCGGGCAGGTAGGAAATGTAGATGGAAGGAAAAAAATTCCTGAAGTTAATGTTATTACTTTAAAAACAAACAAACAAACAAACAACAAAACCATGTTTAGGCTGCAGCTCCAAAACACACATTGCCTTTGCCTTGACTCATGTCACAAAATTTGCAGCGGCCAGTGAAGCAAATCTGATTTTTTTAATTGTTAAATAGACTTGTAAAAAAATGGTTTAATTACTTGGATTAGATTCAAGGTGTAGTTTTCTATTTTGCAGCCACTTTTCTTGCTTTAACAGCTAATGCTTTTATTCTTGATTTATTTCAATCTTTTGGTTTCACAAAGTATTTTCCTTTCCTATTGCTTGCTCACCCAGCAGCTTGGGTTATTTCCTCTTGGAAACTCAAGAGAAATTTGGTAGCCCTGCCTCCAGGTGATGATGGCATACGATGACACCCTTCTTAACCTGAAAGGTGAGTGAAAATGATCTAGGCTTCTAGAGTAATCTCATATACAGACAAGTTAAAATTGTCTAAGAGCTCTTCCCAAAATATAAAAATATTTTTTTCCTAATTGTTTTTTTGTAAACTTCCCATTCAAAAATAATAATAAAACCCTGTAAATCTGCACTGCATTTCTGGAACTGTATGTACAGAATTCAGATATTAAGAAAACATAATTGCAGATACAGCTGCTCTTAACAACAACAAAAAAAGTCAAAAAGCTGAAAACTAATTACATGACTAGTCACAACAATGTGTTGTATATCCCGCACTCTAGAAAAATACTTTAATTTTCAGTTGCGCCTCACAGATACATAAGAGTTAAAATTATATGTATTCAGCTCCTTTTTTGGACAGGTTTTTGTTGTTGTTGTTTGGTATAGCAGGATAATCAGTTGGCTAATGAGATCCTTAAGGACATACTGATTTAAAATAGACTTGAACTGTATTCCAGGAAGTGGAAAGGTTAATACTTCGGCTAAATTCATGTCATCAGTTATAATTCCATTCTAGAAAAACATATTTTCATAGCAGAAATGATACAGATTTGTGCTCAGTATTATCAGTTAATCATCACTCTCAATAAAGAAGTGCAGTGTTTGTATGGATAGGCAACGTGCTACCTTAGAAGTAATTATTTTTAAAAAAATACTTTCCTTAGTTTCTGACACTGATGACATCTATTTAAATTTTATTTTTGCCTTTTGAGGGATCCGGTGAGATTTTACATTTACTGTTCCAGTCTAATCTTAAATGACAAGAAAAGTCTGAGCAATAAAAGATGCTAATAGAAAGAATTTCCCTTTAGTGTGTTTACACAGGTCAGCATTCACTGGGATGATTCTTGATTGAGTCCATGTTACGTAAATATTGTAGCAATGCCATCCCAACTTCAGAGTCTAATCTAGAACAATTTTATTACTTTAAACTAGACATCTCTTAGTTGAAAGATTTCACTGGTAAAATAAAACTGGCAGTCAGTATGACATGTAATTGAACAAGACTGATATGTTTTTTTTCTTAGTTCTAAAATTTGCTTTAAGAACAGTAACTATTGAGAGGTGACACCTTCATTACTCCCCTATAAAACCTAATTTGAAGTTTATTGAACCCTTGATTATAGTTTTTGAGCTACCAGTTAGCCAAAGAGAAAGGGTTTTTCCTCTGTAGAAGTTTTAAATAAAATTTCCCCATTCCCCCATACTCTTTTCAGCATCGCTTTACTGCTTTTGAAAAATGTAGACTTGGAAGCCTAGAGTATTTTCACTTTTCACTGTAACTGAGAGCAATTCTGTCTTTGAGAGCCAGAAATAGCCACATTTCTCTTGACCCTCTAGGAGTAAAACCCCAGTGATGTTTTCAGAAAGCTGCATTTGAAACAAAACCAGTGACTTCTCTTCAGTAAGTAATTCAGTAACTTGAGACAGTGATGAGAAGTGTGGTGCTCCTGTGGAGTACTGAAAGGACTAGCTTTTTGGCTGTACTTCCTGAAGCTGTTCTGGGAAATGTAATCCCCTAAAACTATACCTTTTCAAATATTAACAAGGTCTTGACTGGGGCTTAATTCAGGTATAAAAAAATACCATATGAGCAAAACTGTCTATGGCAGCAATAGGACAATAACATCTGATATTTTTTGCATAATTTGAGCCCTTGAATATAGCAATATATGTCTCATTCCTGATTAAATTGCTTGTCAATATGATTTATCATCTGTTATTCCTCCAGATTACAAATCTGTGAAATCATTACATGTTCTTATTTGATGCAGCATGAGACTACTACATTATTCATTAGTGGTTCTTGTAATCTGACTCCTGGTTTAATGTTTTCATTTCTTAATAGACGCACAAATCCTTTTGGTGAATCTGGAGGCTCAAAATCTGAAACAGAAGGTAAAGCAAAAATTTTATTCCAATGCAAAATAAAAAATAGAATTTGAAAATTAATTTTCTATTTTAATCTGTAGCTTCTCTCTTCTAACACCAGTTTTAGAATGCTTAGTCACATTGACAACATAGTAGACAAGCTGAGTTAAATCAGGCTACTGTCTCAGTCTTCTAAAAGTAATTCATTGCATCTTTTGTTTTTATTAAACCAAATCAAAAGATGCATGACTTGCTGTTTAGTAATCGTACCTCTAGTTCATAAGTATGAGCAATCTCTTTCCATGTTACTAAAACTCTGGAGTTTCCCTGACTGCAGTCCATCTTTGGTTTTGAATGGGAGACCCAAAATGGACTTTACTTTTTTCAATGCTTTTCTTTGTCTTAGATTCAATTCTTCATCAGTTATTTATTGTAAGATTTCTTGGCTCTATGGAGGTGAAGTCTGACGAAAGTCCAGATGTTGTTTATGAAACAATGCGTCAAATCCTAGCAGCTCGTGCCATCCATAACATTTTCAGGATGACAGAATCACATTTATTAGTCACTTGTGACTGTTTAAAGTAAGTTTGCTTCCTGACTTCTACTGATGTTTATTTACAGAATTATGATCTTTCTCTTTGGTAAAATTTACTTTCTGGTTTGTTTTTAAAAACAAATTTTTAGGTTAATTGATCCACAGACACAAGTTACAAGACTACGAGTAAGTAATTTTACATTTTAATATAAACACCCAGCAACCTCATTCTTCTAGTTTAAAAATAATACTGTTAGATGTTAGCAAAAATCACTGACAGCATGAGATTTCCAGATAAATTTCCACTGAACTTAGGAGATAAATCATGCATTTAAAAACAGACAGAAAAACACTAGCCAATCAGGTTTAAGGGAAGTGATTTCAGTAGGTCAAGTAGGCTTTTGAAACTTCCCCCCTCCCCCCTGATTTGATAGGGTAAAATGTTAGGAAAATAGAATGTTGTATTTTAACAATGTCTTTGATTATAAACATTTATATTGTTAGGAAACAGGTAACATTAAGGTTGGAGTCAAATTAGTTCTGAAGTGTAAAAGAGTTTGCTTGGTGTTTGGGTTTTTTGCTTTTGTTTTGGGTTTTTGTTTTTTAATGCATAATTGCATTGAGTGTGTTGTACAGTTTCTGGGTCTGGGTTTTATTTTCTAATTCTTTATAAAAAATGCACTTGAAAGAAATAAGTCAAATTCTTCATAGGATATCAAATATGGCCAGCTTAATTCTTCAGTAACAGCACTATTTATTTTCATATTTCAGATCTGTTTCTCCCCCTTCCCCTTTTTCTCTACACACAATTTATGCTCTGTCATTAATTTCTTTGGGTCCTCTTTTAAAAATATCCCTTTTTTTGGAGAGTCTGAATCACTTTCATTTCCATAAAAGGAAATCCTAAACATATGAAAATGTCTTGATATTTCACGTGGTGCTTTTTAATTTCTTTACCCTTGTGGCATGAAGTTCAAAACTGGCCCAAAGCTGTAAGCTTCTACCTGTGAGACATGACAACTGAGTGCATGTCCAGTATTCCAGATGTGTACGTTTAAGGTTAGGAAAAACTCTCATCCTGTCAGTTTATAACAGTTGTAGTAGGGGCCATGAGAACTTAAAAACTTATCCTTTAGTAAGTCTTAAAGACTTCTGAAATTTCTAAGTCCACCCTCTTCTAGGAATGAGAATGCAGAATAGTTTTATTGTAACAAAATAATGATGATATGTGGTTTGTTTGTTTGGGTTTTTTTTTTTCTTTTTTTTTTTCACTGTGATTCAGGAGAGCTGAACTAACTGCAGTAAAGCTTTTGGAGTAGTGCCTTTAATTGGGACCAAATACTGAAAGCTTAGTCACAAGTGTAATTTATATGAAGGGTGGATCTTGCAATGGCTGAAAGGCATTGCAAATGGGACCCCCTTTCCTTTCACAGAATGTCTTTCTAGACATTTTCCTATCTTTTGAATTATTTAATTCCTGCCTTCTAATCTACTGTTTTGTGTTTCATAATTATGTTTGATCACGTTGTAACTTCTTATGGCAACCTGTTGTAGGTGACCCTGCTCTGTCGGGGGGGTTGGACTAGATGATCTCCAGAGGTCCCTTCCAACCCTGACTATTCTGTGATTCTGTGGTTGTGTATTAATGATATTGAAGTAATTAATGTGCAGTATATTGAAACCTCCCATAGAAAATGTTTGGAACCAGTTTTAATATCTCCATATTTGATCCTTTTTGGCAGTTTCCTTTGCCCAATGTAGTCTTGTATGCTACGCACCAGGAGAATAAGCGCCTTTTTGGATTTGTGCTTAGAACTTCAGGAGGGAGAGTTGAGAGCCGCCAAACTTCCGTCTGCTATATATTTGAATCAAATAATGAAGGAGAAAAGGTATCGGTGATGGTTATACTTGTATCAGTTTTGAACCTGACGTAGATTCCAAGATGTTGGATCCATTCACGCTATGTAAGGGATTTGTTTCTATGGGAGAGTATTTTGTTTATGTACTGAAAAACAGTTAAACTCGACAGTTTAAGTACCTACAAATGCTTTAATATGCTATCATATCTAGTTTGGGAATCTGGCTTAATTTCAAAGGCATTTTTATTAGTCTTTTTGATTATTTCAAATCTGTTTTGTGTTTAGATTTGTGACTCTGTTGGACTGGCAAAACAGATAGCTTTTCACGCAGAACTGGTAAGAATCTTTTGAGGGGCAAAGGATCCTTGTGAATGGAAGGGAGAGTATATTTTTATGTGTAATAGAATGCGTTCTGCAAGATGGTTATAGATGCAGTCATACTCTTGTGTATTTTAAAGGATTGGTTTTCTAGAATTTAAACCTGAGATCAAAAGACTTTGAGCACTGTCTTATCATGGAACAATAATCAAGATAGGATTTGGCTTGCTACCTTTAACAAACATCAGTCCTTTAAAAGAAGAATAATCAAAACAGTAGTATAATAGTTTTGATCAATCTCATATAAATTGGTAGTGTATCAAACATCTCAGGCTCTTGTTACTGACTTTATTTATATTTTTTCCCTTTAGGATCGAAAAGCATCAGAAAAGCAAAAAGAAATAGATAGAGTCAAAGAGAAACAACAGAAAGAACTGAATAAACAAAAACAAATTGAAAAGGTACACTTCATCATTATTTCTTAACATTTTTTTTCTACTTTTCTACTTTGGTAGCAGGTTTGTGCTCCAGTGGAATTAAGTTAATTATTAGAAGTAGTTCCTGTGCAAATTTTGTATAGTAGTTTTTAAAAAGAGCTCTTCTGAGGAGATAAACCACACAACGTCTTTATAGGAGCATTTAAGAGCAGTGCTTGAAGGAACACCCATCACAGGCCCAAAATAACTTCATTTGCTGACAAGGGTTCAGTTACACAGAGAGGGAGGGGCTGCAGGGAGCGGGCTGCGGCTGTAGATACTTGGTCTGACCTGCTGTGTTTTGTGGATTATAGGTACAGAGGTGTTAATGTGTTAGCTGTTGTGGTAATGCCAGCTACTGAAATGTGAATGTTTTGGTTTCCTGTTCAATCTTTTATTTCCCTCTGTACAGAAAGTTGTCCATAGATAGTTTATAAATCATAATAATGGTATACTGTTTCAATTGTAGATGGCTTTATAGTTAATATTCTTTTTCTGATTTCCCACCCTGCCCCTTCTCAAATTAGGACTTAGAGGAGCAAAGCCGGTTGATAGCTGCTTCCAGCAGATCGAACCAGAGCAGTGGAGAAGGACAATTTGTAGTCCTTAGCAGCAGCCAGTCGGAAGACAGTGATTTAGGAGAAGATGGAAAGAAGAAGAGAGAATCTGAAGCCTAAGGCTGCCTACTTTATTAAGATTGGAATCTTGGATATGTCTGGTGAAATGGCACAAGTTCTGCAAGAAGTGAAATGTAGGTGAAGGGTCTGTTTATTATATAAAAGACTTCACAATATGTAGACCCTCTCATGCCTTGATTTTTCTTTCTCAATTAAGTGATTTCCATTTTCATGTCAGTATAATTTCTTTTCTGTACACCAGATGAAGCATGGTGATGCCACCATGTTTATTACAAAATTATGTTTTCTCAAGGCTTCTCTGCAGTACGGAAAAAAAATGTGGGTTTTTTTTTCCCCACTTACCTCTCTGTGCAATTGACTGCTCTTGAAGCAAAACTTTTAAACTCTCATTGGACTTCAGCAGTACACTGAAATTTGTTCCTTACACTGCAGTATGGAGAACACCTTGCTGGAAACAAAAGTAGATGTCCAAGTAAGACAGTACTAAGCTTTGCCTAATTTGTTGCACATAACTGTTCTTAGATTTAGAAAGAAAAATCCTTATTAACATCAGTGATACGTGCAATAGTTCCAGACAGATCTTCTTTTTTGTTTCATATTGCACTGTATGATACTGTCTTGATTCTTTTGGTGACTATAATGCTGAAAGGCTTCTTTTCAACAGCAGAAAAAATACTGTCAGACCTAGATAAGAGCTGATGAGACACAGTTGCACTTTGCTGCATGAGGAATGTATAAAGCATTCCTTATCAAATGATAAGAATAATGTATATATTCTTGTAGCACAAGTGCCCATTCTTGGTTTTTCCCCAGTACACATAATAACAAGCTGTAAGCCTTTGACTTCACTTCTTATAAAACATGCTTAGAGTTGCAGGAACATTTTGAATTCCATTATTTGAAAAATCTTCTGAATATGTAAATGCCTTGCCACCAGTACACTACACTTACTGAAAATGAGTTGAGGCTCTTTAAGTCTTTTTATGGGAATTGATTTTACAAACAGAATTTACTAGCTCTGAAGTAAGATACTATGCTAAATCCTACATCCTAGAGTCAATCCCGTAAAGCATTTTTCAAAGCAGTGTCTGTTTACAGCTTGTAATTTGAACTCTGAGTTCCATACCCTGTGTAATATTTATTTTGTATAGTATTAAATGTGCATTCACCTTTTGATCCAGAAGAGAAAACTTGTTTGAAGAGAAATATTTATTTTTGCACTAATTACTATAAATACTAAAATCCAGTGGAACAGAAGATGTCTCTCTAATAGTGGCATGAAAATAACAGGAAACGTAGAAAGAGAAGAATATGCTTATACTCCAAGTTATATTATAACAGTGTTTTACTGTTCATTGCAGGGCATTATTGGTGTTCAGGAATGGAAGCAATTTTCAGAATATCTCCCCATTAGCTGGTGATGGCCCAGCCCTTCATAGCTGGGGTCGCTCAGTGCTGATAAAGTAAGTGAGGAATCTCTGGCCCTCTCTGCTAGATGTCTCTAGGTGCATAGAGGGATCAGTATCCTTAACTCTCCTCACGCACTGGAGGGGCCCTGTGTTGGCTAAAGACGACAGTCTCCTCCTGCCCCTTATGCTGGAGATGTGAATTTCTGTGCAGAATTTCACTGCGTCTGGCTGCTGGCACAGGCGAGAAGGGGGAGGAGCGCCTGGGCCTGGCTAAAAGTCTGCTGCACTGGGGCTGCTACTGCAGCAGGAGCTGGAGCAGCTCTTGGAGCAGATGTTTCTGGCACCACAGCCTGTGGCAGGGCTTGAGCAGCCTTGCGAGGGGTGACGGTACCCCTGCCTTGAAAGAGGAGGGGGAGGCTGAGCAGCAGAGACCTTTCAGGTTCTCTTCCTGAGTTAGTTAGCAACTCCTGTTCCAGTACATTTTTCATCCCCAGAGTAGCCAGTCACTTGCAGAAATATCTGCTTTTGCTGTTGCCCAGTCAGGCCAAATGGCATTGCCCTGGGGCCAAATTTGGCTAGCACACTGTCACATGGACCACACAAATTTAAGGCTTTTATCTAAAAAAGAGTGGCACTTCTTATTTCATATATAGTCTTCTATTCTCATCTCTCATCCCTAAGAGACTGGTTTTATTCTTGCCAGCAAAAATGTACAGAGAGGCAACAAATCCAGTATTTTTTTTTTTTTGTGCCTAACTCCAGGCTTACAGATAGTTGCATGGCAGCCAGTTGGTCTGTGCAAATTGTTCCAGTTCATGTTTCTTTCTTTGTTCTTTTTTGTTTGTTTTTACTTACTGATATTTCTGTTTTCTACCAAATAATATGACAGCATAGCTCAAGGTTCCTTGGTCTTTCTGTGTTTTCCTCAAGTACGTGCTGAAGATGAAGTAGTTTTGAAACAGCACTGGAAGAATATGAAATCAGCAGTCTCCAGTTTCTAGAATCTAGTCCCCCAGCTTGTAAGAGTAGGATTGATTAGTGTGTTAAGCAGTTCAGCTGCAGTAGCCTTAGCTCCTTATGGACGACAGGTAAGAGATCAGCCATCTCATCAAAAACCACTTCTGATGTGCAGCCTGTTTGGCATCAGCCTTATTGAAGAAATGTCAGAAAATTGAGTTACTCTGTTTTTTTTCTTGAAACCATTAATATTTTAGACATAAATCTTTACAAAGATGAGGAAGAAAGTGGAAGAATAAAGTTGGCTACTCAATTTACTGTTGTGGGATTTTTCAGATTTAGCAACACACGACCGGAATGATTCCATTTGCTTTTCAGGCTTTCCATCTATGCCACTAAATGTAGTTTTCTACAACAGACAGCATAGGAGTGAAACGTTGTGTTTGTGTGGGATGATTCTCATCTTAACCACTAAAAAAAAAGGAGAAATGATTGAAGAAAGTGGTTAAATAAAACAGATTGATATGCATGAATGAAATGAGGGGGTTTGGTTTTTTGCTTATTTAGGAGAGTTTCAGTGGTGTAAAATGAGCAAAAAGATATAAAAGCATCTGGGAGAGTGATGAAAGCTGCAATAGCCAATGGGAGGATGTTAAATGGGAATGGTGCAATGAGTTAGCCGTGGGGTGAGAATTCCTGAGTTTTGCCTAAGGAGAGGAGCACGTGGTGCTCTAATTAGAACTACCTCAAGGCAAAAAATAGCTGCTGAGGTTTTATCCATGCCCTCCTCCCCAAAATCAAAAAACCCTTTGGTACCTTTTTTTCCTATGAGGTTTAGAACTACTTTATTGGAAAACTTTTTTCTTAACAAAAAAAAAAAAAAAAAAAAGTGCTTAGTATTTTCTTTGAGAGTATTACTTTAATATGAACACCTCATGTTCTCCTGGGAACTACTGTGGTAGGATTTCACCCCCTGAGCATTTTATTATTGTAAGTAAATTACTGGTTGGTTTCCTCTCCTGTTTAATTTTTCCTATTGCCTTTTACTTACAGACCGATCTTTCAGGCATGTCCAGCTGAAGCTGTAGTTTGCTTCTATTATTTCAGATGCTCCTGAAAATATTTCTTTAAGTACATGATTTTACAGTGACTTTGCATAGGTACTGGATCAGCAGTGTTGTTTAGGACTAACTCTTTATATAGCTACTGGCAGCCTCGTAGTTACTACCACATTTTTTCCCTTAAGTAAGGGGATATTGTTTGCTACATTATATAGATTTACACACTGCAGACCAAGCAAGTTTTCCTGTCAGTTGATTCATGCTACATGCATTCTTTACGTATGTAATGATGTCATGAATATCAAAATATATGAAGTGTGCTTATGTGTATGCATTTGATTGCATTGTAGGCAATACCTAGCACTCCTCTATGGCCACTAATAGATTTCTCCAAGCTGAAATCAGAGGACAAGTTAAGAGTCATAAACAACTTATCCATATATAACTGGTTACAAGCGGGTAGTGTAAACTAATTTGAATTTGATAGTCTATTACTTCCTTAATCTGTTTATGTTTGAAATTGTATCAACACAATTTACTATCTAACAGTAAAGTAATGTTTAAGAGTTAAGGAACATTTCCCCCTCTACAGTGCTATCAGATTTCATCTTTATGTGGATGTAAACTGAGCTAAAAATTCTGAAACAGCTGAAGGTATTTATGAAGACAGAATTTATGTACATTGATATAAAGATGCAAGTTTGACTGTGCACATGTCTAAGGTAAATTCTGATTAATTAGTTGCACAGAATTTAGGAGAAGCCAATGGAGAAAACTATGTTACGATATAGTCTCTTGTTATTTCAGAAATAATTCACATAGAGAAAGAAAATCTGCCTCTGCTTAGTAAATTTAGTAGAGATATAGTCTAGCCTAACAGCAAGAGCTGATATTTTATATTCTTTCTGTTGCTCTATTTTACAAAATTTCTTGCAAGTCAATTAGTCTCCAAGGCTTTTCTTTTTAACCAAGCAGTAAAGTTGATTTATTTCTTCCTGGCACAGTGGGATCTAAGTTGTCATGACAAGAATAGGTCAGTGTGTCATTGTGAATGCACTTGTATTCCTAATGACGTTTATATTGCAAGCCAAGGATTTTGTACAATCTTTCCGGTCATTTTTATAATGGAGTGGAGTGGTCAAATTCTTACGATGATGTTCTGGATTGGTCCTGTTCTAGTGAAGTGTAAGTGATTTTTGCAGTGTTTGAGACTGACTTGCACATTTTCCCTCAGTAGCTGTATTAAAAACCTCCGATGGCATACTTCAACTTTGATTGTTGTGTTTTAATCTTGGAAGCATGGATAGTAAACATATTATGCCAGGGCTTCTGTCAGCATTTTGCAGATTAAATAAAAGCTTAACTATAGTAACCTTCTGGGTGGGATTTGTACTGATGCAAAAATCTGCATTTTTCATAATACCGACTTCCAGGAAGTACCGTTATTGGTGACAGGATGTGTTGCCTTTCATTAAACGAAGTTTTAACATGCAGTTATATCCCTCTGTTGTCAAAGTGTGTTGCAATTCTCTTAATTTTAATCATATTAGCCAGATAACCTCATGGGAAGTTGCTGTACTGGGGAATGGTGACAACTTATTTTTGCAACAAAGACTGACCATTAGAAGAAGAGAATGTGTACCATCATAGCTGGCTGTTTAGTGCCCGCGTTGTAGCCACATGACAACGTGTAGCACTCTGCAGAGCTGTGGTTATGGTAATGATCAGAATTCACATACCAGCATAACTGTTAACATGGGTACTGATACGTATCTTCATGGGCTTCATTAGTTTATTATATGATAAACACCCTGCAAAAAGCAATGCGTCATAACTACATTATGGTTAAATTTGTATTTTATAAGGTTTGTAGATTTTTCTGGGGAGAAGCAGACTTTTGAATTATGTAACTTCCATGATAAAGATGCATGTATAACTAGGAAAAAAAAAAATCTATGCTTAATTGATAATGAAGGAATAAATACTACTAATGCCAAGTGTGTTTGATGAGCTTTTTTTTTTTCTAAAATGTGGACTGACATCTGCAGTATTTTTAGAAAGAACAGGCATGCTGGGGGGCTGCGGGTACTGTGTAAGACTTCCTAAGACAACTGTGACTGCTGACAGACAGTGCTGCAAAAGCTTAAGCTCCAACTATATGAAGTGAAACTCCAAAAATTGCAAGCATGCCTTTGGACAGCACTGTGAAAGGAAAACCTAGTTCTAGAGAGGGCAATCAAAGTACATGATGGATGAGACATTCTAATACCTAAGAATGAGATGCAGAACTAACAGGTCTTTCAGAAATAGTGCCTCCTTGTTGAAACATCGGTATTTCACGCTAACTGCTCTGATAAGCAGGGGTTTCTATAGCTGTTAATCCCATTTCACTGCTTAGAATGTTGGATTGCTTAATTGGGTGAGAAAAATATTTAGGCTGCTCTTCAGAACTTCAATGCAGGGCTTCACAAAGAAAAACTCTACTTCTTGGCAAGAGAAAGGGAGGTACAAGAGAAAAAAAAACCTATGTCCATTCCTGGTGTTAGTTAAATCCCTGACCTTGAACTAAATCCTGAGTTTAACCCTGCGATAAGGGGTAGTGTTATCTGTTACGACAGTTACATAGCAATAACACAAGCTTTGCAGCCCTACATTTTACAGTTCCTTAGCTGTTCACACTAAGCATTTAAAATACTATTGCCATAACTTTCAGATAGTTTATATTCCAGTAGATATGTAGAATGGGATCACCAATACTTACGTTTTGGGGTTCTCCCCATTTTCTTCAGGGGGTGGGGAGGGGGAAATGCTGGCATTCCTTAATATACAGAGGAGAGAAAATCCCAAAAGAAAAAAGCTGCTGCGTAAGAGGGTCTTATCCGCGTCAATATTCCCTTCAAAACATAGAACTAATAATTATGTGCAGTTGAGGTTGTATGTTCCTGTGAAGTTTTCCTGTCCGTAAAGATCATATTCCTTGTATAGTATGTAGTCTTTCAAGCAATTTGGCAGTGGAAGGAAGGTCATGAAGACAGGACAGCGGAGACGCAACCGGCCCATGCATTCCCGTATTTTCAGGCGACAAAGATGCTTCAGGGAGCGAGGATTTGCTAGAATGAGAAGGCAGGATTGATATTAATAAGCTATTTATTAAATTTTGTTCAATTTATTTATTCAATACTCAGCTACCTTTCAAAAGTTTTGTTCCCAATTTTGCTGCATATTCATTCTGTGAATAGACAGATAAAATGAATGTGGCTGCCCCTGGACAACTGAACCTGTCAGGATGTAGCCTTTTTATCTCAGCCCATGCATCTCTGAGTTATATTTGCGATCATTTGCAGCTAAATCAACAGGTTTTGTTTCTGTCAAATTGGCTAAATGTACGTTAATGCAAGTTTTAGTAGTAAAGTTTGGAGAATGTACCAAATAACTGCTGCCAGTTTTCTGTCAACCTGAAGAAGCTACTAAAAGTAGAATTTTGAGTCACTACTTCGTAATCTGTGTACAAGCAAGCAAAAAGGACGTAGAATTAATCTAGACTAGAATTAAATCAATCACTCAGTGAACAATAGTGATTTATTAGATTTGTTCTAACAACTTGAGGCAGAGGGAAAAACTTCTCTCCCCTTGAAGAGAATTGTGTTGTCTACATTGTAATTGATGTTCTACATAAATTGTGCAGTTAAAGTCTATCAGAGTTCTGAGAAAAACTCAGTTTAAATCCTACACAGACTGATTTTTAGGAGGTCGCTCACTGTCAAAACATAACTTTTGGCCTAACAAGAGTCAAGAAAAGTACTGGTTTGAGGTAAAGAAAATGAAAACTAAAATACCACCACCAAAAAAGGCCCCAGTGCCCAAACAGCTTGTTTGTCATTTCAAATGTAAACATCAGATACTTACTTAAAATCGAATTGATGTCTGGCCAGAGTTCCTGTTCTTTGAGAACTGCTTCTAGCTTCCAGCAGATACTAACGTGATCGACATAATCTAACATTATTCGCACCACTTTCCCAGACAGATGCTTCAACCATGACAAGGTTATCACTTCACAGAACTGATAGAAACAAAATGTTTAAAAGGATAATATTCAATACTCCTATAAATTAATTCCACCTCTGCAGGACAAAAGCAATTAAATGACTTCAGCAGAATGCTGGGAAGAATGAGTGTTCTGTCAGTCAGGGGAGCTTCAGGGGTTGTCACAGCTTGTATTAAGCCTCACTAGTAGAATCTGAAAATCTGAGAGATGGTTATTTTGTACTAGATGCAAAAATGAACTTAAGCAGCTGGGTATTTGGTAACTAAGTGCTTCTACTCCCTAAATGGAATTTAGCCTTTTGTCACAGCATGCTGAACAGGGGCAGCAGCCCAGTGCATGCCACACCCCTTATCTTCAGGTTAAAGAAGGGTCTACTGGGTTCCAATGGACTTTACAAACTGCAAAGCAATGGCGCTGATGGGTATCTCTAAGAACCTCTTTATTTCAGTCCAGGTTTGTTAATGTCTGCTCAGTGCTCATCACACCACCTCCAGGGGTCCTTACAACAGCCTTCCAGTATTGGTGTTATGATACAAGACTACCCAGCCAGACAGCCTGCAAGTTCCTCCTTTCACAGCATGGACAAGACTGCCCTGGACAGACAATTCTGTACTAATCATTAGCACATCATTAGCTATATTTTCGCAATTGAAAAATATTGTTTACGATCATTTGCTGTCATGAACCAGGCCTTATGACAACATCTATTTAATTTTAAAGCCTTTTCTATTCCTATCTTTATGTGTAAATGTCTTACAGTTTCAAAACCTGCCTTTTTTGACACTGCATTAAGTACATTTTCATTTAGTTTTAGAATGGATACTGGTAGTAAAACAGCATATGAAGCTATCTGATATACTTACCATTGTATCTTTGATAACAGTAGAAGTCCATCCATCAGTCACATACTGGGAATGCGAACTGTTTCCCCGAGGGCAATCAAAGCAGCGGTGCACATCATACCCATAGTTCATCAGCATTCTTAGCATGACTTCATCTTTCAGAGCATACTGTAGAGCTGATGGGAAATGTGTTGTATTCACTCTGCAGAAGTAATTGACATTAGCCCCATGTCGGAGCAGTAGATTCATTAACTCGTAGTTGCCCAGTCTCAAGGCTATTTGGAGACAGTTGATGGGGTCTTGGTTTGGCAGGGCTCCAGCATTCAACAGCAACTGTGTTGAACAGATATCCCCATTGGAAACAGCGAAGTACAGTGCTGATTTCCGGTGGTCATCGTAGCCTTTGCGAACTCTTTGATCCAGCATGAAATTGGCATCAAACCCAGATTTGAGGAGAAACTCAAGGCACTGAGGATGTGCTCCTGCTGCTGCTGAATGAACTGGACTTATCCCACTTTCTTTAATGGCATCAAAATTAGTAACTGGAACTAAACTTTTTAGGGCTCTGAAACATTAAAAAAGGAAGAATCTCAGAATCTTAAACATACCGGTTCACCTAGCTCAGTCTTTGAATTTCTCTGTGTTGCTGGGCTTCAGAATTCATCATGACTGTATACCAAATCAGTACCATGGCATGCTATACCTCCGCATTGAGTTTAATTGCTAACAAGTAAATTGTTAGCCAGCAATGGATACTGACTTTACACCTAACACACATAAAATATTATTCTATTATACTGTTATTCACTAACAACCCTGTTCCTTACTAGAGGAATAATCATTCCTTCTGAACAGAAGCTTTTCCTGAATGTCAAGAGCACAGTGTTATTGCTTACCCTGTAGCAATTAGGGAATTAAGAGAATATAATATATTATAACATGAGTAGATCTAATATATAATTTAGTACACAAATACACTTAAGTTTAAATATAATTTAATTAATATATAAAAAATATTAACATGGGAATTAAGAATTCTCAGATTCTTAATCACAATGCAACATTCCTAGAACTGAAGAATTGTTTCTCACATATTGATTGCCATTTTAGCATAAATATCTTCCAGTGACCTTCCTGTCTTTAAAATAGGGATAACTCTTATCTCCTAAGTCTATTTGGTTATTTAGTATGTTTACCTTCCTGTGATGGGGTGGAGATCAGGCATACCCAAAGAGAGTGAGGACGTCCCAAAAACCTCAGCATCAGACTGGACACTGTTACTACTTGTGATAAGTGGGGAAATGCTATAGGAATTAGTATGTTCATCCTAAAATGATGAAGATTTTAACCTGACTGGTCTTTTACATTCAGACACAGAAAACTCATACTTACACAGTCAAAAAGAATTCCTTCTATAAAACTACAGATTTGCTGCCTGCTTTGAATAAAGTAGAATTAGCAAAATTAATATTGCTGGTGTCATCATTACTTGAATTTTAAGCATATTAACTCACAGAAAGTGTCCTCTATATGCAGCTCTGTGGATTGGCAAATGACCTGAGTGCTTTGGTACATTGGCATCAGCCCCGTATTCTAGTAAAAGACTCAGAGAATCTGGATTTCCTCCTCCTGCTGCTTCAAATAATACAGAAGCACAATCCATTGCCCGTGAAAGAACATCTGCACCTGGAAAGAAGCATCAAGGATTTTCACGGTAGTCACTGTAAATATCCAGCAGAAACTAGTATCGCCAACCCTCCAGTGACATGGTATTGCGGATAATATTCTTCACCAAATAAAACCACTGTGGGCATAAACCTTCGTGTTGGATCCTCAGTACTGGGAACAAGAATATCCAAACCGCTTTGAACAATATTACACAGCAAGATTTGATGCCAGAACTGGGCAAGCAAGGGGTTTGGTTCTTGTTCATACAAACAATTGTTTTTTTGGCTAATGTACAACACATTTCAGTTCTTCCACTTTACAAAGCCCAGTCAGATATAACTGCAAATATGAGAGAACCCAGTATCAAAACAGTTCATACAATCAGTTACAGTGCTGCTGAGCCATCATATAAAATTCCCCACCATAAATGTCGTCAGGCCTCCTCTAAGGTGACCTGTCTACATGAGAAAACAATATTGAATTGAAAAACAATTACATCTACTCACTAAAATATCGATACATTATTTGAATATTATGAAAATATAGTCTTTATCAGACCTTTACTTAACTACGTCACAACAATCCTCCTGGGGCAGACAGAATTTAAATTTCTTTAGTAAGGAAAGTGACTTCTGCTGCTATTTCTGAAGGCGTATCTTAAAATAACTAGTTTTAATCCAATTACAGAACTTTCAAAAGACTAATAAAAATGTGTATGAATAGGCTAACTACTTCAAAGAGAATATATACATGTGCGCGCATGCGTGCGTGTGTGTATACACACACACACACACGCACTCTTACAACATGAAATTTAGATACTAGGAATTCTTTAGATGGACCTCAACTTGTGTGATTTGGGAGTCAAATTCTTCAGATAAATTAAGATACCATCCAAAAATACAAACAAAATATCTCCTGCAACGTGTCAGATTTGCTTGCAGTTTTGCAAAGCATTCACTGATGACTACTATACAGTTTGCTACAAGTAATCTCTAAAAATATACTTTGTATATGTTTGGATACATTAACCCTACAAGCTGTATACTCAGTAACATGGTAACAGTTCATTTCCTTTCACTTCAGTAATGAAAATTCTTACCTACTATTGAACTAAGAAGATTTTTTTACCTCTACATTTAGGAATAATTTTCTCTGCTGGAAAGAGGATTCACTTTGTCCCATTTGGGCTTTAAACATTTCAGTACCCTGTACTCAAGCAGGGTCAGCTACAGCAGGTTGCCCAGGACAGCGTCCAGTCACGTTTTTAGTATCTCCAAGGATGAAGACTCCACAACTTCTCTGAGTGACCTGTTTCAATGTTCAACCACACTACAGAAAATGTTCAGGCAGAATTTTCTAGGTTTCAGTTGGTGCCCATTGCTTCTTGTCCTGTTATTGGGCACCACTGAAAAGAATCTGACTCTATCTTCTTTACACCATCCCATCAGATATTTATAACACTGGCAAATAGACCCCCGCCCCAAGCCTTCTCTTCCTATAACATCCTCTATAACAAAGTCTCACCTTTTTGCAATAAGAGCTCCATAATTTCTGTATGTCCAACCTGTGCAGCCAGTGCTAGAGGTGTGAGCCCATATCCACTGCGAGGGTCAGGATCTGCTCCAGAACGAAGGAGAAGCTTCACCAGATCCTTCCTGCCTAGTCTGGCTGCCTCATGTAGAGCAGTCCTCTTGTGGACACACTGCAAATTCACTTTTGCACCAGAACTTATTAACAAGGAGGCAATCTCATACGAATCCTGTTTAATTGCTGTAAGACAATAAGTGAAGTATCAGCCATAATGTTATTCGACACTATTCCAGGCACTCAGCTTCTGCTATGTGGCAGCCCAGGAAAGCTCAAGCTGTTCCTGGCAGTGCTATTTATACACTATGTCACACTACAGTGAAAGGTTTAACTTATCAACAGGTCTGTTCTTTGTTTCCAGGATAACATTAACTATACAAATGCATAATTTTATGGTAATCTCTTTTTCTCTCTGTAATCCTCTGTTGTATTTGGTAATGCAACAGAATGCAACTTTCCTTGCCACTAGATGGAGACCATACACAGGGACTTGGCGTGGTCAGGAGCAGGCCTGCTCAGAGCACTCTATTTAATCTTCATAAGCAGTTACCATAATATGAAACAAAGTTTAAAATTACTGTGTCATACGCCTTCTTAGCTTAATGAACCTGACCTGTTAAGTCAGGAAAGATCTTAAAAGAGTAATTTGCACTGGCTCCAGTGAATGGGATGATCAGGCAACACCTTTCCCTCCTTCTCTCTTTGATCTTCCAGGCCATGCAAGGTAGAACGGTGAATGCCCTTCACCGAGACAGATTAGGCAGAGAAGCTTCATGTGCCACAGCTGCTTGAAATACCATTGACAGTATACTATAACCTGTGATGTCCCTACATGGCTGTTTTAGATAAATCACATACATCCCCTTCATGGGGGATAGTACAATGTAATATAGTACACTTCAAAAGTATCTAGGAATGCAGAGATGCATCTTTTCTAAGCACGTGGCCCTGACTAGAAGCTTTAGTCATTTCAAAAGGATGGTCTTACAGATAGGTAGGCTTTTTCTTCTTCCTTTAACCATAGTTTTGAAAAAACCTACCCTTCCAATATAGCAAAACTTAACAAGTTGGTCCAAGAAAGTTCCAGTGCTCCTTTAAAACTCACAGATAATAAGAACACGCTTTGCTTTTTTGGGCTAGGACTAAGTAAGAAAAACAGCATCATAGCCCAAGTTAGGGAAGCAAATGAAATCAACATAGTACATTTTTGAAAAAAACATTTTGGCAAAATATTAGGACTAGTTCTTTACAAATCAAGAAGTAAAGTTCTTGTGAGTGATCAAATTAAAAAGGCATTCACACTAAGAGTAATACTAGGTACTGGATCTTCCTCTTCAATCAAAAAAATTCAAAGAGAAGTGAACCAAGAATTTAGGCTTGGCTTGCTTCTTCACTTGGATTATGGACAAACACTGTTTTATGCTCTACATAATGCAGATAAATCAGGCTGCTTTGCTATAATTTTTGAAAATCAAAACCAATTACCATGGTTTTTGGAGAAAGAGGAGCTGATGCAATGAAAGAGAAAATGAATGTTTTATGCCCACAGACATGAAGAACACTAATAAGCATGAAGAAGCAGGAGGAGCTGGTTATCTGGCACCACTGCATAAATGATGCCAAGGAAAGCAGAGGAAGACACTGGCATTTCATGGCAAAATCTTTTTGATTCTTTAAGGAAAAAGATGTATGTTCAACCTGAACCTCGAACTCTTTGCAACTGAGGGATGGAAAATGGGAGGCGTCTGGAGCTCCCTGCATTGGATCAGACTTTGGTGAAAGATTTTTAGCTTCTCCTAGTTCTGTTTCCTGTACTTCAGTAGACCAACAAGGATAATACTTTAATTAATAAATAATGCTAGAACTTTGTTGTGACAATTCCCTAACTTGGAATCATCAGCTCATTTAAAGGTTTGATATTGTCTAAGGAAAACAGACAGGGACAGACACATTCAATACTGAGATTAATATTTTTTGCTCCTTATAGCAAAATATTTTAGATATTGATTTGAAGTCAAATATGTCAAATTGAAGCCTAAAATGTGTAACTAACCTCAGTTCATTCCCTCAGCTCTCCACCCCTAAATAAGGTATTCACCTATAACTAAAGGAGAATCTCCCTCTTCATTCTTAACATTGGGATTGCAGCCATTGAGCAGGAGAAAGCGGACATTGTCTACAAAGCAATTTCTTACTGCTACCAAGAGAGGTGTTTCCCCTTTTAGAGTGGTCTGTTCCCACGTAATGGCACAGGAGGCTGAAATACACAAAAGCAGAACACATTTGAAGGTGGATCATTCATCAAACATGACTTTGTAAAACTTTTTGGTGGAAAACCATAAGGACTCTGCACCTTTCAAAGTTATTTCAAGGATGTTCTTATTCAGCTGTGCTGCAGCTTCATGCACAGGAAGCCAGCCTTGCAGATCTGCTTCTTCAAAAGCAGAACTGTGCCTCACCAACTTCATCAAAGCCTCTTCTTGGCCTGTGATATTTTAAGACAGACACATATCCCATTACTCATCATAAAACAAAATTCAGGCACTAATATACTGAGTCCCATTTATCCCATCAGTGTATCTAGAATAAACAACTTGCTTTGTCAAAGTAATTTTTCCTCAGAGTGTGGTTTACATGAATGGAACAATCAATGATTGACATTGATTCACAAAGCATTTTGAATTACACATTGAAAATACTTACTTATAATATGACTAAAATATTTCAAATATAATCCTCTTTTATGAGCAGTAGTGCACGGAAATTTAAGGTATAAATAAGCAGGTATCCTAGTGAAACTGCAGGAAAAATATTTAGGTTGGCAAAAGTAAAATGAACCTGATTTAACAGGATGAGACCTATCTCATTATTCCTGCTTTTAATAGCAGTCTTACTGGAACTTTCAATTTTATATCTCTTCAAGAAACAGCAAGACTTTCTTGGCTGAAAAGCCTGTTTAAGTAGAAGCCTGGTTTCTGCTCATGTTTTTTATCCTGTCATTCCTGGCAGAAGGCAGTCTGCCCTCCTGTTACCTACAACTATAGGGTGAGGGAACAGACCGCTCTCAATCTCTGCTGCTGAAGTTCTCTTACATATGAAAAAATTATATATTCATAAGTCCAAAAAGCAAGTGTAACTAGAGTTTAAGCACATTCTTCATAGTACATGGAACATATAGCATGTGCTTTTCCAGAAAAGACTTGGTTTCTTGATTCCTACTCCACTAAATATCCCTGTAACTACTGACTATGACATGTATAAAGACTGGACTGAAAGTTTCCCACTGCCAGACAACCGTCCCAACAACGATATTACTTATGCTTATTGTTTACTTATCTCTGTAACTCAGTATATAAATTGATTATACCACAAACAGTAGAAGTTTCAGAAGAACACACTAAGAGCATCTCATATAGAAATACACTAAATTTTGGCAGTTAAGGAACAATTCTGGAACACTCTTCAGGTAGAGAAGGGATTTTCCTCTGGGTATCTCACAAAGTGAAATGCTTTTAGAAAGTATTAATTGACTCAGGGCCTTGCCATCCTGTTGTTTATTTTACAAGAAAAGCCTGGCATTGTCCCCTAATTCCAGGAGATGAAGTAATGGAATATGACAGGAGTGACATTTGAACCCACCCTACTACCATGCTCCTATCTAGTAAGTTAGCTTTTGGGTGTCCCATTTTTAGTTGCCTTGCTCCTCCCAAGACTACATAAAGAAAAACTGCATTTAAATCAGGTAATCAAACACGTAAAATGTAGACACTGCTCGACAATGCAATATCCAAGTGATTCCTAGGGGTATAGGCTTAGTGCAGTGAATTTGTACTTAACTGTCCGAATTGCTGCAATTATCTTTTCATGTTCTTCACTTGCAATATACTGGAAACTGCATAAAAAGAACAAAAATAAAATGAAAATTGAAAGTTAATATGAAGTTCAGGATATAATTATACCTTAATTTAAATACTCAAGCCTAGACTACATGTCAGATTTCTGTAAGTTACATAGGTTTTGCCAGGGTTTAACACACTAAAACACTTTTTTTGTTGGCCTTCCCCTGCCACTATAAATATTGGATTTTTCACATAAAGCCCAACAATTAAATACTAAAATGAGGGAAAGCTATCATACGTTTTTTATCACATACTTATCTTCTTCATAAAGCCTTGTACTCATTTAGATATGGATGTAAAATGTCATCTGAAAGTTTCATACATTCCATATTTTTGAGGAAACAGGTATACTTTTTCAGGGAGAACTCAGAACAAGTGAGCTACCGGTGGTTTCCAATATCCACGAGACAAGGCCAGAGCAATACAACATACAGAGTGACAAAGGAGAATAAAGTTATGATATGCTTATAATAATGCCAAGAAAACACCTAATATAGAAGTAATAACTAATTACCTTTCATCCTCTGTTGAACTGCCACTTGTTTCAATTTTATGCCTATCTTGTAAGCTTTCCTGAATAGCTTGTTGTGCAGGGATTTCATCATCAGAATCATCATCAAACACATATGTAGAATTATACATGCCAAATCAGCACAACTTGGATCGCTTTTTGTAGAGAAACACTGTTTTTTTTTAAATTGGAAGCAGATATTAAATCTTCAGGTTAAATCTGGAGTAATAGAAATAGCAATCACTGTTTAAGTATCAATAGAAACGAAACATAGTTTAAAATAAATGAATCGGAACTTCTCCATCTCAAGCTCCAGCCTTCTTGCAAGTATTTAAGTTTGCACTGCAAAGAGTTATTGTATTTAGAACAGAGTAAAGGTTTTCTATTCCACTAGCACGTGCTAGCTTTTATCTCTGTTCCATACAGAATAGCTACTTCTTCTGGCATTGCTTATTAAAAAGCAACAAAAATGAGTAAAACTTAGTTTTCAAATAAATAGTTATTCCTCTTAAGTCTTTTAGACACTCAAATATTATCACAATTGTGCTCTGATGTTTCCTTAGTAGGAAAACAGATGTCCAGTCAGACTTGGGATGTTTTTTCAGTTTGTTCACAGAGGGCCTGGAAGTGAATGGCAAGTGAAGGACATGAATTTTTTTTAACAACTTCTTTTGTTCAAATTGTTTCAACAAAGAAATCGTTATGGCCGTATCTTGTAGTCAGGAAAGTGTTATAGATTTGTACTATTATGTGCATCAGCCTTCCAACCACAACAACATCAAACTCCATGCTTGAAAGAAGACCAACTTTACCACCTCATGTACATAATCTACAGCCATTTAGAACAGATAAACTTACCATTCTGCATTCTTCACCAATGCATGCCTGTTTTTTTCTAATACTTGTAAGGGATATATATAAAATACTGCAACAGTATATATCCAAATACAGGCAGAAATAAAATACTGGTTTAACCACAATGGAGTAAAAAAAAAATAAATAAAAAAAAAAACAAACCAAAAAGCAACCAAAAACCCAAACAAACAAACCAACAACAATAAACAACCCAAAACTCAAGAATAGCATTAGTTTTAAAAAAAAAGTTTCCCAAATTGAAAGCTTTCAATTAAAAATATTTTTAATGTTTTAAGATTGGAATACAAACAATGCAGCATAGAAATAAATCCTATTGATACTATTTGTTAAAGTCTAAATGTTAAAATTTAAGAAGAAATAAACAACCAACACAATCATTAAATAGTATAACATGTAGATGTACACTTTTATATGCACAAGCAGTCACACTGTTCTTTTGCATATTCAGCTACATGCTAATATAGATGAAAATCACAGGCGTTCTGTTAGGCTCAAACCTCTCCTCTGTTTTACCTTATCAAAACTTCCACTTCTGTCTTTCAAGACAGTTGGCCCAAAAGAATCCAACCAAAAATACAGGGCAAAGTAAAATAAAATAAGTAAGTAAAACTGAAAGTAAATAAATAAATTAGCAAAATGAACGAGCACAGCAAAATGAAGGGAGCTGTCAACATGCTACTTACAAAGTTTGGAATAATTCTAGAAACATCTTAAAGTTGAGTAGCAGTAATTCATAGCAAACCTGCATCATTTAATTTGTTACCCAGTCCACCTAATATGCAAGGCCTTGCTCTGTAATTGCACATGTAGCAAAAAAATACAGACAAGTAACTGTTACTATTCAATTATACCTATAGTACAATGAGTATATAAACGTTTTAAATCTAGATTATTTCTTTTTTTCATAAGAAGATTACTAATTTTCCTATGAACTGAGAAAAAAATATACTGGTTTTCCTCACCTTCTGAAAGAGGGAAGACCTCACACTTTGAAGAGGTGATTATTAAATTGAAAGTGATATTTTCAGGATTGAAAATGATCTCAGTAGAGGCTATGTCCATTAATAGCTCACTATAAATACCCGATCATAAGATACTCTGGGACTTTCCCCATGTTTCTTTCATATAGGTTAGTTATGTTTAATAATCTGACCTGACAAATGGTGTCAGCAAAAGGAGGAATTAAAAGTCCAGTTTCTTTCTAAAAATACTCTTGCTAAAAGTTTTTGGAATGAGAATTTGACAACCATAAGTAGTAACTACTACATTATGGAAAGAAAATTCTTTAGTGCTTTCCTAAGAGAGTAAACAGAAGATATTGTTAGGAGCCAACTTAAAAGAGTAAGACGGTGTAAAAAGAAAAACTAAAAACAATAAAACATAAGCAAATAAAATGAAGCAAGAAATCTATCAAAAATTACTATATGTTTCTGACTGCTTAATCACAATTCACATATTAATATAAATAGAAAAGAAAAGATAAACATATAGAGTCTTTAAAGGGAAAAGCACAGTTTCAGAAAGATAGACCTATGCTGAAAACTGACGCCAGTGTAACACACAATAAACAGGGCAATGAAGGACATAGATGCCTAGTAATAATAGTGATGATAGAATGGAGTAAGACTTTCATGTGCTTAATTTACTACTACTGTATTTTATGGAGGCATGCTTACAAAGAAATGATGATGGCTATGTCTGAATGCAAGGCAGAAATAGTCCTTTGCTAGAGGAGATCTAGGTAGAATGCTTGGGCAAGGTTTTTTTTTGTTTTGTTTTGGTTTTTTTTAAGAAAAAAAGTGCAGAATCAGCGAAGGAGTCCAAACTGGACCGCTTCTCTGGAGCAATAAGGAAACAGATAAGATTTTATGGCAGGTTGTCATAAGGGAGATTTTATTATTTATTCTTCACAGAAACCACTTGGAAAAAACTCCTTACAAAAATCAGAATATCTGAATTAAATCCTGAGAAGATGAATTTGTTGAAGAAGGAAAGCATTGGAATTACCTACTATAGGTAGTTAAATGATTTCTCATACTGCAGTCTTCACTGTTGCTATGACAGAACATAGGCTATATATAAATCCAGATTGAAATCCCCAAACTTACTACCTACTAGCTTTCCACTCGCATGATTCAGCACTCTTAACACTTCAACTTCATTAACTGTAATGTTTCTGTCAAAGTGCAGACTATTTTAATTTTCCATTAAGATATATTTTGTGATATTCAAGTAATGCATAAAATTAATTAATTAATAATATCACCAAAGTCTAAAATCCTAGCTATATCTTTTATAGATTGTAAAGATGATAATACTAATACATACTTATTTAAGACACAATATTGAGGATCAGAAAATATTTGCATGCCTCTTTTAATATAAAAAAGTCAGATGTTTCTTTTACACAGTATGTTCCACTTCCTCTGTAAGCCCACAAAAAGAACAGGATCTTATGAAGTCTGTTTCTGAACTGTCCAAAGTTAGTCATCCAGCTGGCAGAGCAATGCAACACCTCGCTTGATCCAGTGTTGAACTGGTTTATCCGTGTTAAGCGTCAAAGCAATAACGAAGTTAGTAGAATGTCCAGTAGTAGATAGGATTCCTTTACGTTCGCTTGTCTTGTAGAGCGGGCAAACATATGCGTTAGATTTCTTTATGTCCGATTTTGCAGCTTCAAAAAAAACCCCAAAAAATATATTACATTCAGCAGACCTGAATAATAATCTACACTTAAATATTAAGTCTTTACAGTAACATCCTTAAAGCTAAATAAAAATGCAAAATTGTTTTGTGAGTAACATAATAAAACCTGGCTTTTTTTTTCCTGTTTTCTTGTGTGGTTTGTTTTGTTTTCAAACCCAACTAATTTAACTACAATTTGTCTGCAGGACCCAATGCCTCTCTGTGATTTTACCAGGTCTGTAACCATTCAAAGACACATTAAAATCCGAATAGTTACATAGTTAAAGTATAGTTTATACATGAGCTTTCACCGTCCACAAAATTCTGGTCCAGCAGCCACAGAACCTAACCGCAATGCAAGTCACCTGTGATCCAAGGACACAACTCTGCAGGAACTCTTTGTATGCCTAGACTGGTTACACACAACTTGTGCCAAGCCTAAAATCATGCATGCCTGATCAGATTCGCCCAATCTCAAGTAAAAGGCACAGGCACAAAAAGTGGCAACTTTGTAAGACTGCCTATTAGGTCATACCATCTTGGCTGCAACAGTTGCAGTAGAAAGTCCTGCTTAAGTGAATAAAAACAAACAGGGATTTATTGCTCTTGATCAAAGAAAACAAGAGTTATGGAAAATACCTTACTAGTATGACAGAGAACTAGCATAGTAGCTAAAAATAACCTAAGCAAACCTTGCTAAATCATGTGAGGTAAAATACAGAGTCTCTGTAAGTCAATTGAAAGATCTGCTCAATTTGAGTAGTGCCAGGAATTCAAGCACCATATGCTTTCCTACCCAAATTAACTTTTGGTTGACAAATAGATTGGGCAGCACCTAAAGATGCTTACAAAAAATTAATTTAACTAGTCCTTTTGTCTAATCCATAATTATAAACATCTGTGGGGAGAGGGACAGGCCTATAGCTCAGGCGAGATGAGACTGAGTAAAGCTAGCAGGTCCAATTTTTCATGTAAAAGTCACGGGTCAGATGCCCATGAATTCTGTGCACATTTGGGTACTCTGGTGATTGTAGGAGCATTGATGTTCTGTAAAAAAAGAATTCTTTGTTCCAATTTCTTGTTGAATAACTCACACTTCAAAGAAATTATACTCACTTGGCTTTATCCAAATGATTGGCATCATATCAAAGAGCAATTTGGGATACTGCTCAGCTAACATTCCCCTGGTAAGAGAAAGCAACAAATTAATTATTTGTGGCTTGCTGTTAAACTGAAAAGGGTTTTGGTGTGTGTTTTTTGGTTGTTGCTTGCTTGAGGGTTTTTTTTTTCTTCCCCATTTTCCATGCATGAAAGAGTATTTCATTTGGTGTGTTATTTCAATAATATGAAATGTATCAATTAAAATATTTAAACAAATCTTGTTTGAGCACCTAAGAAAGCTTTGCAGAACCCTAGTAAAACACTTTGTTACTGACTTGGTCCTGTCCCAGCGAGCTCCGTCTAAAAATAATCCATGGATATAAACACCATCTTCTGGTGCAGTATCAACAGTATCCTGAGGAATAACCTACAAGAAATAAGTGTTTCATGTTATTAAACTTTCATAGCTGTTTGCTTTTTGAGGTACTATACCAACAGCCAATTTTCAGAGAATACATCCAAAATGAGAATAATATAGCAATACCTTCCTTTCAGTACTACTTTTATACAAAAGTATAAACATAGCAGATTTCTATGGCTTTGTTAATTATCTTTATTGTAGGTTACAGATAAGGCTTTGATCACACAGACAAATATGTACTCTATAGGCTGTTTTCTTGAGTGGAGGTCCAGGTACAATGACAGAACTACTTTTCATATACTCTTTCACATATGTCATTTAAAATGCCTACCTTCCCAAAGAATTAAATGTATGTCTTCAAATTGCAGTGAGTTATTTGCAAAATGAACCTTCCAGTGAGGATTTACTTACTACATCTTACCACAACATCAGGACTCAGATTAATAAAATACGTATTTATAATTTCTCTCTACCTGAAATTCATATCCCAGAAGATCAATAGGGATCCTGTGCTTCCTAGCATAGTTTTGCATAGCTCCAGTTAAGAAAGCTTGAGTAAAATAGAATCCTGACAGCCAAAAAACCTTGGGCTTCCCAAATTCATACCAATCCTGGAAAGAGAAAAACGACACAGTCGAGAGACAAATCCCATATTGTTTGACCATTTTCTACATAACTATACTTGGAAAATCTAAGCAAAGTCTATCACTCCTTTCCCAATATTCCTTTAACGTAAAGGACAAATTATATGAAAGATTAGATTAAATAATTGGTCACACTGCCTCTTGTACGTTACCTGTAAAAATTTCAGCCTTTCTAGAAAATCTAGAATATAGCTCCCCAATGGTTTTAGGCTTGGGTATGAACGCTTTGCCCAATTCTCAGGAACTTTTCCAATAAGTAGACTGCCACACAGAGCCTCCAGTTCAGCATCCATAACAACCAGTCCTTTAATGGCTTTCTTCAGGTTAATTAGTGTAATACGAATCGTTCGGATTAAACTAGAATTAAAAAATTTAAAAAAAAAAATCACACATGTTGCACAATTTGTAAGACAAGACATCCTCACTGGAAAAAAAGAAAAAGATGGATTATGGAACCATCTATAGAACTTGTATAGCTGTTATATAACTGAGTAATTAGCCATGTCTGTAAAGTCATGGATTTGTGCATTTGTGCTCATTTATTTAAGACTAGAAACAGTTTAATAAATTATTTTGTTATCTCTGATATACTCTGTATTGTTTGGTAAGAGGATAAATTTGGAAAGCCAAACGTATACACCATATATTAGATGAAGGAAAAAGGTTCAGATTGCAAAAGAAGAGGTGGATAGGGTCTGCAACAAAGGAAAATTTGGAGACTGAAGGCCAGAGGGCATTACTGAAAGTTTGGGAGAAAATGAAGTGGAAGACATGAAGAGACAAATAGAAAAGAAGGAGGACAGAGAAAAACAAAGAAGAAAGAAAGGAAGAGCAGGCGAAGATAAGGAAAAAAATTAGGAAACAGAGTCAAAAGAGAGACTGTACATCCAAAGTGAAAAATTAAAGTGATTATACGTTTGTAATCCTAGGAGAATAATTGTGAAAATAAGGTATAGGAAGAAAGGCATCAGGAAAGGGGGGAAAAAGGAAAAATTTTAAACATAAGCATATGAGATAACAAAGAAATAAGCAGAAATATTTCCAACTATCAAGGAAAAGGTTTCATAAACTATATGCGTGTATTACAGTTTCTAACCCCTTTGCCCTACAGGTCAGAAATACAAATAAAATAAAATATAATCGAAGATAAAGATGGTGAAAGAGAAGTGAAGTTAAACAAAAAGGAACATAAAAATATTGTTCACATTTTCTTTTCCAAGCACATCCTCAGACTCCCTTCTTCTATCATGTATTTTTCTCTTTCAGTTCATTTTGCTACTAGATCGTTTTTCCTGACGTCTATCTTACTTTCTGACTTTCCACAAGGAGTAACGGTGCTTGGACTGCAGATATCACTGCAGGCAATTAGAAGGGAGCAAAATAAATAAATAAATAAAATATTTCACACAACATAGGGTTAACAGTGTATGATTTGCAGGAAAACTTTTTCTGCAAATGGAACGATTTCAGTTACATTTAATAAAATATAACACTCGTACTTGTTAAATCTTTCCATTTCTTGCACCAGCACAGTGTTCATACTTTCTTCATATCTCACAGGATATTTACTCAGGCAGCCTTCAATGTCAAAATCATTTGGAAGCTGTAAATGAAAACATATTTGGAAATCATTATGCATCGCTATTATATTAAAAGTATGCAGATGTGAAAAAGTGCGGAGTAATAGATACCATTAAGCCTTCTGCTGAGTATCTTACTAATACAGTCTTTAGTAGTTTAATCCAAACAAAAATTAAGTTTTTTTTAAAAACACATCTAGAATTTTTCATACCATGAAAAATTATGAATACGTTTCATTATTAATTTTAAACTTATTCATGTGAATGAATCAACTGTTCTTCCAAGTTGTGTTTGCTGTTTTCTCTTTCTGTATCCTATCTCCCACCTATTTGTTACTTTCATATTGCACTAAATTCCTCCCAGGAGGTTTTTCCTCCAACACAAAATCAATTTGACACTGCAAATTCTAGTTAAAGAATTTCTGCTTTGTTAAAAGATAAATTGGAGTCACTGGTATGATACAATACCTTGCTGAGAATATCATCTGCAATTTCATAAAGAGTGCTGTCACCATCTCCAGAAGTTCCCTGAGTGCCTCCTCCTTGTGTTAAAAGCAGAGATTCAAAGAGGATCTTAGTTTGCTGAAGATCTTTTGAAATATCCACATTTTCATGCAAACCAAATACCTCTGGGTGCTGACTAAAGGGAAGACCCTAAGACAAAATAAACAATCAACATCTGTATGAGATAAAGCAGCATGCTAGAAATTAGATCCAAGTCTCCTTTAAGAAGCCGAGTGAAAAACTACCAGTGACTTCAGTTGAAGGTGGGTAAGGACCTTAATGGTCGGTATTTGCAGACAGTATTACTGGTGCGAGAGCCACTTATAGAAAGCCATTTCCAAGGAATTCTTGATTATCTATGTTAGGTCCTCCTGTCTGCTTACCAATTCCCTCTCCCTCTCAGACACATTCTAGATCATGGCAAGGATCATACAAGGATGACAGGCAAGAAGCCAAGCACACAGTTTAATGTGCTGCAAAACTACCTTTTTTAATGCAGAGAAGCCTTTAAGGATTGCTTTTTAGCATATTATCATCACCATAGTTCAAAATCTCGTTGCTACTTTTTACCTTAATAAACTCAATGTAGTCCTCATATGTGCCTTTTGGTGGAGCATAATAGTTGCCGCTGGGAGAAAAAGTGTAACGAGGATTTTCAATTATATCTGGATTATAGAAGTCATCCAGCATTGTCAGCAGTAAACGTCTGTCCCAGTCATCTGTCACTCGACCTCCATAGTTGCACTCACCAGTTAGGTAAGATACAGCTTCAAAAGGGACATGGCTGTATTCATTTATGAATAACTGAAACAGAAGACATGAGTAATTCCAGAGACTTGAAATATCTGCAGAACATCAATGTGACCTATAGACTAAAGGGTTGGAAGCTACAGTGCATGCAAAACTACAGTTTATGGAGTTTTTTCCCTTAGAGTTGGAAATTCAAAATCTGTTTTTTTTTTCAGGTAACATTACTGTTTAAAATAAAGAGGAGTTAATAGTAAAAGCCTCTTACGAATATCCAAACTAGTAAGTAATCAAAGTCATTCTTGAACTATTTACAAAAGGATAGTTTTTCCCAGGCTAAACTTTCTAGACAGACACTTTTCTGTGTCATAAAATGCGCATTTCAGATAATTTTTCTTCTAATCTTCAGAACCTTCTGATCTTTTATTAATTCTTGATAACTCTTCCAACTGTTCAGCCTCAACTTCTGTAATTCACAATTTTATCTCTCCTGACTTTTCTACACAGGGCCTGCAGAAGACTCAAGGTCAAGTAGTGCTCAACATTTCATTTTAGGGAAGGAGAATAGTCTGAGGCTCTGTTTAACTGACAGTATACATGCAAAAAAAATTTCCTCCTCCTAACCACAAAAACCACCGTAACAGCTGACTGTCATTGACATGGTGTTATTTAAAGCACAGTGAGCTCTTATGTACGACAATTTTAACTCCTATGATACTCATATATACTCATCATATTCCATACGTCTGTATGAATCTAAATTTCATGAAGAATAATTTTTAATTTTATTTCATTTGTAATTTTGAAAATATTTATAATATGATTGACATTCCCTGCCTTTGTAGCTGAACTGACGTAAAGATAATCTACGAACATTTGATGTAACTTCAGTGTATTGCTCCTTTTTGACTACCAGCTCAAACCTATGCTTGGCAAGATCAGAGTTAAATGTAGCAATAGATTATTTTACCTGCAGCTGTCTGATAGTGATTCGCAAGTCTGATTCGTTAAATCCATAGGGTATATTCCAACCAAGAGGCCCAAATTTTCTTCTCTCCTGAACAAGAGCATGGAAAAAACAAACTCCAAAGAGCAGTTTCTCCCATACCTTTAAGAAAAACAGAACAAAAAAGTATTATTAACTAGCCTATACACTCATGCTAGTCTAACTTACACAGACAACACACCATTTGATTACCTCTCTACGTCTAGGGTAAACTACAGGCAAGCATTAAGTGTGCTGCAGTTATTTGACTTGGGAACAAATACGCACAAGTTGCCACATAAGCAAGCACATTTAGCTAGTTCCTCAAGTACCAATACACAAGATTTTTCTTTTCTTCCATGTAAAGGGCCGTTGACTTCACAAGAATTCAAACAGCACCAGATATTTATTTTTAAGGCTCATTAGACAAACATAAAATACAAATGTACTGTTTAATATGATTCCTTAGATGCACCCACTTATACTTATGAATATTGATTATCATACTCATGTCTCTGAGTAATCCCACTGTTTCTTCACTTCCTTCACAGGTAATGATTAGCTAAGTGGTTCATCATTTATCAATAAGACACATGGGCATTGCAGTACTGGTCCCTGGGAGCAAGAAAAGATCTTCTCAGTGTTTACAATCTCAATAATGATATATATGCCCTACTAATCAATGTTCAGAGTTTGTTTACTTTGTGTAATATGTATGTAATTTAATAAAGCCTAAGAAACCATTTTAAATATTGCCATGTGAAATTACCTGGCAGAGTAATCCTCAACTAATCATCTTTATCATTGCAAAACCTAAACTCACAACCATAGTAAAACATCTTAGGTTATAACATTCATTAGACAGAAATCAGTATATCTGTGGATTAAAAAAATAAAAAAAAAAAAGGAATAAAACTCTGAACAGATGGGCACATTACCAGCTCCTTTTCAGGGCAGCCAGAAAAGAATGCAGGATCAGAAATAGGATCAGAAAGGAATGACTGAAGTAGGTTTAACCGGAGACCAGTAGGAGGTTCATTTGTCATCTTCACTCCGTTCTGCAGAATGGTTACTGGAAACTAGAAATTAAAACCAGCAATACTGCATTCAGAAAGTGTGGAATAGATGCTGTATTGTCATAACAATATATTATTACTCTGTGTTTGTTATATAAACAATTATCTGTAAGAAATTAGATTTTAAACTTCAACAGCTTTAAAAAAAATCTGAAATGCATCAAGAAAGTAAGACCTTGCTGAAAACTACAAACTTATATTTTAAAATGTTTTCTTGGCATTCAACACTATAAATAAATTACAAAATTAAATTTTTGATTTTTTGTGAAACAAAACCTCAGTGGCAGCATAAAAACTTCTTAATTACATACTCTGGCAATATGCAGTTCCAGTCACTGGTACACAAAATATCACACATCACAATATCAAAATATTACAAAGGAAGGTTTGTATTACTATGTTTATGATTATTTTTTAAATGTCTTTTCTTGATTAAATTACCCCTTCAACAGCCTCATTGTATTTCAAAGAAGTTCCGTATTACCAGCTCATTCACGGATATGACTATTTCCTAAAATGATGTCAACTTTTCCTTTCCCCAAATACAGAATATTTGGCAATGCATGTACCTTTGGTGAAGGGTAACTAGTAAGCCAAAGTCTGAAGACTGGATGACATTTTTCACTGTTAAACTCTTCACATATTTTCTCCAGCGTTGGCATCCACGAGACAGCTAAATGACAATTTTGTAAACAAACCCAGGTTCCTTCTTCCATTCCTTTCTGAATCATTTCTGTAGCTATAGGTCCTTGTCCTTGTCCTAATGAGATGGATTGAAACTTATTTCCAACCATCTCTCTGTCATTTGCAAATTTCAGGAGGCCTTGAATAGAAAGCGTAAGATTTTAGCATTTCATCATTAAAAAGAATAATTACATCAGGAAAAAAAAATATTTAAAAATGTTTCTTACTATTTTGTTAAAATATACATACAACAAGATGGTATAGCTTTGATGTAGAGTGTAATATTTATTCAGTTTAAAATATCATTCCCATTTTTAGGGAGCACAGAATTTTACCAGTGTGACATGATGCACTCCAATCTACTTGCACAAAGTGCAAAATAATCCTCACTGTGTATCAAAGGGGAAATTCAGGTCCCTAACCTGAAAAGCTCTGCTAAACTTGTTTTCTCTCTCTATATATATATACTTACTAGACATGGGATCTGCTCCGGGAGATAGCACAAATATTAAAGGGATTGTAGAATTTGAATCTAAATAACTTTTTGTTAGATCAAAAGGTGGTGGCTCTACAAATTTCTTCCCCAGTTTATCAGTTACAAATGTTGTTATAGCTGGACCAATCTGGTAAAAAAAGTAATACAAACCATTAACATAAATTATATGTAACTACAAACCATTAACATAAATTATATGTAACTGCATATTTTACAGCATATATTATGCATCATAAATTAGTTAAATGCCTGATCCTACAGAAAACTCTCTGCTTTGTACAGATTTGACGCTAGTCTTGCTGAATGCTTCAGAAGCAAAGGTTGATGACATCCTCCCGCTTTTTTCTTTCTTACAAGAAAAAAAATAATGCTTTTAGAAAATAAAAAATAACATACCTCATATAAACAATATTAAATTACATTAAGACATTAAGACTTTAATTCAGGCTTTACCTGATATAGAAGACCTGCATATTCCCCCTTAGTAAATATTAATGTAATTATTTTCTAATTAATTCTAAGGAGCAATTGCAATATGTACTTTAAATCCTAACATTGAAAGTATGTACAATACAATTTGCTAAGTATACCAAAGGCAGTATGTGTTAAAAGTTCACCTTGGCTCTTCAAATCAACATATTTGTTCTCTCTTTGCCTTTGTATGAAAGCACATGGTATACGTATGGTATACACATACTTTGCGTATTTCTTCAGGCTAACACATCCCGCTCTTGAGTACATTGGGTCCACCAGCAAACAGACAAAACATGAACAAGCTCTTGAAGAAAACTAGAACGAGTATACTCTGAAAGATGCATTAAACCATGTCAGACAACAGATCTTACCTGATGGTTGTGATGTTTGTATTGCTCAATTGAAAAATAAGTATAGCATTTCTTTTCTTAATAAAATATGATGAAGAAAAGATTAGTTATTGTAACAACCAGTGTAAATTATGCTATAAGACATGGAACAGTGTACAAACACTTGATAACAGATCATTTTACCTTGTCTGGTCTTAAGCACCGAAGAATTATAATCTTTTGTAATTCATTTAATGTAGTATTAAATTGTTCTGGTAATGGAAAGCTTTGTGGCTCTTTGCTGTCATAAATTTTTTGCCATTCACCTGTATTTTCAGAGATGTGACTCCTAGGAAAAAAAAGCAGTTACAATTACTGTAAATACCTGGGGTCTGTTCTTTGATGTTTATCAACAGCCAATGATATTGTATTGTCATACAAGCCACTCCACATCTACATCAGTATAATCAATAATCTTACAGTTGAGTTTCTCCATGCTGAAGAGTGAAAAATCTTTCCCCACCATGCTATTACAGACATACATGACTCCACCTGAAAGGTTCTGAGTTGCCAGTAAGTTCTGCCTGTTCCTCCAGCCAGCACTGCTTGGACCTTTCACAGGTCTGAATGAACCTTCTGCCTCTCTTATTTCAGGAAACCCCCACTCTTTAACTGAAGAAAGTTACCCAGAAATTCGACCACGGGGAAAAAAAGTATTTTCATTCATGCAACATGCAGAGTACATCCTCTGCAATGGGACAATACTCAGACTATTTAAACGCTGGATCATCATCGACATTGCTACTAAAACTCCAAAGAAGCACAAACACAAAACAGCCTCAAATAATTTCTTCTAACAAAGCAGTGCTTCCGCAGTCAGATCCAAATCCTCCAAGTATTCAGGTTCTGTCAGCTCTTTATATGCCAGACTTGTACAGCCATACTAGCTCCAGAATTTATGGTTAAATTCTATTTAAATCCAGGGTGAAATTTTCCTGATTTCAGGAGATTAATTTTACTAGAAAAATTCCTCCCCCAGTGCTATGCTGGAATTTTGCTACGTATACTTCCTTTGGCCTTCATTGATCCCCTTGAAACACTGTTTCTCTACCATGGAGACATTCCAAAAGAAAAATTTCTTTATGGAATACCTTAAATAATTTAGGAAAATAGTTTAATTAAATAATAATTAGCGATCTGACTGTTTGACTTAAGTGAAGCAAACCTAATGATGAAAGTGGGCTTGTTTCACCATGTTGGCATTCTGGCACTAGTTTGGAAAACATATAGGAAACATTTCTTTCAGCATGCTACACATGCTTTGTTCAAAAACAATTAAGGCTAATTCACATTAACGTTTTACTATACCTCAGTCCTTTCAAAGCTGGGATTTCACTTGCACGACATAATTCATCCCAGCTCTTATCTGGTAGCCAAGATGGATCTGGATTCTTGTACTTATTCTTGAGACCCACACCTCCAGTTAGCAAGAACATAAACTCTTGCTGTTCTATTTCATTTTTAGCTCTATATTAAAAAAATGGATAATATTCAGTTATTAAGATATTATATCACATAACATAAAGAGCTGTTCAAAATTAATTACACTTCACTGCCATTTAGTAACACTTCTACTGCAGTAACAGCTGAGATCAGATCTCAGTATTCTATACAGTTAAAAAACCTGCATGGTAAAAATGACTGATTAAGACTACAGTAAAGGTTTCAAGAGATAAATGGTATATATCTGCTTATTTGTTTTTAAAAAGCGCAATTATTCCTGATTTTTAAAGGCTTTATGGAATATAATGGGTTCTGGGAATACAGTAGCCTTACATATTGGCCCAGGAATGGTCCATATACAGATGTGTACACATTGTAATTACATAAGTGTGTACATTATGGTCATGATGGGGTAATTTTGAACTTATGTCTCCTTCACAATGTATTCACACAAAATTAAAAAAGGAAGACAAAACTAAAAAGCCAGTGGAAGAGAAAAGACTGCAAAAGAGACCTCATGATGTGGGCAAAAGGGCAAAAGAAAAAGAAGAGAGAAAATGAAAAACAGACAAAAGCCTAGAAGTTGTTGGGATAGCACATTACTGTCTTAAGGTTTCTTCCTAAAATGTTTTCTTAAATAATAGCAATTGGTTTTGACGCAAGGATGCTATGTAGCACTACCCAGCTTCTTTAGAGGGAGTCAAAGATGTACCATTGACAAAACCATTGATTTAAATGAGCACAGGAACATTTTTTTCATAATATGTCCAGTAGTAGTGATACATACGTTCACATACTCCTTCACTTGTATATATTATCAGTATTAGAAAACCCCAAACATTCATACCCTTACTCCAAATGCATTATTACCAATACGCACAAGAACACGCTATCTCATCAATACCTTTTTCCATAAGAAAAATCATTAGTTTCTGTTATTACGAGACTTTACAAAAAATAAGCTTACCTGAGAAGACTACAACATAGCAAAAATGAGAAGAGCAGCTTGTCCTTTTCAAACAGTGAACGACACACATTGCAATACAAATTGTATGTGAAGTGGTCATTTAGATATCGAAGTCGCTTCTCCAAAATTTTGGATTTGTTACTAAAAAGAAAAGAAGTGAGAAACAGACTTCAAATTGAATAACTTATGCAAATCAGTTAAGAAATGGGCTCCCCAGTTCAAGAAAGACAGGGATCTGCTGGAGAGGGTCCAGCAAAGGGCTACAAAGATGATTAGGGGATTAGAACATCTTTCATATGAGGACAGGCTGAGGGATTTGGGTCTCTTTAGTCTAGAGAAAAGAAGATTGAGGGGGGATCTTATTAATGCTTTCAAATACTCGAAGGGAGGATGCCAGGGGGATGGGAGCAGTCTTTTTTCAGTGGTGCCCATTGATAGGACGAGGGGTAATGGGCACAAGCTTGAACATAGGAAGTTCCATCTTAACATGAGGAGGAACTTCTTTACTTTGAGGGTAGTGGAGCACTGGAACAGGCTGCCCAGAGAGGTTGTGGAGTCTCCCACTCTGGAGACATTCAAAACCCGCCTGGACGCTGTCCTGTGCAACCTGTTGTAGGTGACCCTGCTCTGGCGGGGGGGTTGGACTAGATGATCTCCAGAGGTCCCTTCCAACCCTGACTATTCTGTGATTCTGTGAAATCTAAATCTATTTAGGGTTGTGGAGGAATTATATAAGACCCACATGCTCCACAAGGCACTTAGATACCCATTTCCCCAAAATTTCAATTACACTCGATGTTTTACAGCTCTTTTTAAAAGTCCCAAGTGAAATAATGAGCTGAAATCGATCTGCCACACTTAGGTGGTAGCACTCAGTGTTCATAATGGAGCCTAGTTCAGAACCAGACCTCACCCTTCCTATAAGTCACTTTCTTAAAAATACTTAAATAAAGCATATGCTTACAGTTCATGATTTGCTCAAACAGTAACTAGAAAGAGCATTTTGTTCATTAACAAATCATATTTTGTTTCAAAAGTCTGCATTTAAGGAGGGGTAAGAGGTAAATGGTTTCAAAATAGAGAGAACTGCTCATAAAAAGAGAATGAAAACACTTCATTTTACACCAGAAAGACTGTATTTACCTGTCATGAATAGAGTTGATGAAGAGGTTAACAAACCAACTAAGGGAGTACTGGTACATGGGATCAATGTTTGTCAAGTCTGCAATACTAAAGAACAGCACCGATGAATGCTTTGCAATAGCTCGATAGCCTTCTCGAGATTCACCTATTTTAAGTTCCGTTTTCTCTGCAATCTAAATATCAATAGTAGTGGATAAAGAAAAGCTGTCAATGTTCTTTGTACAAAAATACTACTACTTAATAACATTATTAGAACACTTCTATAGAGCACTTTATAACACCAGAGTAAGACAACTTTTATGTTCCAAAAGGCACAATCACAGTAGCTAATGACTACACTAGGTAAAGGGAGTACTTGCCCCTAACATAGTACTGCCTGATCTACTTACCTGTACTACAGGACGCAATAGTCAACACAAAGGACAAAGGAGGCACAACAGTTTTGTTCCAACATTTAGCATCAAAAGTATCAATCTATCTCTGCGGTATTCAAAAATATGACTAATTTCAGACTGGTTATGTATTTAAGCTCTACCTTTTCTACTGTAAATCGGCTTTATATAAAACAATACTCTGAATATAAAAAGGTTTTTCAAAATTTGACCAGACAAATTCTGAGATTACATTTGATAGGCATTAACAAGTAGCAGTAAGGCCAACGTCAGTTTAAAGAAAACACTAATATTTGGTTTATATTAAGTCCATAGTAATTAAAAAAAAAATTTAAAGATCTTTACTATCTTACCAATGTTATTTAGCCCTCATTGACTTCAGCTGGTATTTTATGCATTAAGTACAACAAAAGAATCTGGACTTGCATACCTATATTAGTCACCTAGATTATTAACGTCTTCCTGAATATTTTCGTTGTTTTAAAAAATCAGTTCCTTCCTTTATCTTAACATATTACCTTAATTAACATATTACCTTAACTTCAGAATTTATTACTTTTCACTCGGTCCTTATAGATAGATACACATTCTTTCACGCATTTTAAATTAAAGACTGAATAAACAATCAGTGAAGATTCTAGAATGGATCCAATTATTTCTCTTCACATTTCACAGGCACAGAATTTCCTCCTTATGTTTTGCATCTAATTTGCAGTTCTTCTGCTAGCTGCAAATTTTAACATTTAATTTCTATGTATTGTTAAGGAAAGCCCACATACATATTCCTTACCTGCTGTTTTTTAGTGATCTCATTAGCTGTTATTTTAGCAGAATCCAAGACCTTGATAGCAGTCTCATCTTCCAGAATATTCCCTTCAGATGAATGTAAGGTTTCCAAAATTTTCTTCTCAATTTCTTTTAGATGCTTTTTATTGGCTGCAGACTGGAGGATGAGAGCATTTCTTTCCTCTTCTAGTTCTGGTCTAATGAAGAAAAATACATACAACAAAAACAGTCCATGTTCATCTTCCACTGACTGTAAAGGAAGCCCATGAAGATTACTCCCTCTTCCTACAATAAATATTTGTGAATATTCTCTTCAGTTTAAATAGGTTGTTACTGTTCAGCATGTATTTATAATTCTGAATATAGATTTCTTTGCATAACTTCAGTTCAGTATTTGGAAACAATGGTCTAAACTTGAACATCTCAGCACTTTGCAAATGTCAGCGCATCCTGGCTTTCCTTTATGATATCCCTGCTGCCTGAAAAAACACCATGTGATATGCAGAATAAGTTTACTGCTGGAAACAATTTTTTAGCCCAATCGCATAGACATTTCCATACAACCCAGATATCCTTCTCTGTATCTCTGTGATGGTTCAGATAAGACCCATAGTCAGTTTCAGAGGTACTGTGCATTTATTTCATACGAAATTAAAACTAAATCCTCACAATTCTGCATCCTTGCCTGGCAGCTCAGTCACACTGCAAAAATCACAATAATGATTTAAACTTCAAATAATATTTACATAGTTTTCTAACACTGAAAAAACATTTCAGGAGAGAAGTGCCATGAAAAAACAATGATTTGCATTTGCTATTTTAATTAACTTGGGGACATTTACCTCACAGTAAACATGACAATCTGTTTCCCTAACAAACTTTTTAGATATGAAAACTAGAAAAACATCTTTTTTCCCCTCAAAGCTGTTACTGAGCAACATTTACACCATGTAACTTTAATTTTGCTTTACAACAAATTAATCTCTCATTTACTTGGAATTACACCATAAAAAAATTAAATGGCTATTTGCCACAAAGTGAGACTTACCTCTCTTTTGCTACGACAATACCTAGCAATTGGTCTTCAAGTCCCTCTGGTGTTATCATAAAATTAAGTAAAGAAACTTTTGTAGCGAGTTCAGGCATATAATGTGGATTTCTCAGTTTTGTGGTAATAAAAAACTTGAAATCACTGGAATACTCAATAATGGTCTCACCAAGCCTGATACACTCCACGCCTCCTGAAGTTAAGATGAGTAATGTTAAGAAAACCGTCATCTACTTCAATTACTTAGAGAAAAAAAAAAACTTTTGTGATTAAGTAAAAGCAAATTTCTTGTCAATGACAAATTTCCTGAAGAGTATAAATAGATAGGTAAATAAAAAAATAAATCTGATCCTTTGAAAAATTCTCACAGACTTCAGTGAGGCCACATTTCACTCAGCAGATGAAATACAGTCAATCCAATTACTACTATACTTTCAATGTGCATATACAGTACTGGAGATGGTAAAGACAGCTATGGAATTACTCTCAAATACGATATTCTTACAGACTATTCTTTCCTTGAATTACCTGTCTGAAATAGGAAAATAAAAAAAGGAAAAAGTGTTTGAGCTTTTCTTTTTTTTTTTTTTTTTTTTTTTTTAAAAACTATGAATGTGAAAACTAGTAAAGATGAGCTATGTAAGAAGGAAGGAAAACACATTTGTGTTTATCTGCATTTTTCTGTCTTTTTCCAGGAGGAATAGAAAGAAAAGTTGAAAAACCAAATTCATAGCTACGTAGCAAGTTTCAGAGAAACACAGAAAAATTGTGCCTTAAGCAAAACGCCTATACAGCTTTTCTTGATTTGTGCAAAATTTAGTAAATATTAGTACTAGACTAAAACCTATGAAAACGAGCAAGCAAAACGCAATTTCATTGAGACTCTTCCCTTTGCAGAGTCACGTGTCTTTATTTAATCTCCTATAGTCACACAGTGAAGGTTTTCACATAGAACCACTATCCTAAAGTAATTTGGTACCTAGTAAAATATAAAATAAAACTTCCGGCTGTTGTGAAGTTACCCTCCTCTTACCACAGGCAGCAGTAAACCAGAGAGTAATAAGAAAAATATCAGGCAGTACCATACTCTCTAAGATAAATATTAATGTAATCTACTTCAGGGTTCAAAATTAATTTAGCTGTACCTTGTTTAAAAGTCTGTTTAAGTAGCAGAGGTTCAAGTGATGGGTCTAGTTCTTCTCCAACATTTTCTAGCAGAAGTGGAGTGCCAAACTGAATGCAGTTCTCCAGGGTTCTCATATAATCTGTGTCACTGACCTTGATAACAGTCAGGCGGTTTTCCTTCTCAAAATTCTTGATCCATTTATTTGCTTGACCTTGAGGATCAATCATTAATGGCCTAGAACATACCAGACAGTTTTCTCAGTGCTTGCAGGAGATTTTTGAAATTTTAAACTATTATTTTAAAATATTTCTGTGTCAGGCTGTCAAAAAAAAAGTGATACAACTTTGATTCTGTTATTCTAAGAGATCAGTGAAAAATTAAGGTCTACATATTTTATCATAATTTGAAAAGTAATACCAAAAATAGCTTTAAGAGTTGCAAAAAAAGTTCATAATGCTTTTCATAAAATACACCAGAATGCAGACTTCTCGTAGAATCTTGTTCTGCCTCTCCCCTGGAATTCTAATTATTTAGAATTTATATATTTTTACAAATTTTGTGTTCTTTCTCATGTATTTTTTCACTTAAAAAAATAGAAGTCAAGAATTAGCTGCAGTTTAAATCTGGTATGTTGGTATATCAGCTAGTGTAAGACTGGCAATGTAAGTGGGGCAGGGAAAGGTGGCAATATTTTAATTTTGTTCAACAGATTTGTGACCCTGTGTACTTGCTGATTTCATCTATATGTATGTATTTTACTAAGTCAGGCATGAATAATATCAAACATCTCCTCTAAGTGCACCCTCAGAGAACTAAGCAACATTCTAAAAATGGAATTACACACTGTAATCTGAATATAATCTGAATCTATCACGAAGACTAATTCTTAAGAGAACACAGATCACAAGAACATCATTAGAAAGTTTTATAATCTTGTATATCTACTGAGTGCAGATTATTTGCAGACAGCTATCACAAGTTTTCACATAATGTAACAGATATCATCCTTGAAATAAAATTCCAGTTCATATAAAAACCCCAAGTTGTTAAAGTTCCTAGTAGAATCCTTTATATAGACATGAGTTTCACACACAATAAATACCTATAAAACAAAAATGTCATCTGATAGCCTTATAACTCTAAGAACCTGAAGTGGACTGTGGTATATCTGGACCCTGCAATTTACATAACCTGAATCTTATCATTAAACATGTAAAGAATAAGGATTTCTGTGCAGTTCTAAAATTGATTCTTACAAATGTTTCATTAGCTAGTAATAGGACAAGGTACAATATTAAAAAAAAACCCGAAACAAAACAAACCCCTTTATCCAAGAGCACTGCATCTCCTGAAAGGAAAGCTTTCAGGTAACTACATACACAAATCTCTGAAGTGTTATACCTCTTAAATTTCACAGGAGCTGGGTATAAAGATTTCACTCCTGCTCTCAATTACATTGTCTCTAGACGTTTAGTTTGATTTTTTTTAAAAGTGAAAACTTGTTTGGATTTGAAAAGTAAACCTTTTTGTCACCTACCAACGCCTTGCATTGTCAACAATGACCCCATTGTCTACAGAAAATATGTCAGTTGGCAAACCGGCAATGTTCCAGGCTCTTATTTTTATTGGGTCACCAAGAGTCTTACTCAAAGAGAAATTCTCAGAACAAGGGATATTTTTCTCCTGGAAAAAAAAAAAGAAAATAAAAGAAAACCCAATTTATCTTTATTCCATGTTTCTTTACATCTTTTATTAAATGCCACTTCAATTCAAAGTGACTACATGCATTTCCTTTTAAGAGTTTGAAATAGGTCAAGTACAACCAACGAGGAGAGGTGCCATGCTGGACCTTGTTCTCACCAGCAAGGAGGGGCTGGTGGGGAACGTGAAGCTCAAGGGCAGCCTTGGCTGCAGTGACCATGAGATGGTGGAGTTCAAGATCCTTAGGGTGGCAAGGAGAGCGCACAGTCAGCTTGCAACCCTAGACTTCAGGAGAGCAGACTTTGGCCTTTTCAGGGGTCTGCTTGAAGAGTACCATGGAGTAAAGCCCTGGAGGGAAGAAGGGCCCAAGAAAGCCTCATATATTCAAGGATCACCCCCTTTTAGCTCAGGAGCGAGGCATCCTAAAAAAGAGGAAGTCAGGCAAAAATGGCAGGAGGCCTGCGTGAATGAACAAGGAGCTCCTTGACACTCTCAAACAGAAAAAGGAGGCCTACAGAGGGTGGATCCAAGGACAGGTAGCCTGGGAGGAATACAGAGAAATTGTCCGCGCAGCCAGAGATCAGGTTAGGAATGTTAAAGCCCACATAGAATAAAATCTGGCCAGGGACATCAAGGGCAACTTGAAAAGCTTCTGTAGGTATGTCGGTGACAAAAGGAAGCCTAGGGAAAACATGGGCCCTCTCCAGAAGGAAACAAGAGACCTGGTCACCCAGGACATGGAGAAGGCTGAGGTACTCAGCAACTGACTGTCTTGCCTTGGTCTTCACAAACAACTGCTCTAGCCACACCACCCAAGTAGCAGAAGGCAAAGGCAGGGACTGGGAGAATGAGGAACTGCCCACTGTAGGAGATGATCAGGTTCCAAACTATCTAAGGAACCTGAAGGCACACAAGTCCATGTGACCTGATGAAATCCATCTGTGGGTCCTGAGGGAACTGGTGGATATAGTTGCTAAGCCACTATCCATCATATTTGAGAAGTTGTGGCTTACTGGAAGTTCTCACTGACTGGAAAAGGGGAAACATAACCCCCATTTTTAAAAAGGGGGAGAAAAAGGAAGACACGGGGAACTACAGGCTGGTCACTCTCACCTCTGTGCCCAGCAAGATGATGGAGCAGATCCTCCTGGAAACTATGTTAAGGCACATGGAAAATAAGGAGGTTATTTGTGACAGCCAACATAGCTTTACTAAGGGCAAATTGTGCTTGACAAAATCAGTGGTCTTCTACAATGGTATTACAGCATTGATGGATAAGGGAAGAGCAACAGATGTCATTTACCTGGACTTGTGCAAAGTGACACTGTCCCACATTCTTGTCTCTAAATTGGAGAGATATGGATTTGATGGATGGACCACTCAGTTGATAAGGGACTGGCTGGATTGTCGCACTTAAAGAGTTGCTGTCAACAGCTCAATGTTCAAGTGGCAAACAGCGATGAGTGGCGTTTCTCAGGGGTTGGTACTGGGACCAGTGCTCTTCAACATCTTTGTTGGTGACATGGGACTGAGTGCACCCTCAGCAAGTTTACAGACAATGCCAAGCTGTGTAGTGCTGCCAACACGCTGGAAGGGAAGGAATGCCATCCAGAGGGACCTGGACAGGCTTGAGAGGTGGGCCCTTGCCAACCTCATGAAGATCAACAAGGCCAAGTCCAAGGTACTGCACGTGGGTCAGGGCAATCCCAAGCACAAATACAGGCTTGGCGGACCATGGATTGAGAGCAGCCCTGAGGAGAAGGACTTGGGGGTGTTGGCAGATGAAAAGCTCAACACGAGCTGGCAACGTGCAGCCACATCCCAGAAAGCCAACCGCATTTTGGGCTGCATCAAAAGAAGCATGGCCAGCAGGTTGAGGGAGGTGATTCTGCCCCTCTACTGCACTCTGGAGACACCCCACCTGGAGTACTGTGTCCAGCTCCAAGGCCCCCAACATAAGAAGGACATGGACCTGTTGGAACAAGTCCAGAGGAGGCCACGAAGATGATCAGAGGGTTGGAGCACCTCTCCTATGAAGACAGGCTGAGACAGTTGGCGTTGTTCAGCCTGGAGAAGAGAAGGCTCTGGGGAGACCTTGTAGCAGCCTTCCAGTACTTAAAGGAGACCTACAGAAAAGGCCTTTTGCAGTAGTCTAAAAAAAAGCAAAGACTTATTTAAATCTAATATGACCTTCTAACCTTGCACAGTTTGCTCCAATCTTTGGTACATTCTTGTCGAAATCCAGCTGTAAAAGCTCCCAGATATGCTATCACACCAGCTGATATCAGAACATCTCCTGTCAAATTATCATATATGTCTTGAAGATCATTTGCAGCATTATTCCATCTGACAAGCAGAAAATACAGGAAAAAAAAATGGTGCTGAAACATCCACATTAATGATATTGACGATAAAAATCAACCTTTTTTGTTGTTGTTTATCTTAACTTCAGGTAGAAAATAAGGACCCTGTGTTTATGTATTTTATTCTCACAGGGTGCTGGGCCATCTTGTCTAGACCATGCTTTTGCCAAGAAAGGTTGGACCAGATGATCCTTGAGGTCCCTTCCAACCTGGTACTCTATGACTCTATAATTCTTATTTTGAAGACTTTCTACAATCCTCCTTCAATGTTGCTGCCCATATATTTATATTACAAACAATTAGGAATCTTTCAAGGGCCCAGACTGTTACACTCTTCAGCAGTACAGCCCTCAGATGGACATACAACATTAAAGGCTCAGAGAACTGAAGTTTGAATTCTATTTCTATGATGGCTCTTATATCTGACATTTGAACCTCACCTTGATTTCTCTCCACCAAGGCCTCCAATCAACTTCTCTGCTCGTTCTAGTTTTTTAGCACACAGATCAACCTGGAATTCTAAACGAGCCTTTTCTTCAGTTTTCTCAGTGAACGTTTGTTCCAAAGCAGCCAAATGATTTTCAACTGCTGCAAGTTCTTCTCTCTTCTGATTCAAGAGCGTCAGTGTCTCTGCTAAGGAGTGCTGTGCCTCTCTCAAACGATCTTTCTTGGGTGCAACTACCTATTCAATTACAACCCATACACAAATAATTAAAGCACATTTTTGTAACTTTATTATTTAATACAATGCTTAGGGTGAAAATACCAAGCAAAGAAAAGATTTCATAGCACTGAGGGACTAGGATCAAAAACTCACCTTTGCAACCCTGTCATACACTTCCATTGCCATAATCCATTTGCATAAACCCTCTGCTGCCGAGGAAGCTTTAGCCACCTTTTGTGGATCAAACTCAGGATTAGTCAAGTATTCAGCCCGAATCTTCTGCATGACAACTGTCTGGATAACAAAATCGTTATAGCTCATCAAAGTCATGGCTGACACTTTAAAATTACACTGATTGATTGCTGTTTCTCTACACAATGAAACAGGAAAGAACTACTCAGTAATAATTGTGGTAAAAACCACTGCTCATTTGTTTCTTTTGATTTTCCTATCATGCTTTGTGGTCTTTTCCTGTTTTCATCCTAATCCTATCCTTATCCTTTATAATTATGCATTTGCTATGTCTTCCATGGGGCAGCTACCTAAGTGCTAAGAGCATTGCAGTCATGTAAAAGCCTCAATTTATGCTGTCCCTTGTGCAAAACATGCAAATTTCATTATTTACTATCTTTTCTCAAGACACAGCTGTTGGGGATCATTATAAAAATGCAAGAAAGAATCTAAATGAATTGCATTGCTTGTGCCTACTTTTGGAGACCAGTTTTAAAAAGAGCAAAGCATATTCAATTTGCAGTGAACTGGGCAAACAGCAAGAATCACACTCTTGGATAGTGAGATCTCTGGGGAAGATGGTCATACTTTATTTGAAATTATATAACTAGTATATTTCTGTATTTATTGTATATCTTCCAGTATACTTAAAATATTACCCATTTTGTCAGCATTTATTCAATCAAAATAGTACAATTAGAAACAACCATTAAGAAGAGCACCAATGTGAGCAGTTATTTAAAAATGGAAAGAAGTTTATAATGCCAAGTAATTTATTTAGAAAAAACTAGCACAAAAAAAAGGCACAGAAAGGTTGGACAGGAATCAAATGTTCACTGGTTCTGCAAAAAGACCCCTGACCAAAACCCAAAACAGGATACACGAAATGAGGCTAAAAGGACCCAGGTTCAGAAGAAACAGGAGACAGCTCTTCATAATACTTAAAGCAGACTTCTGAAATGCTTTGTAAAAAGATCCAGTAGATACAGAAAGTTTACATGGGCTTAAAAGGACTAGAGAAATTACAGAAGAGAGAGCCACCAAAAGCTACTAAACACACAGAAACTACATGTAGCTTTGCAAGTCCTTCATTTAAAGTGCCAGAGGCTGGAAGAATATTTGGAGAAATTATTGTATATACTGTTCCTGCTCCTTCCATGGCACCTCGTTATGGCCATTTTTGGACACAGTATAATGGACAGGACAGACTGTTTAGTCTGATACAGTTTTTTATGCGTTATTTTTACCTTTTGATGAGATACTACCTATAAATTGCAAAGTTAGCAACATTTGTGCCCAGAAGGACATTTCATTCAAATAGAAGACAGGCTGTATAGAAGCCTTAGAAATTCCAAAAGGGAATTCTAAAGCCTTCTGAAATGCCACTTACAAGGCTCACCCTGAAGAAGTTTGACTCACTTGCGATGACCATACTTATCCTATAGAGATACCCTATCATCTTGTAACGATCCTTGGTCAGAACAGAAGTTGACTAACTTGGGACAAATGGGGCCTCTGATGTAGTATTTTCTAATTTTAATTTTTTCATCTGCAAGAAAATGTCTACATGGTAAAAAACACTGAAAAATTAGACTGAAGCCTTACTGGAATATTGTCCTTGTCATACTCTTTCAAATCCTTTAAGAAATTCATGTCACCAAGCAGTTTCTTGCTCGAAGCCCAGTAATCCAAAATCTACAAAACACAGTAGGAAATATCTTTTCAAGCTTTAAAACAAACACACAAACAAATAATGACAGCTCTCTCAATTAAAACTAATGCATATTTAATGATGACCTTGTATCTCGTTGAGATGTCAATACAGGAGACAGTTCATCAGATCAAACATTTCCCCCAACCCATACATAATGCCAAAAACTGAACCGTGTCTCAGGGAAGAGTTACGTATTATCTTTTACCAAAATACCAGTCAAGCAAATTAATTGTGTTCTCTTTGCACATTACAAAACTTAGAAAATTTGGAATTCTGGAAGTTTGCAGTAGAATAATGGATGGAGGCTGTTAAGCACGTTCGTGGACATGGGTGATCTTGTTTATTGAATGAGTGCTCTGTGGTGAGAAGAACATGAATTATAGTTTTATTTGAAACTATTGCCTGCCATTTTACCTTGCCTCCAGTTCCTGAAGGATCTGCAATCTTTTCAGGTTTTATGTCTTTCATGACACAGACAGCAGCCATGACAAGTTTGACACCAGATGGAGGATTTTTCATTGATTTGACGATTGATATATCAGAAGGCTAAAATAAAAATCATATTTAAAAGAATTATGACAAACGTTATGATTTTCTCACCACTAAGATAAATGAATTAACTGGAAAAAAGGGGGAATTATAACACCATTACCAATGAACATAATTATAGAGGACTTTTAGAAGGGATAATACAGTGTTAGCAACACAGTTAACAATATCCATCAGTATATCTTATGCAGGGGAAATAAAAATAAAATAAATGCTAGTAATTGTAAACTAATGATTAATTAAAATGTTTTAAGAAGTCCACATCAGAATACTTTTGATACACTTCCGTAAACGTCATCTAAGCCACCTCATACTTCACAACTCCTACTAAACTACCTTCTACTATACTAAATTTCTGCAAGACTTTCTCAACAATACTGATTGCAGATTGTGAGTTAAGTCATAACGAGGACAAAACCTTTAAACCAAAGATCCAGATAATTCTTAGCCATAAACAAATGCCATGTTACACACTGGCAGTCAACAATAACTTAGCTGAAAGAGGACGAATTTCCTGATATCACTGCTGGTGATCTCAGGTTTTGGTTACTTTTTCAAGTGGGCTTTCTTGCAAATAAATAATTCTTTAAATGCACCCCCCCACACACACACTTTGTATTCTGAGTACATGAAGAGGAAATACACTGAACAATGACTGTACGGGTCCTCTCCTTTGCCAAAACTGAGCAAATTTAACACTTTTCAAATCGGTTTTGTCTTAGTGCATTCTTTCCCAAATAAATGAAAGAGTTTCATCAGGATAAATAACTCTTTCAAATGGTGAAGTTTAGATCAGCTTGCCTTCAAAGTGTTAAGAGCATCAATTGCAGCCTCCAGGGCTGGGATCGCCTCTGCTAGGTCACTCTCGCATTCATTTTTCAATGTCTGAGCTTCTTCAGCTTTTCCTGTAGCAATTTCTTCATCTACTTTCACAGTTTTTCTTTTTAGTTCTACTTCTGCAGATTCTATTTCTATAGTCTAGAGAAAAGCACATGGGTGAGCTTCCTATTGAGCAGCGAATGATCAAAAAACCTGAAATTACCTACTATTTCACTTATGGAATACTGTAAAATAAAAAAAGAAAATCAAGGTATTTCAACATTTTCATGTATTTTCAATTTATGTTAAGGGAATAATTTGTTTCTTAGCATAATGCAACATCATTATGGAGCTTTAACAGTAGGTAAACTGCATGAAATCGGATTACTGTCAATAAAAGCTATTTAAAATATGCTTGTAGTTCAGGAGACAAGAAACTCTTTAGTTACAGCCTGATGCACAAACATGAAAAATCATTAGTTTTTATCAGGACTTTTCAGAGCTTCATAGTCTATAACATTGACTACTGAAATTTATTTTCTTTTCAGTGATGAGTCAAGCCTTCATCCAAGTCGTCCCTTTTCAGTTCTACAGAAGTGACATCTAGTTTTCTTAAAGGTTTGTAAGAGTAGGTAGAAGAGATATCACTGTATCTGTAAAAACACTTACAAATCAGAAGCAAGTGCATGAAAACATCAATCAAATCTTGCTTTTTTGTGATGCAACAGTAACATAGTAGATAAGTGTATTTTTGCAAGTCAGAATTTTCAAAAACACCTAAGAGATTGGTCCCTAGATACCACTAAATTTCTATGAAGTTAATCCTTTTTAGGATCCTTTTAAAAAAATCAAGTGTATCATTCCTGCTCATGCAAATACAGACTGTGCAAAACCGTTATTGTTTAATTCGTATGCTGAAGAACTATTTGTGGTTTTGCAATGTTTGTGAATGATCTTGGGAAACTGGGTCTAACCACTATTAGTATGAAAGCTCCTATAACATCTTTCAGCATGAAGCTTAAGCAAGAACAGTATATCCAGAGTCCGTATCTTACATAAAGAATACAATTTTCTTCCAGTTCTAAGGATATAAGCATAAATAGTGGCAAGTTTCACAATTCTGCAAACCCCACTAAACAAGAAGTGAGCTCAAACACCTGAATTCAACTCCCATTTTCTGAAAGTCACATACCAACAACCTTATAGAAGCATATTCTTTAGAACCTGTCTACAGTCAGCTGAAATACTGAAGTAGAAGTACATTGTACGATTAAGATTCCTCATTCAAAGCTATTTATTACAAAGGTGAAATTATGGATCCCAAGTATACACATGTCTACGTTAAAAACCACCAAGTTGTATTTGTATAACTCTACCTTCATCATGTTTGCATTATCCAATTTAGCCTCTTCCAGTTTGGGCTGCAGCTGAACTAGCTCTTGTTTCATCTCACCAACCTATACACATGCAAAAGAATCAGGTATGGCCAAGTACAATTTCCAGCAATTTCTATAATACCTGGATTTTACCTAATGACTAATTTATTGATAGAAGGAAATTCAGTTTCATATCAAAACCACTTCAGAGACTTATTTTTATCTCATTTGTACAATCCCTAATTTTAAGAACTATGTTCACTATGTCACCTGTTAACCATTTAAGAAAGGGAAGCTCTGTTCATATATTGCTCAGTAATACATGCTTAGAGGTCTGTGGCCTCTAGCACGACTGCTATGACTGCAGGAAAGAGAAGGCAAAATACATTTCTTATAGTTTTACTGTTGAAGGTCGAGCTAAACAAAATCTGAAGTAATGCTTTTTGACTGACTTCTCTAATAAAAGACCTGCTTCTGCCAAACATTTTGTATTTTCAGTTCCGTTTTTGTCCTAACTCACCTGTGATTCAGCAAAAGCTAGTTTATCTAGTCCATTCACATATTTCTTCTTGGCTTTCATTACAGTGTCTCGTTTCTGAGTAAGAAGTTTCCGAAACGCAGCAATAAGCTCAAGATAAGAAGTAGGAGTAACATAATTATGGCGTCCCAGACTTTGCAAGAACCTATTAAAAAAAAAAGAAATAGCGTAACTATTTAGTTTAACTATTGTTAGCAAAGTTATGTAACTGACAAATAATAGCAGTAAACAATTTTGACGATTTTATATAATATTTTTATGTAGGCAGATAGCATACATTAACTTTTAATACAGAAACGAGTAGCGATGAAACTCAATCACCTACTATTTGTTGTTTCTTACTTCTAAAAATTCAACTTTTGGATTCTCTGTTGCTCAATTTACTACTTTCAACAGTATAATCTTTTCCCTCTTAGTATTTCTATAAATTAATGATTTTTTTTTCAAAAGAAACAGACTGACCTTACAGAGAGTGACAAAACTGAAGTATGAAAGTATTTACAGATAGGCACAACTTCCTGACGCTCACTGTCTGTGAGCTGCAGTGTTTCTAAGAACTTATTAGCCACACGTTCAAGGGCATCTTCAGGCCATGGCTGCAGGAGAAGTCAGGAGAGAAGCATTTGTAAAATTCAGCTGTTAGCAGTCTTCATATTTTAAAAACAATTTTTACCATTCAAAACACCAGAACAAGACACACTAGTCCCAAATATGTCTCAAGAACAATGAACTGATATAAGGATTAGATGAGACAGCAAGGTCACTACCCATGCAGTCTTTTCTGGCAACTCCTGGTTGATCTTCTAGTTGAAAGCTACATATTGCCATTCTATCCAAACATTTCTGCGCCTACATCATCCTCCAGCAGAAAAAGTAACGTCAGCACCAGGCCAAGCTATAGAGTTAACTGCACTTTATGAAGAGTAACACTGCTTACATCAAGGATCATTAACTACAGTAATTTTCCAAGTTGTATTCTGCTATTAAAAAATCTACTGATAAAAGGGAGTGACTAGCAAATACAAGTCCTATGATCTGCTTAACAGGCAGCAGAAATTATGATCATTTTACAATCACAGCAGCAGAAATTATGATCATTTTACAATCACATTGAAATGTGGTTTCTCTCGTCCCATAAAACACACACGTTACGTGATAAAATGACAAATTACCATCACTGAGACTACCCACTACTTCAGAAACGTAAGATTTGTAATAACAAAATTTAAGTTAATTTGTAGAAATACTGAGATCACACACCAAAAAGCTCCCAAAATATTACAAAAAATGCCTATGCTATTTAAAATTTTGAAAAACGGAGTAATTCTGTAGAGAAGACATGAAAATACAGATTGTTAGAAAATGGAAGTATTTTGTTGAGGAAACAATAAATATATTGTCACATACCTGGAACCAATCAATAGTACAGCAGTTTATGAGTGAGGGAAACTGTCTCAGGCGATTGCGGAAAGAATCTCCAACTGGGCTGAATGCTACCACAATATGGAGATTCTCTTTGCAGCAGTTCACAAAAAATGCAAACAAGGCCAAGGGACTGAGTTCTTCATGTTTATTGCCAGCTTGAACTATTGCACGAACGCCCTTAGGAATAATACATAGAGTAAAAGCCGTTTTATAATGTCTCATTAAGCAATTCTGAAGTCCTGCAACACACCTGGTAATGATAGCATCACCATAAAACAAATTTTATATTGATAAATGAAACAGGTAGAATAAACTACAAAAAAAGGACAAGTAGTAAATACTATTTGAGAATAGGATTACAATATTTATCTGTGACTCTGACAAGTCAATCTAGAAATGACTATCTGCTGCCTTGAGCAACTGAGAATACAATAGAACAAAAATTAAAAATCCATCTCAAGATGAGTTCCAGCTAGATAAGACACATTAATGGGTTTGAGTTAAGCTAGGTGAGGTTTAGGTTGGATATTAGGAAAATTTTTTTCACTGAAAGGGTTATCCAGCATTGGAATAGGCTGCCCAGGGAGGTGGTGGATTCGCCATCCCTGAAGGTGTCTAAAAAAACGGTAGACGTGGTACTTGGGGATATGGTTTAGAAGTGGTTTTGTCAGGTTGGGTTAATGGTTGGACTCGATCTTAAACGTCCCTTCCAACCTTAACGATTCTATGATTAAGATGAGACAGGGTTAAGATACATGCTGGGGAAAAAAAAAAAAAAACCAAAAATCAAAATTCATCATTAGCTCCCTCAAGAAATAAAGAATCAAAGCCTTCTAATAAGGCTTAATTACAATCAATCTTTAGTGACTCAAAAGTTTAGGAGATACAAACAGATGAGGCAAATTACTACTCGCATTACACAAAAGCCACTGTTACAAAAGCAAATGTTTTTCTCATCATCTGTGCTTTAAGTGCCATATAAGTCCCCTAAACAACATTTCAAGACACGACCTTACTAAGAATTTTTTCAGCTTTAACTTTACACTAAAATATGCTGTATTTACTTAATTGGAGAGGAAGTTTCAAACACCAAAACATATTCCATTTGTTCATTTGCCAAAACCAATAATCTCTCAAAACAAGAAGAAACCTCTAGATTTGAAACTAAAGATTACTTCATAAAAGTATTATCTTCAATTAATTAACAATCCATGAAACGGACTATAAACCCCTAAAACTCAAATTATTCTTCCACAAAGGCATGTATACTTTACATAATTCCTCAATTAAAATAAATTAAATATAAAATAAATTAAAGTAATTTTTTGAAAATAATTGGTTTAGTAGCAATAGAGTAAAAGAGGAAATATTTTCATGGATCAGATTTAAATGAGTAAAAAAGAACTTTGCTCCAGTTCACATATTATGGATAGCTACCAAGTTGTAGCATATACCAAGTGAATATGTTCGTACAAACTGTAAAATTGTAGAAGAGCCACATTATCTTAATATTATTATTACTATATACCTGGCAAGAACGAAACAGTAATAGAGACAGGTGATTAGAATTATAATCTAACTTCTTTGTAATATACAGGGAATGCAGGTATCAACATGCTCCATAACAAGCTCAGGAAAAAAAAAATACAGTAACATTTATCAAGTGATACAGCTATTTCAAAAAAGAACATTTGTGTATGTACTAAGAATCACTTTGAATGTCAGCTAGAAGCAGACTTGGGTAATTTACTAGTAAACACACCACAGAGATATGAAGACAGCACAGCATACAGTTCCAAATATTATTAGCGAACATTAAGCTTCCAACTTGACGTACACAAAGACTGATGCCTCTCTCTCCCAAATGGAGACTACTATTTTGAAAATCTAAGCCTGATTTAGTTAGATTTTTTTTTTAAATTGCTCAAGTACATTGCATCTTTACTTCTGAGCTTGAATTCATGGAACACCCTTCCCTAACTTCTCTCTGAGAAATGTTAAGACTATGAAATTCTGTCTAACAATGCTCTAGTGCCCTAGACAGCAAGAGTCTGTTGACAAAGGCAGGCTGTATTTTCTCAGAAAAATGTCTTTGTCCTTAATTGATCAATGAAAACATTATGATGTACATTGCTCTTCTGCACAATACACTGTAAAATGTAACTATGGCCATGGGGTATTTGTGAACAATCAATCGAAGTTCCCTGTGTGCACAACTTAATGTGTTGGTGAACAGAATGCCAGGTCAGAATTAAATGATAATAATTAGGAGTAGGCATAAGCTACTCCTAATAACTGACTGATTTATACAAGGTCTAAAAAAAAAAAAAAGTCACAGAATTAAGTGCATATACCCAAAAGCCACACTTCATGCTGAACTGACAAAATAGCTTAAAAGGAAGGTGACATTAAAGAGTATTTCTAAAGATACCTCTAGAATTTCTTGTTTTTCATCTGCTGGAAAAAGATTGGGTACCTCTCCAGTGTTGAGGACACTGTCAACATCTTCTAAAAAGCTTTCTTCTTTAATCTGTGCATCTGTGATTATAAATACAGTTTTCAAGCCTTTCACACCTGCATTCTTGAGAAGACTCTAAAAACGCAAGAGAGTTAAAATATTATATATTCCAAAACATCCTTTCTCAAAATTAAGTCAAAATTCAGACAGGTTATTAACACTTACTTTCAGATCTTCTCTCCACTCATTTGTACTATAGGTCTTAGAAATCTCTGGCTGAAAAACACCCATTTTTGCCATGAACGCTGCTAGACGAGTCAAAGACTGACGTCCACTTCCTCCCATTCCAACCAACAAAGCATTACCCCCTGGCTGCTTCAGAATACGGCTTATACGAGACAAATGTTCCAACATATACCTGTATTTGAAATGTGCTGATTACCAGAATGGCAGAAATACATATGCATTTGTGCACCTATAAATCTGTGAAACAAGTATAGAAGCAGTATCTCCAAAACAAATTTCTGAAGGTGGGGTGGGGTGGTGGGGAAGAGGAAGAAAAGTAGTGGGTATGCACCACAAAATAAAATTAAACTCACAACTCTTCTATTATACAAGTATCAGTATTTAGCTAAATTACAAATGACTACAAATTACTAAAAGGAACTGGCAGCAGTGAGAACAGGAGCACTATATGGATAAAGGCATCAGAGAAAAAGAACAGAAATTCTCTACTTCTAAATGATAGCAGTATTATCAGTTTTAACTTTCTTGAAGTATAACAGTCAAAACACTTCTTAAAGGAACAACTGGGGAAAAATGGGTTACATCAACAAACCTCTCCCTTCCCTCTGACAGTGGTTTGTAACTTATATGTGAAATAGACATTGGAACAACATCTTCAGAAAGCAGTATCTGCACATTACTGAGAGTCCTCTCTATTGTGAAAACACAGGCATAGTTCACCTCGGAATACACAACAAGGTCTAAAGGAGACCGCCTGCTTAAGCACATGGCATAGGGTAGTTTAAGCTGAGCAGCAGTTTAAAGTGGTCTGGAAAAAGTTTAAAGCATTTCAAGAAAGGTAAATCCTTGTTTATTTTGATTCGTTAGAAAAATAAAGGAGTCAAATCCAGATGTTATCAATGAGATTGTACTCTAAGGCTACAGTCAGGCACGTTAATCTGCCTGTTGTTCAGTGAGTTAACTAGGATATTGATTCTACACTCAGGAAGTGGCCTCTGCTCAGAGTCTGCCAGCTCTTCAAACTCTCAGCATAGCTGTATATACAGGTACTCACAAATCCAGGTTGTCAAAATGACCTAGACTAAAATAAGCTGCTATTGGAAGTGTTTAAACTAACTCTAATCACCTTCACAAAGCATCTACGTGTCAAGTTACACTGGCAAACATGAAAAGGCAGTAATCTCTAGCAATAGGAGTCGTGACCTCCTAATCTGTCTCAGTTGTACCTCTGCCTGATCACAAGTTAAGGTAACAATAGCAGTCTGCAGAGCCTAAAATTTCACAGGATTAGCTGCAGCACCAGGCTGGGTACATGCCCTGAAGTGGGGCATGGCTGTGCTGCATAATAACAGACAGCTACCACTGTGCTATATCTCACTCCGCACCTCACAACCTTAGAATCGTTGTCCTTGGTGAAACGAAAGTCCAGTGGCTACTGGCAAAACTGACACCCACCTTCACCAGTAACAGAGGCCTAGCAGAAGTAGAGCACCCACCTGATGCAGTACACAGTGTTTCTATAACAACCAAAGAATATATTCAAAGCCCCCTTAGGAGAAAAACTTCTCATTGTTTATTTTCGGATAGAAAAAGCAGGGGCATAAGAGAAAATCAGTTCACTTCCATCCAAAAAGGTGTAACATTACAAAAACTTTTGTGGATGCATAAAGGGGAGGAGACATACAAAAAACACAGGACATAAAATTTGATGTAATGAATTATCAACTGCTGCTTAAAGCTCTTAATAATACAGATCATATGCACCTGAAAACTACAAGGTTCATTCTTGTTTTGTGTGTTTGATTATATTCATCCAGACACTGCTCCACAACATCACCGAACAGCTGAAGGTTTGGAATTTCAACATAAAGTCTTTCATCTCCCTCAAGTTCTGGCATCATGTAGTCACCAAAAAACAAACTTCTCATGTTTTCTTCCATTACCTATGGTAAATATTCAACAAATTATGAAGTCAAGTTTAATATTAATGAGCATATTAATTAAAGGAATTTTAAAAAACAAAGGAGAATTTAGATAAATACTTGAGACATGAGAACAAGCAGATAAATATTCAGACTCACAGACAACACCCAACTCAAAATTCTCCATTTCCCATGTTAAACAATACACTTATTCTTAATTTGTTCCTGGAACACATTTGGCTTAAATGGCCATTAACAGTCCCATAATCATGACCTTCAGATTACACCAAATTCATACAGATATATGTTTAACAATTTTCAATATATTATGAAATGGACAACTAGGACCACAAAGTTATTTCTTCTATACATCAGTGAAATGACAGAGGAAGAAAAAAAGAAAAAAGGAAGACAAGGCATATAGCATAACACAGTTATACAACATTTTAAATACTAAATTTTCAAAACAATTACAGAATGCTGTTTACCATGCAGTAGCTCAGTCACACGCTAAATTTAAAAAGGGAATGTCTCCTTATCCTGTAAATCAGGTCTCTGGAAGTCCCTTTAAGAGTATTCATACTTGTATTTCTCCTTGCAGGTACTGTACTATGCGCAGATCCCAGCTACTTTTGTGGTAGTGATTTATAAATTATGTTATGTTATCTCCCATGGCCCAAAGAGTCAGTACGTGCTGCTACATTTCCAAGAAAAAATGTGACAGATTTTTTTTGAAAAGTTGCTCTGCTCACCTACTGATTAATTGGATGCTTAATTTCTATGTGCAGACATCTAGGAGCTTAATAAAACAGTATGCTTGATAAATTAAATTTCATAAGATATAAATATTCAGGGGGGTCTGGGTAAATCTCAAAAAAAAAGTTGCACTTTTTTTTTTTAATTGAATAAGAAACAAGATTTTGTTTCACTATCAGATTCACAAAATGGAAAAGTAACAAGTTTACCCACATTTTAACTGAAATATTTTTTGAAAAGGACATTTAAATACAACAGTTAAACCCTTCCAAACATTTTTACTTTTTTTTTTGTTCCAAATAAGCTATTTTTTCAAAATTCAACTCAAATTTTCAAGCACATTTGATCCAAAATTTCACCTGTGATTGAGAAACTTTCTAGTCTTAAATTTATAATGAAAGCAATTATTTTGCAGCAGGTTAAATGTGATACTTACAGGTGTGTTTCCGTGCTTCAGGTGTGCAAACACTGAATCAAATGCTTCTTTGAAATGTTCTTTCACAATATCTTTCATTAAATTGAACAACCAGGCTCTATCATTGTCTTCCACTAGACGGTCATAAAAGACACGAAATACCTCATGTACAAACAGACGAATCATTACATGTTTGCTTTCAACTGATTTTCTCTTAATGAGCAAGCAGCCATGGATAACACGTGAAAAGTCACGCAGGTTGAATATATAATGAGATTTTGCTGGTGTGGGCAAAAGATTTTTGATGGCTTTCTTATACACCTTAAGATAATAACAACAAAAAAAGAACAAAATCAACAAATCAGTAACATCAACTATATTATTCTAATAAATCTTAAATGTCTTCTAAAATTGTATTTCTGTAAGAAAAACACTTCATGCTTAATAAATCCTAATAATGTCTAAAGGTCTCAAAGTCTTCTGAATATATCAGATGCACCTCATGCAGTTCTGGAACATACATGTACTACTAACCTAATTGCAAATCAGAAAAGTAATTGTAGCAAGTGTAAAGAAATCTGTTGTAGGACCAGGAATACCACTCAGATGTCTTGACTTCCTTTAATTATATCATATTCTCCTTCAAGTGAAGGACTGAATGATATGTAATGGTAACTTCCAAGATTTTCACTTGTTTAAATCTAGTTGTTTGCATATCTACAAATTACATAAAAACAGAGTCAATAAAAATGCTGAAGGAACAGGCAGATCAAGAAAAGTGTCTTTTCACTATGTTTAGCTCCAATCTGGAATGCATCAGTGGTTGTTAGCTCATGCTGTATGACAGAAATAGTGTCCTTTCTTGTTACATTGAACATAAGTAACATGCTGAAGTTAATGCTGAGAGGAAGCTTTCAATCTGTCTCTGTATACTCATAGGTGAAGATAATTAACAAACATCAACCTGCTAAAAAAAAAAACGTACAGTAAAATCAAGCGTTACAGGCTTGACTATTATCCATGATACTGAGTACACATTTCACCTGTTGTCCCATGTCCAAAGCCAATTCCAAAGCCCAGTTCCTCTATTATACTTTAATCCTAGAAGTTGGAGGGTATTGCTTACCAGGATGAAAATTCATGTTAGAACAGATTCTCTAGCAGGCAAATGTGCAAGAGTCTAACAGTATAAACAAAAATTTGATGCAGTCTGACGAGAAACACCCACATGACTGTAATTAAAAGACAACACTGAAATTGATCTAAGATGTATCCCAACAGAACTGAACGTTTCAAATATGTACTCAAATGCATTCAAATCACTAGTAGCTGCTACTATTTTTTTTTTGTTTAAAGAAGCAAAAACTGCGAATTTCTTGTGAGTTACTTTTTGTTTGTTTGTTTTGGAAGGATTAATTGAACATACAAAAAGATTTCTAGTGGCAGTAGTCAGCCTTATGATTCATACATTGAATGTATTATCTAACAATAGTTCTGAAATACCAGCTCTGCAAGTCCTTAGAATGCGATGGATTCAGTCTTGAATATGTCCCTGGGTATAAGCAGAACTAGTGGGAAAGTCTGCAAAAGGCCTCAGTTCTGCAGCAGAAGTCAGTCACATCCCTGCAAAACTTCAGCCATTTGATATTGCCTTTGAAGCTGATCAGATTTTGTCAGAATTTTTCATTAGCTACCTAATGCATTTCCATGATGAACACTTAGCGTAGGCAATAGATTTGCTCACACCACTAATGATTTCTGCTACGTAATAAGCCAGCAAAGTTATACTTAAACATGTCAGTAACTTAACGCCTCTTCGCAAAAATGTCATGAATTGCCATTCCTTTTTTTATGTGTATAGTACATTGCAAATGTGATACTTGCTAAACTCTGTAACACAGAATTTCACAAACCATTTGGAAATTCCATACAGCTGGGTCTAACGGCTTTCAGATCCACAATATTTCTATGATGTCTTTTGTCATACTGGAGTCAGATTCAAAGCTGCATGTGCATGTTGGCTTCCCTAGTCTGCTGTGATACACCCATAATCAGCATAAAAACTGGGAGAGGAAGGAAGTAGAGAGGGCGATTTCTTTATTCTTACTCTCTCTGAGAAGGAATTTTGGAAGCGTTGCAATTGATATTTTCTTTGTCTTTGTGTGTGACACCTTCCCATGCTTGTCTGACCCCAAAAAGGTTCCAGTCTCATGTACTTGATGTTATGTGAGCAGGTACAATGGAGCCCTGCACTAACACAAATTCAACGACAATTTTCCTAGAATAAGGAGGTTACTGCAACAATAAAACTAAGACAATTTTCTTAAAGCAGAGGAGGCTGTGTGTTAAAAATAATAAGGAAAAAATCTAAAATCTCTACATCACCAATTAAATTATTATAGAGCCAGAAAACTTTACTGAACAAATTAAAGCAAACTTCCATTAAGGTACTTGCCTCTTACCTCTAAAGTGGCAGTGACAATTTGATTTCCAATTGTGAAGAACTCAGAAGAAAATTCACTAGTCCGTAGGTAGAAAGCTACTATGGTAGAGAAGATGCGGACCATTGTTTCATCACTAAAAGAATTAATAGTGCAAACGCTGAAGTGTCGCAAAAATCGAGGAGTAACAGGATTCCTCCCACCGCCTGGAGGCCCCATAGCAGCAAGTAACTGTACATCAACAAGTGTAATTTTAGATGTGTCCTTTAAATCATACCTTCAAAATAAATTGCAATGTGACATTTAGATAGTTACAGCTATACACATTTGTTACAGCTTAGATGCATCTATATTACAGAGTACTCCCTGCATGCATAAAAATATAATATTATATATTACATACTATATTTTTAATACCTATTTATGAATATTAAAATAAAACACCAAAAAACACCCTCAAACCCCAAGAACATCTAGTCTTATAACTATGCCCCAGGTAGTCTCAACACATCATGCTGGCCTGAAAAAAAGGCTACTTGTTTAAACTGGGTTATATAAGACCCGACATGAAATTTTGAGACGGGCATTTAAAGCTGCAATGTGGCAAGACGCATAATCTCTATTCAAGAGCAACAGATACTTGAGCCTGGAATCACAAAAGTAACAGAATCTGAGAAGTGCCTAGGATCACAGAATAATTCAGGCTGGAAGGGACCTCAGGAGACCACCTGTTTCAATCTTCCAATCTAAGCAGAGCCAAAACCCTCAAAAGCAGGGAAGAGCTTTAGCTTATTTTTCTTCATGCCTAGTACCAGATCTGATTTCATTGTTATTTTAAAAAAAAATATTTTGAAACGTTTTTAAAAAAAAATAATTGTGATCTTGGATGACAGTAAAAAATGCAATGAGTAAAATCAAAGATTTTACATAATTGCATATATATATATATAAACCTGCCAAGTCACTCTGAGAACGAAGAGAAAGGAAAGAAACAAGGAACTGCACCAGAAAAATAAAAATAATAAAAACTGCAGACATAAAAAATCCAGGTGTAAAAGAATTATTGTATTTATATATACAAATACTGCTGAAGTTTAGCAATAAAACCTTCTAAAAAACCCAAAACAAATCTGACAATGAATTTCCTAAATTGAAAAGTCACTTAAAGAGCAACACAGAAGTTGCTTCAACTTTAAATAATACTTTGTTATATAAACCAAATATATCTTAACATTTAAAAGCACTTTAAAAAAGTTTTGAAAGTCAAATTCAAGTGAATAAATAATTATAAAGGGAAATGCAGCAACAAAAGTTTCAATTGTATTTCAAATAATTACCAAAATCCATGATCAAAGAACTGTCTTAAAAGTTCTATAGGAGGCTGTGCACCATACTTCTCCAAAGCAGGCATATTCATATCATCTACAAAAATAACGCACTTTTTTCCCATTGGAGGGCCAAAGACTCCTTTGCGCCTCTTGTCCAGCCTGGCCATAATAATATTCTATAATGCAGACACAAATATTCAAAACATAGATTAAATCTTCATTTATGTTATCTTTTTGAAACATAAATTGTCTGTTCTACTAACCTGGGTCTGATTGGCATTGGTTCGAGCTGAAAAATTAATGAAGAAGGGAAAGTAGCGCTTGTTTTCCAAGTTGTTCATTAACTTGTCCTTGACATACGCAGATTTCCCAGTACCTGTTGGTCCCACTAAAAGCAGTGGTCTTCACAAAGAAAGAAATAAAGCATACAGACTACAGAAACCTAACAAACTACAAACTAATTGCAATTAGAAGTCAAAAGTTTTACTATCTTGCCCTGCATGTGATTTTTTTAGAGGTAGAACAAGCCTAAGAAACTAAAATGTTTTAACATATTCATATAACCCTCTCATAATTTTAGTTCATTTTCACCAACAAGACAAAGGAGACAAAGAGACATTTCTCATTCCTTCATTCTACCAGCTTTGGAGTATGTATGAGCAATACATGGGAGTTAAATTTCTCCTGATAGGTCTTGCAGTAGTTTAAACTTCATAAAAGTTTATGCCTTGAAAAAGCCTTGAAAAAGTAAAAGCCTTGAAACTTAACCTGAGGCTGGCTTATATTTTATTCTCTTATATGATCTGACCATAGCAAATATAACCGATTTTGATATGACTAATCAAAGAAAAAAATAAAAAAAATATATTTCATTACCAAAGAAGAAAGAGGGTACATCATGGGCCATCATAACAGCATCATCAGAATGAGCATACCAAAACTGGATTATAGTAAGGCTTCATAAAAAAAACAAAACCAGACTTATAGGCAACAAATTGCACTGTTTGTGGTAAATGGCTATTTTTAACAGGCCAAGTAAACACTGAGGGCTTGATAAAAACAATGAAATCAATGGAAAGAATAAGAAATATTTCTACACATGACCAATATTTCAGAAGTTTGCAATGAAGTGAAGTAACTTACTTTCCATGGGTAATGAATAGCTCTATCAAATAGGTATATCGGACTGTATCCATAGTTGGGACTATAATATCTTGAATCTTCACATTTTTATCACTGTAATTAATATTTTTAATAAATCCATTCCAATGAACCCAACATCCTCTGCCTTTCAGCTAGAAAGAAATACAGGTGTAAAATAGAGTGGTGTTACTTCTAGACATATGGAAGGTTTTCTCTACTATTTCACTTTTGAAATAAGAAAATAATGATTCTTAATAAATTAATGAATATTAAATGTTTCAGAAGTTCATATATTTAGTTTGCTTTATCTCACTAATAAAGTGTTAAAGTACATACCTAAGCTTAGATCCGTTTCTTAAAGATTTTGTTCAGCCAAAACAAACAGAAACCCAACAGAAAAACATATGCAAAAATTAAAAGGTGTAATTATAACTAAATTTCTAATGGATACTATAAACAAAATTGTAATATAAGCAAAGTGCCTATGGGCTCAATATCCTGTTTTCCTTCTAGACAGTCCACATCTTTACTTCTGCATGAAACCAGGTTTGAGTCCATCAGCTTAGCTTTAGCTACAGAATAACTATAATGTGGCAACACTCTAATATAACTGATGTATAACTCTTTGTATTTTCAAAAAAAAAAAAAATGGTCAGCATATTAGTATTAAAAAAAGAAAAAGAAATGAAAAATGCACTATGGGATTTAATCCAACACCAACTCTCTACAACATCTAACAAACTTTGTGAAGTTAAAATACCCATCTAGCTATATTTTCCTTCCATTCAGACTGTAAGAATCTACTTCAGTCATTGCAGAAGCAATCAATCATACCTCATACATGTAGTCATAGACCAAGCCTTTCTCTTCAAAGGGACACTCCCATTTTCCCACACTCATTGGTGCAGAATTTATTCCAGATTTCCCAGCCAAAGTTTCCCTTAAGAAATTATCAAAAATTATCCTGCTGTCACCATCACAAGTTCCACCAATGGACCAAACTGTGGCAAAAGCAAAGCAACCCTGCAAGGGCAAAAAGACGAGGAACTGTCTAAAAAGTTGACATATTACACAAACCTTGTACAGTCTGATTAACAAACATAATTCTGAAAAATACCATTAAGCAGATAGGTGTTACAAGTTACCCTTGAATAGCCCTGGTCTAAGGAGATTTAGAAACCTGATTATAGACAGAGCAAACAAAAAACCTTATTCAAGGATATAAATATATGACAAAAATAAAGGACACTGACTAAAGCATTGTGTCACATGACAAAGTTCAATCAGGTAGTCTCAGGGATTTTCTAACAGCAAACCAGGATCTAGGAATTTTCTAATTCTATTTTAAATAAATACTTTAAAATGATGTTTTCTTCAGTTTTTTCCTAAAAACAGTCATGTAAGGTCAGACAGAGCCTCCAACTAATATAACTCTCAGAAAACACTCTCCCCAAGGAAATTTGCTCAAACAAGCCTATTAGTATTACATGAATACTTATTTGCTCTGAGGAAATAAGATACTTTGCTTTAGCTAATTATTTAGTTAGATAAAAAGCACATTTAACAAAAGCACTATTTATCCCAGTAAACTGGAAAAATAGTACAATATTTAAACATATTCGTTACTTTTAAGACTTGTGTCTCATTTGGCCACCTCCAAACTTTTTGGGGAGGGAGCAAGGAGGTAGCGAAACTGTTTCACATGTCCCTTATCCTAAATAAAAGTTATTTTGATTAGTCCAATTTTTTTTGAAGACTGGCATATGCAGAAACATACATTTTTCTACAAGTTAAAAGAACCAACCATAATCCATGCACGGATGTTTCTGTTGGTGGGATCTTCTTGCACAGTTTGACAAATCAACATTTCAAAAAGCCGTGTAAGAGATACTACAACATTGGTATCGCTTGTAGGTACCAGTTCCTAAGAGATACAAAAGGATGGGTATTATACTTTATGTGTTCAGTTAGTTTATCTTTTGAAGTTAAAATACCAAAATAATTAGATAATTAGCTAATTCTGAACAAATATTTGAAAGCAAGGTTTACACTGACTTTTATTCAAAAGATCATTTGCCCTCCTCCATCCTTGAAATGTCAAGACATTCAGCTTGTTAACCATGTTCACGGCTACCATATGACCACTACAATCATACATCTTAAAACAAAAAAAAAAACCTCACAGAAGTAACTACAGCAATACAGGGCCAAAAGCCTAAGCACTATATCACACAGTTTGCAACATGTACGTTTTCCGTAACACTTAAAAAAAGTACTTCCACATTCAACATGACGTCTTTAAAGAAAAAAATAAATCTACAAAATTCTCTTGGGAAAACTTTCCACTCAACATTTTAAATACTTGCTTTACTTTTGAAAAGAACAAGGTGAAAACTACGATCAACTTACAATACAATTCTTACCTAACATTCTCATTTGAACTTTCCAGACTGGACCCCAGAATTTCCCTTCTCAAAACAACAGGAGGCTGCTGCATACTTGTACTAACTGTACTTGTCATAAGAGAATAGTCCCTCCCTACCAAAGGTAACAGAATGGAAATGGCCACCTAGCTACTGCAGGAAAAAAAATGGCAAAAAACACCTTGCACTGTTTCTGACGGAGTCTTAATGCTGGTGGTATTAACCAATCAAAAAGTCCCTGTAGAAGATCTTGATGTCCCTTTAAGTTAAGAGGTTCAGGCAGTGTACTTAACCAAGAGGTAACAAGTGGTCTCCAGCCCAGTTGAGAAGGTTCCAAATAAATCATGCCACAACGACTGACTGTAGCAGGCTAAGGAAAAATTGTAAACTCATTTTATTATACATTCAATATACTGAACTTTGGTTTATATTTTCATTAAATGCAAAACTTACTGATGCCTGGGAGAGATCCATTGTTTCAAAAATAAGACTCATCTGAAGGGACATTTGGATGATTTCCCCACTCATCAAACAAAGCTTTAACAAAAAAAAAAAATCACAAGCAAGATTAGAAAAAAAAATTATTTGTAAATTATGCTTCCTATCACCAGAGACTTCTATAAGAAAAATCAGCACAACCAAGTATAACCAAAGGCAAGGTCAACCACATAAAATGTTTAATCACTTGGAGCAATAACTATCTTTTTCAAGCTTTAGCTAAATTCTTCACTTAAACCATAGCACTCCACATTATCCTACCAGTACCTTCATTACAGGTAACTATCATCTTGCATATGACAGGATAAAGAAAAGACAGTAAGCAGAAAAGAGAAAGGGTATCAGCTGCTATTGTTGCTAATACTGAAGCATTCCAGCTAGAGACCCACTGTTGCTACTTATTAAAATAAAATTCCAGTTTGAGTACTTTGACACACTGTCATCCAGAACGTGAAATTTCCTCTCTAATTTTTATATTCACTTTGAGATTTGTAAGGCCCATTTTCAAAAGTGCTGTACGGTTACAACTTTGACTTCAGAAGTTATTAATTTTGAAAATACAACCCTTTCTGTCTTGGGATTTTCTTTAAATGTAAGTGCCTAAGTTTGTGCAAGTTTTGAAACTGTGAAATTTGCATTAAATATAATTAAATATAAATTTTTAAATTTAATTTTCAATTATTTATGTTACAAACTGACAATATGGCATTAAGGAAACACTATACATTTAATGTTTTATAGCAGTTAGTTCATCCTGTGATTATGATCCCAATAAAGTAAAAAAAAACACAAAACAACAACAACAAAAAAAAACAACCAAAAAAATCTTACAACCTGTTACAAAAGCCACCTTGCACTTGCTCATTTCAAATGCCTGGCACTGCTGTTTGCATTTGTGGTTTTCTATGTAGAAGACTAGTCTCAAAGCGTCACATTTTTTTATTTCGACATTTATTTTCACTGACTGATACCTTTTTGTTGTCATCCAGAACTGTGTTCATGCTTTCTATCCACAGAGTATCAATTGGGCCATCAAAGATAACCCATTTGCGTTCAGGAGTCTCAGATAATGCAAATTCTCTGAAAGTATTAGCAATTATACCATCTGTCCACTAGAGGGGGAGAACGTAGGAATGTAAAGTAAGACACAGTATATACATAGTTCAATTTAAACCGCAAGTAACAGAAAAAACTTCCATTTCCTTTTCATTATTCCTCTCTTTTAATTATTATTCTCTTGCTCTGCAGAGAGCAGAAGATAACTTTGCAGTTTCACCAAGGGTAATGCAACATCAGAAATTTTAATTTTTTTTTTTCACTTTAAAAAATATTGTAACAAACAGAAGACCAGCAATTCCATTTACAGACTTAGAAGTGCTTCTGCTCTGTCTTGCATCTGTTTCTCTCCAGAGTCACCCTAATTTTCACTATTTCACATTCACTACTTCATATTGTTTATTCTCCAAATCTAAGCTTCCCATTTGGGGACCCATGAGTTCCTAATTTTTCTAGATAGTTTTTGCATTACTTTGATTATGCTGGTTAGAAATAGACAGAGAAATTAATACAGTTAAGTTTGGTATGATCTCCTAGCATGGATGCAAATATATTAGGATGGTGACCTGCAGCATGGTATTGCTTTTTTTTTTTTCACGTTTAAACCTACATATAACTGCATAGACACTTGGTACTGCATTTTTTTAATATAGACACTAATTTAAAACAAGCCATAAAAGCATTAGTTAAAATAACACTTACAATTGTGTTCTCATCTGTGTTTAAAATCATAAAATTATTAATTCAATGTCTTACTATCCAGAATAATGGAGGTCTGTCATATACAGGAAAAGACCAAAAAAAACCAAACAAAACAGAAAGAAAGCACTAGAAATGCTACAAAGCAGAAAAAACAGACAGGATTATTAGTTCCTAGTCTTGAACCCATACTGGTATGTTTGCTTCTTTTTTAAAAAAAAAAAAAAAAAAAAAAAAAAAAGCCAGTAATTTAGTTTCTAGCACAGCCCTATAAACACTGTCTGGAGTCCAGAGAACAGATGAAGAAATGCTGTCTGGAATTGGGACTTCAAAAACCAGAAGCAAGGGCCTTGTAAACTGCCTTTCCTGCCCCTGAAAACAACTGTGAATGACACCATGAGTTAACCTGAAGTTAGAATATACTAGAACATGTTAGAACACAAGTGCACTCATACAAACGCCATGAAAGCCACAGCAGGTGAGAGACAAAGGAATAGATAAAGGTGGGCAATTACTATACACTATTTTTAAAACATACATTACCTCATGGGATACTGTATCAAACTGCCCAAAAAGCTGGCCCATAGTGATTGATTTTGGATTCACAGTTCTAAAAATTACTTTTTCTTCTTCACCATAACCATGCTCTTTCATAAGAGACAGTGTATCTGCCAACACATGTAGAATTTTGGTCTTCCCAGAAAAAGATTCCCCTACCAGCATAAAGCTGTTAGATGGAAAACAAAAAAAGCTATTAATAAATCTGTCTTGCAATTTAGACTTTTACAGACCACATGAAGGCCAACAGCATCATTCATATGCTTAAAGCTAATTTTCACATAATTTTTGGAAAGCGGACCAAGTAAATCTGGGTTGTATATATGAAACATCATTTAGGCAAAAACAATTCATTTGCATATGCAGATCTGATTGCACAGCCACTGTACACAAGTTTGCCTCCAAAATATAGATTTACCACCACACTACTTCATTTATTTGCTGAATCAAAGATTACTGTCTAGTTTCTTTTCAGTCTAGACAGAGTTTATAACAAAGTTCTGGAAGAACACAGACAGTAGGAACATATACTAGAGAGACACACGTGAAAAAAAAACAAAATCAAACTATCTTTGCCCACATTTCAAAATAACTTTTTTAGTCACCCAGCAGAGGGATGCGACTATAACATCACACTTAAAAGACTAAAGAGCTGAATATTAACAATCATATATGACTAATGTCATATTGTATATATTTTTTCCACATAGTTGCTATTCAGTAATAAAAGCTAGGAATAAAATGGCAGAGATCTGATAACTAATATTTTAATATAGACAAACTTTTACAGTCTTAAGTCTTCAACATACTGACATCCGCACCTAAAATCATTACATAGGTGAGGCTACTTTTGATAGCAAGAGTAGTACAATTCCCCAGACATACATTTACAAGAACTTCGGTACATGTAAAAGCAGTATTGGTGACCAACTGTACCAATACAAATAGAAACATTTTGCCATCCTTAATACCCTTTATATTTGATATAAATAACCACTAAGGTATAAGCCAAAATTACAACTAATACTGCTTGTGAAGCAGTAATGAGAATCTTACCCATGTCTAACAACCATCATTTCATATGTCTGTATCATTTTCTCTATAAAAGCTTTTACAGGTTGGACATTGTGTCGAATGCAACATTTGCTGGCACATTCCAGAAAATCCTAAAATCAAACCAGATCATAATCTTACCATTCCTACAATTTAAATTACTGTCTTAGACTACAGTAGAACAGTTTGCGCTCATCAATAAGGGTTTCAAATTAATTAATAACTGAAACACTATTAATCAGAACATACAAAACATCACTGGAAAAAAAATAAATCACTTCTGTACTCCACATGCTACAACAGGAGTTAGCTACAATTTTTATCTTGAGGAGAATGCATATCACCATCAGGAAACCAACAGTGCTTTGGGACAATACGCTTTTAACAAGATGCTAGTATTTACTGGAAATTTTTAAAAAGTTAATCCATTTTGTCTTTTCCAACATGCTCATCTTCCCAGCCATCCTCCTACAAAGGAGCTATTATTTAATTGTTGATATAAACAAAAGAAAATACAAACACAAACCTTAATCTCCCTTAATTACGTCCAAAATTTAGGAAAGAAATCAGCAAAAGACCCTAAAATTTGCTAATTCTAGAGGTAAATTTCCGATCTGTAGGATGCCTTACACAGCCCTTCTGGATGTGAGGGAACTCAGATGTGGATTACACTCAGAACAGATACAAGAATTTTCTTTGGTATTGCGTTTCGCCTCAAACATTCAGCAGTTTTCTTTATTTTGCAATAGCTCACAAATTACTGTATTAATTACACTTGGTTAAAAACAAAGCACTACAAAACACAATGTTTTCCTAAAGCATCACAAAGCACAATGATTATGACCACGGAAAAATTAGAAATGTGCTTACATTGTAGTCTGCATCGGGAAGCTTGATTCCAGGAAATAAATCACTAGTTATACCCATGAACAGAGGTATATCGTGTGACAAAAATTTGGGCTCATTTACATCCTTAATTGATCTAAGAAGCTAGAGAAAACAAACATACATCTTATGTTCTTATTAAAAATACAGAATAAACTGTTCAGCAATTAAAATAATCTAGTATGTAATAAAGACTAATTAATTAAATGGTGCCTTGATAAGCAGTTAAGCACAACTGTGCGATCATCAGCACGGCACTGCAAAGAGCAGCATGTATTTTATTATCTTCTTTTCACAAACTAAGGAACATGGATCAGTGATGTGACAAGACATAGTGGAATTGCCTTCAGAACTTAGAACTGCGTGCATCTGTAAAATCCTTTAAGCATTATTCCCTCAGGAACTCACCAATATATCTTCATCTTCCATGGGAAATTTCAGTTTTAGATTCCCAGCAGCCACCAACACAGCTTTAACTGCTCGCATACCATAGTCATAGTGATACTGAGAGGAAAGCTGTTCTGAACAAAGCCTGTAGGTCATTACTATCTTCACTGAGAGTGACTTAGCATTCAAAAATCCATACGAATAGAGTGAAATTTCTGCTATCAGAGCATAGTTAGGAACCATCATGGCTACTGTCCGGAAAAGAACCTGAAATATATACCCAAAGAAATATCTTTAAATAATTAATTGAGGAACAGAAAGTAATTCAGAACTTTTGCAGGTGATGGATCAGTATTCATCTCATCACAGCATTTCTAACTGAAAACAGTAACAGCATTTTAAATTAAGTACTGCTTAGTATGATTAAGTAAGCTGTGGATCATTTAAAACAGTTACACTGGAAAGCAGTGGCCTGCAGAACATTTGGGAGCCAATGAAATAGAAGAAATATCGATGTTTGCAGCTTCTGACTCAGTAGGAAGCTAACCTAAGTAAGCTGCCATCAAGATCCATCTCCAATGGTACAATGGTACAATCCAGTGCAGAAAAGACTCTCTCCCAGCTCTTTTCCCTCATCACTGTCTCAAGAATGCAATTAGTCCCTTCCACTGATACATCCAACACAGCAGTAAGCGACTGAAGGTGTTGTACATGGCAAGTGGGAGAATGCACTTCCTTTCTTTAAGTAACCTGCAGTTGGTATACTCTTCATGCTGCATTAACTCTGCTTTAAGTTAGCGCATCCACAGTATAGTTCCTACTGAGGCAACTTGCTCTGGCCCAGTAGCTCTGTGCAACGTTGAGTCTTAAGGAACAGATGCTGCTCCAAAAGGCTCCAGATTACTTAAATACAAGCCTCCTCAATGAAACAGCTAATCTAGTCAAAGCAATCACCTCAAAGATTTTATTTAATCAGGTAACCTAAGCAAATTGATTACATGTACTAAGTGTAGTTAGCTGACACCTCTTTTTAAATAGGACTAGAATAAATGCAATGTAAAAATACTTTCTTAAAGCATTTTTTCCAACATACCCCTCCATCTTTAAAAAGTTAGCATCCAAATCTTTCGTCTACCCACAGCCTGACACTTGCCAGTTTACTTGCTACAGCATTACAGCCTTTGGCCTGGAAAAATAATCATGAAAAACACTAACAGACATAAGAAAATTAAAAAAAAAAAAATCTAATTCCTTCAAAAGAACAGAGTACTTAGGAGGAAAAAAAAAAGTAGAGGTTTAGTATGTGTAAATTGTATTAACAAGTATATGTTTATATTCCAGGGGGTACAGTCTGAATTAATACCAGCAATACATGTATCCTTCTTTTTTTATTATTATTATTTTTTAAATCATTCTTAAGCAGAAGCACATATTTTATTATTTTACCTTTAGATTATCTGGAAGTTCAGAACGTCCCGCGTAACCTGGATTCATAGTAATAGCTACAAAACAGTTGGGATTAAGCTTCAGCTCAGTTCCTTCAAAAATAAATGTTTCCAGCTTTATCTGTATGGCTCGCTGGATGCAAAGGATCTGCTGTGCCACAACAGACAGTACTTCCAGTTCAATGCGATTGAATTCATCAAAACATGCCCATGCACCTGATGAAGCCAAACCCTTGAAAAACTGCAAATGAAGAAAGATAGCAATAACATTGCTAATAGAATCTTAGAAGATTCAAAAGAAACTAAGAGCATCATGTTGGAAGTTTAATTACATGAAAGATAAAACTACGATAATAATACCTAAGCCTGTGTAAAGCAAAGATCAGTGATGTACTGAAGAAGAAAGTCTTTTCTTGGTTCTAAAGAAAGCTAAATCAGAAGATCCCGATCCTGCAAACTCATTTCTTTTGTGTTTTAATTAGCAACTTAATAGGATTTTGTAAAGTACAGAAAATTAAACATATGTAGAGACCAGTACATAGCATCCAAGGGTAGCAGACTACAGGTGCCACATTTATTTAAGAGTCTCTGCAAAGTGACCCTACAATTTTCATCCCCCAAAAAACCCACAAACCCAAAATACATTTATTTTCTATTTACCTTTCCCATTGCCAGGTAATCCAAGCCATCAGAGCAGTTGAAGACAACACACTGAACAGCAAGAGCTTTAGCTAAATCCTTGGTGGTCTCTGTTTTACCTGTCCCTGCTGGACCCTCTGGGGCACCACCGAGGTTTAAATAAAAGGCTCCAATCTAAGAAACAGAAATAGTTTATGAAAATTATTAGTATTTCATTCATATGAGATTATTCCAAATGAAAATGTTAAATAAATTGCACTAGATAGTTTCATTCTGTCATTGTATCTACCATAAAAATTGTGGTTATGCTAATTAAAAAATAATCTGAAATTTACTTACAGCTTGGAAATATATACAAGAGAATGGAATTTTGACCCTAAGAGAGCTTAGTTTTATCATCATGACCATGATTAGTTACTCAAAATTTCTTGGCCCCAATCTTTCAGTTCTTTCTTAGATACATCTTTCAAATTAAATTTGATGCAACTACTTGGTCTTTTCTATCTGTTTCTCCTTTAATATACTTTTTTCCTGTTTTCTTTTTCTTTCTCACACTGTCCCACTTTGTTGCATGTGTATTTCACTGACCATTCCATATTCTCTCTATTATATTCCTTTGAAGTAGGAGGAAAATCAGACAGAAAAAAAATGGTTGCAGACTCTAAACAAAAACTCAGATGTATTTGGCTTCCAATCCACAGTTACAGGGCTACATCTATATTGACAAGCACTGAGAACACTGTATGAAGACTTTGGTGGGCAAAGGATGAGACTTCCATTCACCAGAGTGCCAGGCTTCCAACTGCTTTGCTCAAAAATTCAGGGTGTGTGAGCCTAAAAAAAGAAACAGGCTACCAGCTGCATCACCCTCTCACACCAATGTACTTTGATGTTTTGACAAATAGGTATCAAGCATCAGCTACAACCATACCATAAAAATTTAANGTTTGTGATTAAGTCTCCACAGCACGAAAATTACCGTCTTAGAACAGGAGGAGGATGGGTGCCTAGTAAAACTTGAAACCATAGTCCAGCCAAATAAACTGCAGTAAATGATAGTCAGAAAAGTGGTACCTGAAATGATTTTGGTAACTTTCAGTTGTCAGGTTAGTTGAGGATAGACCAATACAATAATAAAGACCTCTAACAAGAGTAGGGATACTAAAAAGTTGCCAAACTGTTATACTAGTCTTAGGAACAACGTGATCACAAGTGGATCCTTCTCCACTTTATTTAGAAACCACAGAACATCAGAAAAGGATTTTGTGTTCTCGTAATCTAGACAGCAATAAAAATATTGGGCGTTTTTTCTGTTTGTATTTTAAAAAACACATCCACAATGGAACAATCCACTAATGTTTCAGTCAAGTTGATGAGCTGTCCAGATTTGTTGTTATAAGTCAGTTTCATGTTCAATATTCTATAGAAATTACAATCTTTGAAAACTTCATTTTAACAGAAATACCAGAGTCTGACAGCAACTGCAAGCCCTAAAGGTACGGCTGTAATGAACAGTGTAAGAAATACTATACTACAGTAAATACAGTATTTAGTAGCACTGGTGGAAGATCATACCAAGGTGCGGTAACATCTGTCTGTAAGAGGAGTAATGACAAGGCGTGGTGAGTTTCCAAGGTATTCATAGGCATATTTTACATTGCAATTAATGATGCAGACACGAACATCCTCAAATTCCCAATAATACCGTAGTTGTGCCAGCCACTGAAAGTCTGTTTCACTTTGCACGCCTGAAAGACAGAATCGAAAGCAATCATAAAAGATGTTTTGGATAACTGGATTTTCTATTAGGTTTAAGTTTAAACAGCTTTGAAATTATTAATGTTGATGCTCACATTCAAACACTTACACACATATCTTAATACTGGTGTGTTTTTTAGACAGCAAAATCACATTGGCTAACTATTTTTAATTAAGACACATGTGAAGAAAAATGTTTTAAAAGATAATTACCACTTTCAACCATTTCCATGAGGACATCTCTGGCATGAACATCAATAGTAACCAAGGCACCCAGTGTAGTCCTTGTTTGCTTCGACAGTTTTCCTCTTACCAGCTCTACAATATCATTAAGTCGAAGCTGAAGTGTTTCATAATAATCCTTTAAACCCTAGGAGAAAAAAGGTAATTATGGAACCGATTATAAGACAGTTTCAAGTGTTCCGGACTTCATGTTGACTAAATGTCTTAATGGAGATTGCTTATTAAGCCACTCTTTTATATTGTCATGGTTTTGCATCAACTTCTCTCTCATTCACAGTTATACATTTATGTTGCAAAGCTGCGTTTTAATCTATGCTTGCTCTAAACAAGAATATTCAAGTACCTGAATCAAAGGTATAAATCACTGTACATAAATTCATGTATATCAAACTCATATGCTGATCCTTTTTTAAATTCTGACTGTAGAAAAATATTTGATTAAGCAAAATACATTAGCTGAAATGAAAAATTAATAAAGATTTTTAAAAAAGATTATGCATTACAAAGTACCTCTGGTCTGTTGCAAAGAACCTCATGTACCTCACTTGTCCAGAACATTTGAGACACACACAATACTACTTGTCCAGGCCACTCCAGAACCCATCTTTTTCTCTCAGTCTCTAGATATGCCTGAAAGAGTTAAATACAGTATACAAATACAATGTCAGTGCATCTACATCATAATGTAACACAGATGCATATAACGTGATCCTGTTCATACTCTTTGGTAAAAAAATACTATTTTCCTATTTTCAAAGTCCAAACTAACTTTTAAATGCTCTTTTCCCCTTAGATTTGCAATTCGTTATTAAATAATTTTAAAGATTCTTGCAATTATCTTTCCATATTGCGTAAATATTCACAACTTGCTAACTTCATACAAAGATACATTTTCTGGCTAATGATTTTATTTTAGGAGAGAGCAAACATATTACAAGTGTTGTATTTCTAACTTGTAATTAAATAAAAGAATCTGAATAATATATTTACATCAGGTGCTATATCCTATAAACACAGTATTGCTGCCAAGCTTTTAAAAGAATTTATATCCATTGTTACAGGAAAATGACCTGATTCTTATTCAAGGTAAACTCTTACTTATCGCACTGGCCTATAAATACAAGTCATATTAACTTGGTCCTTGCTCCATAACTTTATCGGCTCTTGTGTTCAGCAAGAATTTTAGGAAGTCAAGAGATAGCCTTAAAATAAATAAAGGTCTACTTGTGTCACAGTTATTAAATTATTACAAAACCCATACCATTCTTGATCGAGCAATAACATCATGTATACTCTTCAGCATACTATCTTCTACTTGAATTAACCACTTCTCCACTGCACCTCGAGCTTCAGAAGTAGAAATAGTTGAAATCAGTTCTACACACTCGCCTTCAGAACTATACATTGCTTTAATATCCAAATTGGGAAGGAAATGTAGCTTAGCAATGCCTTCAAAACACTTCTTCAAGTGAGGCTGAACTCTTAGAGGATCCTTAGTCTCCGACAGAATCTCCAACATTTCATCATTAGACAAGAAAAAGAAGCTAAAAAAATTTTAGAAAAAAGAAAAAGCCAACTGTATTATCAAGCTACATTAAAAGATGACCTTGTTCATAACAAAATAAGCATTCAGAATCTTTGCTTTTTTAAATAGCAAAAACTCATCATACCGGGGAAAGAAAAGTCGTTTTTTCTCAAGATAAGCATTAAGCCCTTTCATGATTTTGTCAAGAAGCTCATTACAGTTCTGAAGCTTCTCCAATAATCCTATCAAGGAAGTAGCAACAAGAACCTGTAATAACACACACATGCAAACTTTAAGTTATAAATAAGATACTTCAAACAGTAGAAGTTATTCAAATAATGTACAACATGTCTTTGTTCCAAGAAAGCCTAGACAACTGATGCAGTAGTTCATTGTACATATTCTGAAAGCAAATAACTGACAAAAAAAAAAGAGAAGCTACTTTTTCCTTTTAGTACTGTGTATTTTCCTTACCTTTGGGTCTTTGGCACAATACGTCATAATATCTCTCCAGTATCTATCCACAGTCTGAAAGAGATGCCCCTCTTCTGGCATCTGTTGCATAATATCCTCAGAAGAAAAAATGGGTTCCAAATAAAGCCACTGTGCTTGCACTTTCAGCCATTCATCAATAATCTCCTGAGTTTGAATTAAGCGATTTTCCCATTCCTGAATAAATATTTAAAGAATGTTACCTTAATATTTTCAAACAAATTATGTTAGAGAGAATAAATACAGGAAAGGTAGACACTGCAGTACTGTAGTTTCCAAGGAGAAAATAAAAATATATAGCAGAAAACAAAATAAAAGAAAAATATTTAGGAGTATTTAGGTTCTCCACATACATAGATGGCCAAAGGAGTTCAGAAAGTTTAATTTACCTGGAAATGAATTTTCCAAAATGCAGTTACCACTTTAATGCTATGAGCTTTTAACAACTTACCCATTAAGTAATAACCAGGAGGCTACCAGTGACAAATACTGTTTCATCCCCCCACAGCAAGGAGCTCTTGGTTTGCAGCTGAATTACAGCAGACATAAGAACACCAGAAAGGCCACACCAGATCACAGGAGAGATCCAGCCAGCCCAGTATCCTGTCCCTGAAGTGGGAAATAGCAGATAACTCTGCAAGAGGCTGGCGAGGCTGCCTGTAAAGCATAAATGCTACCTACATTCACTGAGCCTGCTTGAACCTGAAGATTTCCTACATAAACCAACAAAGCAATCTCACCAGCTTCTCTCCTGTCAATAGTCATGGTGTTAGCACCACAAAGACTACTCTAGCCCTGAAAATACAAAAGGTGTAAAGCGACCCCATCATTGCTCTAAGGTCTTATTAAAAAACCTTTTCCCAGCCCTCAAAAAGTTTCCTTGCCCAGACGAAAACAACATAGTTCAAAATTTGAGTCCAAAACTCAAGGATTAAATTACTAGTTGTTTGTATTAATGATAAAAACCCCATCATTTCCAATTATTAAGGAGCAAGGTTAAAGACACTAATAGAAATAGTGATTTTGCAAAATATGTGAAAAAATAATCACATTCTTTTGGTTGCACTTGAATCTGAACAGAAGAGAGAATTCCAACACAGTAGGACTTACAGAAACTCAAAAGAACCTTGCTAAAAAATCAATGAAAGCATTTCATTAACAAGTCAAACAATAAAGCTGTAATACAATTGGCACTCTTGCATTATAATTATCCTGCAAATAAAAATTATTTTTAAAAAAAGTACTCATTGTACCCTGATTTCTTTGTCAAACGGTTTAATGAAAGGTGATCCTCTCATTGTCTGAGTTTTCATAATCTGATCATCGAGAACAGCCTGAATCTCATCCACCGCAGACAGAATATGAATACCAGTCTCACGATACACACTTGTATTGAAGGAAATTGAATCCCAGGTTTCCATCATGGCATGCATTGCTTTCTCTAAGGAAAATTCCTACAGTTTAAAAATAAAATAGTTTATTTTACTCACTGCATTATTTTTTTCCAGCTCATTAATTCAATATATAAGCTTATCTAGCTGAATAAGCTTCTTTGCTCTAACAGCACAAATTAACAACTTATTTTTCTTAGCATATCATTTTCCCGTGCATAGAAAGCAGTACACTTGGGGAATACTAATGATGTAACATGAGATACAAATGTTTGCACACTCACTGTTATCATCTAATGGGCCAAAGTCTCACCAAATCTCTTTGTTGCATAAGGGCAAAGACAAAAAAAAATCTAGTAAGCCATAAAAGCCATCACTAAGAGAGCTGTATTTGTCACCACCAAATCTCTGTGCTTACCTTGCTTGCACCTACACTTATAGCCTCAAACTCTTCTAAATAAGAGGCCAGATTCTGCTTTAAAACTTTTCTCAGGGTAGTTCCAGAGTCTGGTGTTAAATCATATCCTACTATATTTGACATCTGCTCCCAATGCCGAGTTCTCATGCCAGGGTTACAAAAGATAGTCACAGTGGGAATATTCTCCTAATTGAGGAAAAATATTTTAAGGTAAAAATTGTGATGTGCATTATTTCTTAACTTTTTAATCTTCTTTGATGTGCATTTAAAATTCTGCTGCAGTAGCTGATGACAAAATCTTTTCCGAAAAGTGCAGATAGATCCATTCAGTTATCCATTCAATTTCTAAACAATTGTAGTAAATTACTTGTATTGGGTTTGCACAGCAAGGTTTTGGTAGTGGAGGGGCTGCAGGGGTGGCTTCTGTGAGAAGCTGTGAGAAGCTTCCCCTGTGTCCAATAGGGCCAATACCAGCCCGCTCCAAAACGGACCTTCTGCTGGCCAAGGCGGTAGCGCCTCTGGGATAACATATTCAAGAATGGGAAAAAAATCACTGTGCAACAGAAATTGCAGCCAGAGAGAGGAGTGAAAATATGTGAGAGAGATAACTCTGCAGACACCAAAGTCAATGAAGAAGGAACAGGAAGAGGTGCTCCAGGTGCTGGAGCAAAGATTCCCCTGCAGCTCATGGTGAAGACCATGGTAAGGCAGGCTGTCCCCCTGCAGCCCATGGAGGTTAACGGTGGAGCAAATATCTACCTGCAGCCTGTGGAGGACCCCACGCCAGAGCAGGTGGATGCGCCTGAAGGAGGCTGTGACCCTGTGGGAAACCCGCACTGGAGCAGGCTCCTGGCAGGACCTGTGGCCCCATGGACAGAGGAGACCCTGCTGGAACAGGTTTGCTGGCCGGACTTGTGACCCTGTAGGGGACCCACGCAGGTGCAGCTCATGAAGAACTGCAGCCCGTGGGAAGGACTCATGCTGGAGAAGTTCATGGAGGACTGTGTCCTGTGGGAGAGACCCCACGCTGGAGCAGGGGAAGAGTGTGAGGAGTCCTCCCCCTATGGAGGAAGGAGTGACAGAGACAGTGTGATGAACTGACCACAGTCCCCATTCCCTGTCCCCCTGCACCACTGGTCGGGGGAGGAGGCAGAGAAATGAGGAGTAAAGTTAAGCCCAGGAAGAAGTGAGGGGTGGGGGAAAGGTGTTTTAAGATTTATTTTTATTTTCTCATTACCCTACTCTGGTTTGATTGGTAATAAATTAAACTAATTTCCCCAAGTTGAGTCTGTTTTGCCCACGACAGTAATCAGTGATTGATCTCTCCCTGTCCTTATCTCAACCCACAAGCCTTTTGTTATATTTTCTCTCCCCTGTGTAGTTGAGGAGGGGAGTGATGGCTTGGGTGGGCACCTGGCATCCAGCCACGGTCAACTCACCATGTTACTGAAGAAGAAATAGAAAACTATTAAGCACAGTCTTAGCAGAAAAGAGAAAAGGAACAATTTTTCCGCTATGTTATGTTAAATTTGGGCTTCCATTAACATAACATGTAGTGCCATTTCAAAATTCCCAACTACATCCTTAAACGTGTCTCTGCATCCAAAAATTACTTTTCTTCTGTGTATTTTCACTCTTTAACAATACACATTCCTAAAACCACAAAGATATCCAAAATCAAATTTTATTAAAACAAATGGGACAATACAATCCAGAAATGGTGATTCAGAGCACGCTCTCTGTAATAACAGGAGTCTCTGACACTGCATCATCTACCTATACTAGGTGCTGAATTTAGGATTTGTCCCTCAGCATCAAATATTAATATCCGTCACCTTTTCTTACCTTGAAGTCTTTAATCTGCTCCAGAACTGAAGAACACATTCTAAGAGTTGGATTTGCCTTTGTTTCTTCTTCTGTCTTTTCTTCTACAGTTCTGTGTTGTGATGTCTTTTTCCACTCCTGTTGAATTTTCTCCTGCTTTTGTTGGAACAGTCTTGATGCTTTGTATATCTCTCTAAAAAACTCATCAACCTCAGCCTCCATGCTTTCCCCATTTAGTTCCAAAAAGGTACCATCCATCCATCTGAGAAAACCCACAAAGTTAGAAAACAGAATAACAAACAAATAGGGTTTTTTTAGCAAAGCTCTTGTTTCCAATTATTGTCATTCTGTGCAAAATTCTAAGGCACAACTAAAGGTGGGTTAATCACACTCTTCTGTGTATGTGTGTAATTCTCTCGAGTCAGTCACATACTGAAACCAAGTAACCGCATGGATTGAGAAATATTTAAGTTAAGCTCTGGATAGAGATCAACATATGACATCAAGATTCACTAGGTGTTTGTATTTTCAAAAAACCCCATACTTTCTAGCCATATCACGTTATCACTTCCCAAAAGTGCAGGAACTGGTAAACAATCTCACTTAATTTAGACTCAGACATACTACAGTTTTTGTGACAGGATCTAACCACCAGATAGCAATGTAATCATTTGAGCACACCTACCATTTTGGATAGCCATTAGGTTAAAAATGGTTTTCATTAGATACAGATTGTGAGCTTTCTAAATTGAACTTCTTCCTTTTCTGGTTTACAAAATGGCTCAAAACTAACCAGATTTTTTCTGCCTAATACCTTTCTTTCACACAGTTTGTCTTCTAGGCTTCACCAGCGATACAGTTAGAACCCCGTATGCGATATACTCCTTTGCATTACATTAAAAAATAAACTAACTGACATATTTTCTAGCTGAATTAAAAATAATAAGCCTGAGATATAAGTTATATTACTATTATACTTGGATTGCTAATAATAAATAAATGTTTATAAGAAAACAAATCCATATTCTATATTATAAATATTCAAAGGGAGGGTGCCAGGTAGATGGGAACAGTCTTTTTGCAGTGGTGCCCAGTGACAGGACAAGAGGTAACGGGCACAAGCTTGAACATAGGAAGTTCCATCTAAACATGAGGAGGAACTTCTTTACTTTGAGGGTGGCAGAGCACTGGAACAGGCTGCCCAGAGAGATGGTGGAGTCTCCAACTCTGGAGACATTCAAAATCAGCCTAGATGCCATCCTGGGTGACCTGCTGTAGATGACCCTGCTCTGTCAAGGCGGTTGGACTAGACGATCTCCAGAGGTCCCTTCCAACCCTGGCCATTCTGCGATTCTGTGATCTGACATGAACAAAAACAGCATGAGCATTTTTCCCTGCTCTCTCTCATTTGGCTTCAAGAGCTGAATTACCTTTTTTCTGCGCGTTGCCATTTCAGTATAAGATGAAAGAGTTTCTGATATGGTTCAATCTCAACTTTTAAGTTGTTCAGGAGTGGGAAGTCACTCGGTTTCCATTCGAGCAGAGACTCTTCTTTATTAATAAGAGCTACTGTTTCATCAGCCTCCTGTATGCGTTTCTGTAACGCCCTCAGGTCAGCCACATACTGAAATCAAATAATTGTATGTCTTGAGAGATAACGAAGTTATGCTCTGAATAGCTATCAAAATAAGATATCAAAATATATAAGCCTTTATATTTATTAAAATTTTAGAAAACATAGTTAAAAGCTCGTCTTCTTATCCTTGAATACCAGATTAACACTAAGAAAAATAAAGTTGGGTTTATCATTACTGAATTTAAGAGTATAAAACCATTTTCAAGATGTTTGAGCTTTAAAATCCACTGTTCCAGGACGCAGGCATACATGTTTTTATGTACCGGACATATCATAAGGGCAACTGGGATTTATTAGCTTAGGATTTCTGTTTTGTGCTTTGAAATGTTTTGTTTTTAAAAAACAAAATTACCAAGTACAATTGTGATATCCTCCAACTAAAGCACAAGACATGCTCTGGCGATTACAAAATACTTCTAGAAATCTGCAAAGTTTTGGAGCCAGTGCTCTGCTCTTCATGAGCAGAAAAATGAAGTTTTGAGATTCATAGAAAAATTTTAAAAATAAATCAAATTGCTACAAATCACTCTTTCTAACCTGCTATTTTTTCCTTCAGTTCCTCAATATATCAGAAACAGGGAAGGAAAATTCTTATTCGCTATATACAAATAACGTCACTGGGGCCAGAATTCCATGCTTTATATAAACCAGAGTAAAAAAATCATTCACTTTATACGTCTGTTTTATCTCAGTCCTTGCCGGGATTACCTTTCAGCTAATTTAAGTACAACTTTACAGCAAACTTTCCTTTAAGTGAAGTGTTACTGCCAATGTAATACAAATAAGCGGGAGGGGGTGTACGCAGGGGTCATGTTATGAGTTTGTTCATTGTGGCAAGAGGGATAATAAACATTTTAGTTCACGTTTGCTAAAATAACTGATTACTTTCAATTCTAAATTTCTTCCATGACCCCTATGTATTAAACGTACAAAACATTTCTACCCGTTTTATACTAAATGTTAATCAGACCTGTTGCATGCAATCCAGTTCTGAGTATTCTTCAAACTCTGTCACAGAACGCGTCAGCTTGTCTAATTCCACCATCAGTTTCTCACATTTATGTATTAGTTCTTGCTCTCCTTTATGTTTAGACTCTTCAATCAGCTACAAACCAATTGATTTATTTTTTTAACAGTAAAAAAGCAACGCAGAAGTGGTTGTAAGTCCTTTCAATTATTAACATACATAGTACCATCTAAATTAAATATTTAGCACAAACAGACAGAAAACAAACAATACAGATAAGTATCTGTTGGATAGACTGCTTGGGAGACTGCTATGTTTTATATTTTAAGTAAGACATATTTACTACCCTTGGACATACCCCCTAGTATCTAAATAAGTCTTATGGAAAGAGAAACCCTCAATTCTGATATATAGAAGAGACTAATATTTTTATTTTAAAAATGTTAATTCTTAAACATTTTTAGAATAAATTATTAAATCTATGCTAAATTACTATAGAGAGGCAAAAGCACACCAAAAGGCTTGACTTACTGTATCATAGCCAGAGAGAAAGAATGCTAGCAAGATTAACACAAACAAGTGGAAGAAAAGAAAGTAATCTACAGTTACATAGAGAAAATTAGATGTTGCATATTTTCTATTAATGATTGGTACCTAAACCCCACAATTCCCACTGTTCTTTTATTGACAGAACAAAACATCATTTTAACTAAATGACATCCTGTCCAGAGCACTAACTTTTGTTAAGAGCCTGGCAGTTACTTTTTCAGTACCAGTCAACTGCAGTGTAGTGAATTTCCACCTTCCTACGAATTACCTAGCACTAACCACAAACAAGATAATAAGACTTGCGGAAGGTTTTAAGTTACAGTGACAATTTTCAAATTAGTCCATAAAAAGCCCTCTGTTGATATAAAAATCTGGAAATATGTTATTTATGCACATCTAAATTAATATGGTTCATGTTCTATGTGTAGATACATTTAGCCTGCTGAGGAGATAAACAGCTCAGGTAAAGTGAAAAGTCTAAAAGCCAAAATATACCATAAACTATGAAAATGCTCTTACATTATCATGCTCATCAAAAATAGGGTTAATCTTCTTTGGCCATAATAGAACTGCTGCATTCAGTGCAATGTCTTCAGGAGCAAACAAAAAAGCATCTAAGAAGTAATTCATTTGCCGATAACACTCCTATAAAAAGAGATTTCATAAAAATTTGGGTATCACAGGTATGTTTAAAATATAGGGTACGACAATATTATCTATAAAGATAAAATAAAAGTCTACATTTTGCGGACGTTTCAGAATTCAGAGCTACTTCAGCCAACTGAATATTCAAAATGCATATAAAAAGTTATTCAAATCCCTGCCCCATTCATGAGTTTATTTCTCTTGTGGCCTGTAAATCTACATGCAAAATTCCTATTATTATTAAAAATATAAGAAATATAATTTTTGCAAAATAAACATGTGTTATATTTACAGACCTATTACCAAAACAGAAAATCTGATACATATAATCTTAGCATATAGCAAAGAGCTTCTTATCCAGTAATATTGTTGGCTGACCCACACCTTACACAATTTTTCAATTTTCAAACTTTATTCTCTGAGCACACACAAAGTACTACTGCCAATGTAACACCACCTATATTCTGTTCAAATAGTAAATTGTTTCCTATGTGTTCAAAGTCATGACTGTTTTTACACATAAAATTCTCTTTACACTTGCGTGTTACATTTTCACAAATAGCTTTTTAAGCAGCTCTGAAGTAAATCTAGGTACAAACAATAAACTGAGTGTCTTACAATCTGCTATGATTTATTAAAAACTGCATCTCCTCACTGACATGGAGAACACATGGGAATGGGGAATAAGAAGGAAAGGCATATGGCAAAAAAAGAGCTGGACTTCCCACTTGTCTGAAGTAACATTGAGGGTACAGTTTATTCAAATATCCAGCACGATCAGACAAAAGTCTGCACTGCAGAATGAACTCTGTATTTGTATACGCCACCATGTTTGGTAAAAGATTGAGAATTAAAGGATAGTCATTTACCTTGATCCTTAACAACAGGTCCTGAATACCTTTGGTTTTGACCTTCTTTATGTAAGCTCTTGTTTCCACCATTTCCTCTGTTGTCTCAGGAACTTTTAATGCATGTTCCTTAATCGCTTCAAATTCCCTGCATATCCTATAAATTTATGTAACATAAAATATCGAAATTTTAAGATTTTAGTGTGACTGGCTTCAAGCTCAGCTTTAATGGAATTAGAACTTCAAATTACTTCTTTAAGTATTACCCTTGCACAAACTCCATTACTTTATGAAACTAAACAGGGAATATAACCAAGTCAGTCTAGAAAAACAGTTTATTAACTTGCAATAATTGATTTGTTTGAATTTTGGGGTATTCTTTTGCAATAAATGCTTCAATTACTTTTGGTAAGTACATGAACTTAAGCACAGTATCATTAGCATACACAAAAACACTTCCCTAGTAAATATTCTGTCATTTTGGCAATGCGGAATCACTATAGAACTTTACTATAATTGTTCATTTTAGCCAAACAATTTAATATGACTTCACTCATGCTTTAATCCATACCTGCAAATCAACCTTTAGAACTGATCAGTATTATTATCTGTCATTATGAAAACCTAGAGGTATCTGTCATGTAATAAGAGAATCTAGCTAGTCTTCCCTTTGATGGTGCAATAGTACTGTATTTCACACTTTAAAAGCCAGAAGAGTAATGAAGCCCTTTATCTTTTTGCTCCTCCGTTATCCAAGTTTATTAGTAAGTTCCCCTACTATTTTTTGAGTTTAAAACAGAGGAAAAAATACATCAGCTGGTGCAACTGGCATGAGATCATTAGTTAGCCAAGAGTCTCTATTAAATAGGAGCATGGTATATTTGCATTTTTTCCTACACCTTTCTACTACACATTTAACATATATAGCATTTGCAAGCTGAAAATTCTACTTACTTTTCATTTTCCTCTCTGTGATTTGTAACTATTCTGTCCATTAGCATTTTTGCAAAGCTGTCTGCATTACTAGCCAAACCTTGCTTTAAATCCTCACAATTCAAACAGATCATAGGGAAATGAGCCACCTCTGGTAAACTCAAGATTTCCTTCTTGAGGGTGAAGAATTCATCTATGAACTTCAGAAAAACATCAGATTTTACACTTCAGAGCTGTTACTGTTACTTGGCTACATTAATAAGTATTACACATCGAAGCAAATAAATAATTTTTTTTCTATTTGCGACAGACTTTTAGGGAAAAAACACTTATGTTGTAGATTTGTAGGTAGTCAAAATAATTTCTAACTAAAGGCTAAGCACCCATTATCCTCTGTTCCCTTTTTATTATTGCTGTGTGTATAGTAAAAATTATATATAAAATGTAGAATTAAAACTTACAGCAGTATATTCATCAAAACTGTGCTCTTCTCCTTCAAATCTTTCTATCCGTGCCTGTGCAGTTCCATCTACAAGCCAGCCGTACCTTTCAACTACAATTCAATTATATTAAATTAATACTATTATAATGCATACGCTGTACAGTAAGTTCCTTGTTTCAAAGAAGTAACACAGTTATTTAAACACTCTTCTATCACTCACCATAGTTTTCAAAATATTTCTTTGGACCTTCTAAGTTGTCTCTGATAGATGTTTTCAGTGTAGATGTGGCCCATACAATGACGTGATCAGGAAGCTCAGTGTCCAGAGTTGTAGTGCCTCCCATTAGCCAAGAACGTACTGTCTGGATGTTCTAATAGAAGTGCCAGTTATGGTTATTTAAATTTAAGAAAGCAATGCAGGGATACATATATTTTAAAAGTAAGTTGCAATCTGCAGAAGACACTGTATCAGAAAAGTATGAGACCCCAATTGCTACCAAGGCCAGGTGCTTCATACACACCTAGAACAATTCTTCCTGATTCAAAAAGTTTAACAGGAAGCATGTAAAATGGACAAAAAAATAATTACCTAATCTCACATAAAATTAAATTCTAGCCTATGTGCAAGCACACAAAACTAAATCCAAAACACTTCTCTGAAAGTACCATCATGTACGATTAAAGGCTAATACTCAGTCCACAGGGATACATCTAAAGTGCCCAGAAAAGCTGTCTTCTCTGGAGTCACAGATTGGTTCCTAAGTCATAAGCCTTTAGAAGCTGTATATATTAGTTGTTAGGGACTTGAGGCTTTTATTTTTCTTAGAAAGAAAAGGAGTATCAACTCTGATTCTCCTTGTCTTTCTCTGGGGATCTTAATTATTAATGCAAGTTTATTGTAAATCATCACTCATATAGCTAAGGTGATAATTATATTTCTATTATATTCTAGCTAGTTTTCTTTCTGGGCAAATTTTCAGCCTAACTTCTATTTAATGAACAAGCAGACAATTAATGTGTAGACATACACACAGATTTGCAGATTAAAACAGCAAAATAAAACGATCAGTAGCATGTGTACTAATTTTTTATGAACAAGGAATAACAAAATGAGTTTCAGAGCCTGGAGTTCTGCTGGGCACCAAGATTCATGTTGTGACCTGCAGAATGCTCATGGAAAATGAACACCTCAAGTTGCATTGACTACCATGGTAATGGGAAGCAGAGTGTCCTAAATTTCTAATATTTTCATGTATTGAGCAATTTAACATTTACATATTTAAATACAGATAAAAGCACACCTGGAGAGTCTGTCCTATACGATTTACTATGAACAGAATTGCTTCTTCTAGGTCTTGGAAGCTTGGATAAAACTCCATTTTCTTTTCATCAAGAGTCAATTCCATCTTAAATAAAGGTAGACAATTTCTGTCTTCAGGATCAAAAAGTTTCACAAAAGCTTCAACCGTTCTTCTCAACAATTCTTTCAGCTAGATAATAACATATATCACGTATTAGTTGAAAGAACAGAAAGCCCCATCCCACTTTCCCTTCATTCAGTAAGCCAGGACTTCATTCATTCTAGTACTTTTGGGCCTGAATCATGGATAACTGAAGTAGTGTGAATTTTTCTAATAACTTCAGTGGGTGTTAGTCCCAATCCTTAAAGGATGCAAACTAATGAACAAGTAAACAAACATTTCAGAAAAGCCCATGCATTTATTTCTGTTACAAATGTAAGCCTGTTAGTAATACATGCTTTAAGTATAAATGAAATACCTGGAATGCCTTTTCCTCTGACTTTTTTTTTTTAATATAACAATGATTTGAATAGACTATTGTTCCATCATTTTTCTATAAAGTAAATAAAGGTTTAATCCTAAAAATGACTGCCTTCTCGAATCGCTGGACATATATATTCCCACTGATTATTATATTCTTAAATAGACCAATGTAAACAAGAGATGCTTTAAGTTAATTGGAAGTTTAAGGATTTTTAATTTTCAGTAAACTAAAAAATTTGAAAAACAATTGTCTCGGTCTGAAATTAGTGATTTCAGTTGAATGTTCTTGTGTTACTATTATTAGGAAACAAAATCAGAAATTCTGAAAAAAAAATTAACTGAGAAACACTTCCTATAACTTCTATAAACAGGGAGAAATAAAAAAGAAAAACTCGCAAAGCACTGTGGTACCATTTTCCACAGGAAAAAAAATGTGTTTGGAAATTTTGCAGAACTATAGCCACTTGCATGCACGTTGGCAGAGCTGGACTTTCAGTCTGTTTGTGTAAGCATGTTTGCTTTCAAAGGAGAGACCAGGTTTTGTTCATTTTGCTAACACATGACGTGTAATTTTAATGCCAAGATTGGAGATGGGAAGGGTCCTGAGAACACTCAGATATTTCTTTCTTTAAGCTAATTACGTTCTTGTTGGTTGAACAAATAAATTTTCCATGTCTAAAAAACTAGAAGAAAAAGAAGCAGACAAGACCAAGTATTTATCTTAAATGAGGGAAGTTAAGAATATTTAACACTGAATGCTTTACTGGATTATACGCAACAGATGGCTAACAGTGATTAATTAAGCAGGCCCTATATCATATAATGTGCTGACTCATTAAAATTACCTAAATTTCACATTAAATTATCGCAGGGAGGAAAGATTTTTTACCTGATTAGACATAAGTATAGTCACACAGTTATAAAAAGAGTCAACCTGATCCAGCTTTACACCTTTCAATGCCTCCTTCTGAGTAAAGAGACTAATAACTCTTTGATACCATGTATTCAATATCTTCTCTTCTGCTTTAGAACAGCTTAGAGAGACATCAGCCTTTAAAGATTCACAGTCAACTGGCCCTTTCAATCTAGAAAAGAAAGTTACAGGCAACTTCATTAAGAAAATTAAAAACCTCATGGAGTAAAGTGACAGTAACCTATACAGTATTACAAACACATTCTCTTTTCGCAGAAAGCACAATGGGAACCTAAGCATCCCTTCTGTAGACTTAAATGAGGAAAAAATTACCCCAAACTTGAGGAAATAAAGAACAGATACCAGAAAAAAATTAGGAAAAAGATAAGTGAAAATTATCTTTATGAAAATTATGAAAATTAAAAGTTCCAAGATTAAAAATTAAATACAGCTGATGAAAACCAGCAAGAAATCTGATCTTTTGGGTTAGTGTAGAATTCCCTACAGATAACAACACTATTTGAAGTAGCATTTCAAAAATTGACTTCTACCGGACTCCTATGGGGATCACGGTATTAAAATTCAATAAATAATGAGGAGACCTTTACAGAATTAAAGGTAAAACATAAATCAAAAGGGCTGATACTACCAGCAATTTAAGCACCAGTAAAATATTTATATGTAACAGAGAAGAAAAGTTAAATGTGTCGTAATACAAAATAACCTACTCAAATAACATTAAATGACACATTGAAGAAATGTATTATATAAAAAACCCTACAATAAATAACAGAATTGAACAAAATCTTCTTTACCAGCTTCAAAAACCTACACGGGTTAATAATTCACCAAAATAGTCTTTACCTGAAACTTGAGTAATCCACTATAAGAAAGTTACAGAATGCTGCATAAGCAAAATCCAGTAGAGTTTTCATTGTGGGGTGCAGAATGTGCAAGTTGGAAAGGATTTGATTTTTTGCTTGGATAAAACTGTTATGCCATGGTCTAGAAAAATCCAGGCCTCTGAAAAAAAAAACCCCATAACAAAACAAACAAGCAAACAAAAAAGGAAGAGCTCAAGCAATACTTGAATAAAACATCCTTACATATAAAAAGTAGTATTAAAAAGCTAACATGAACAGTTAAATTTAAGTGCCACACACATATCCTCAATATGACGCAGTGGAAGCCATAAAGATACTCTGTCCAATCAACCATGTTTTATACTCCAGAGTATTTTCAGATCACCTGCTCTTCCTGAAGCTCTTTCATCAGAAACTTCTAACTTCACCAACTGCTAACAGAAAGTATTCATCAGCAATATTTAGATGGCACACATTCTGATGCTTCAGCAAATTGTATATTTCAGATAATTATATTCTGTCTACCTGAATTCCTCTTCTATTCTGGCAGAGGATAATACAAGGTTTCACCTTGTAACACCAATGTCATATAAAACCTTGGTATTACATGCAGTTTTAGCATGTTAAAGTACTGTACAATGCTGCTGTCTGCCAGTAAACTGCCCTGTACAAACACACTTCATTCCAGAGGTCACTGCAATATGACTTTAGTGTCTGGGCACTCAGAGCCAGAAGTCTCATTTACTCTATGTAACTGTAACAACAGTAATGAAACACTGTCAGGGCTAAAACTTTGTAAAGCATTCAGATATAAGACCCTCTACTGAGAGAAAAAAAAGTCTCATTAAGGGACTCCAGAATTAATATTGTGCCATAACTCCGTTCATGCAGCTCAAGGAAAATTTCACTCATGCAACTGAGTGTGTTTTGCCAGTGGCTTATTTGCTAACTTAATCCACTCACAGAGCTGATAAAGGCAAAGGCGCCTCCTCTTCATCTTCAAGTCCTTTCACATCTGGTTTAATAAGAACATTTCGCACTAGAAGAAAAAAAAAAACAAAACCAGATCATTAGAAGAAAATTAAGCCATATTCAATAGGCACTGTACTTCCTCAGTCTTTCCTCAGGTTGAACCAAGCGCATAGTATGATGAAAAGGTAAATGTATCATCCAAGTCTTCACAACACATTCTCCCAAAAGTAACTCAAAATCATAGCTTTTGCTAAATATCTATACATATTCAGGTAGCTTAATTCCAATTCTGTCCCCTATTCATGAAAGTTTTCAGATAGACTAGTGTTTAATAATTAAGTACTTTCTTAAGTAATTTCTTCACTGAGAGGATGGTCAGTCACTGGAACAGGTTCCCCAGGGAAGTGGTCATGGCGCCAAGCCTGTCAGAGTTCAAGGAGCATCTGGACGATGTTCTTAGTCAGATGATTTAGTTTTAGGTAGTCCTGCGAGGAGCAGGGAGTTGGACTCGATGGTCCTTACATGTCCCTTCCAACTTCAGCTATTCTACGACTATAAGTATTTATGGCAATTTCATTTAATATAATTATAGTGGGATACTATAATTATCCCACTGATAACATTATAAAGAAGTTAGTCCCATGTTAAATTGTGTGGGGTTTTAATCTGCATTTTTAAAAAGATCAGCCATCCACCAAAATATTGACGAAGTTTGGCTTGATTTCAGATTCTATAAATGTAAATAAAAAAGACATGAATACATGATTGCAAGGGAATACACAAAAAGAGAAGTCAGTGGTTAACTAAAAAGATCATGCCTGGCTGAAAGAACAATCTAGAAAAATTATTTTCAGTGGGAGAACATGGAACGGCTTATAATATATATACACACATATTAATATATTAATATTAGTACCGTGTAGTTTCTGGTACTTACCCACGCATCTTCTCATGCTCATTTCATAATCCCTTATTATCTCCCCTAAAAGCTTTTCAGCTAACAGCTCTCTATCTTTGCCTTCCATGAGCGACTGTGGCACCAATGTGAGCATGGACATTAGCCACTGCTGCTGAATGGGAACCACCGGATTACTTTGCACACACTTCTTCATAAAGAGATAGTTTGTCTGAAAGGACAATATCGTCAGAGGTCTAATAATTAGCTATGTAAATATTTTTGCATTAGGCTTGACAATCAAGTCTTTTTTTATTCACCATTTCTTATACTTAAGGACATGTGACATAATCTAACCTTTTCAGTATTCATTGACTAGTACACTAAAAGCTACTATATGGTTGGTAAAATGGTCTCCCTGTCTCAATGCTTAAATACAAAATACTGTACTTCTTAGTATGGCGTTGTCCTTGGTTCTCTGCTGAAGTTTATGACTGACAATAAAACAGTTCAAGGTTCCTGTCAATTGTTCTTTGGACAAACATTTATCTGGCACAAAGTATGCACGAATGGGGGGGGCCCAAACAAATAGGTATTCATGCTTTTGAGTGATAGCTTTGTTAGAAAACAAAAAGGGATCTGAATGTCTATAGTCTTCAGAGTGAGTTTACCTAACATCAGCTAGGAAAAACAGATGTTCCCTTAATGTTCCCTTAAGTCACTTAATATAAATATTTCAATGATAATTTGAGTTTAAAGTGGCTCTCAGAGACAAAGTCTTATTTTAAAAGCCATACACAAATTCCAGGATTTGTAAATGTTCTTCAAATCAAGTGAACAGTGTCAAAGACTACTTTTTGTACAGGCTAAAGTATGAACTATAACCACAACTGAAAAAATCCTGAAGCCTGTCCAATTTTTTCTAAGTAATGGTCTTTAACTAAGGTTTAGATCAAAACTTAAATTACTGATGGACAATAACACAAAAATACTTTCCTTCTATTGGACTATGAGAGAAGACTCTTATTTTGCTTCCTATTCCATTTTTCCCACAACGAGACTACTGAAAAAGCTTTTCATGTTTAACCACCATTAATTCCACATAACATACTTAACCCCTGTGAATAGAAACCATTCACTCTTCTACTCTAAAAAAGCAGAAGGAAGAATTTAACTCACTCTTCGTTGTTTTTGCTCACTGTTCATCTGTATAACGAGGAACAGAAAATCGTAATGTATCAAAAACAAACAAAAAACAGGAATAAAAAAATTAAAAATATTATTCCTAAATAAAGGCTTTATATGTAAATACACAAGTATCAATTTCAATAGGACTACGTGAGCACATAAATACATTTATGAATTAATAAGGACTGAGATAACTATCTTTAAGTAAATACTAAGAACTAAGAGGCATAAAAGCCCCAATAACAAAGAATAAAACAGGAAACTATTAAAATATTAAAGAAATGCTTTCTCACAGTAGAAGGCAGTTCTGGGATAGGAGGTACAGGATCTCTGTGATATTTTTCTTCCATGGATACATGATAGACTTTTAAAGCTCGATCAATTCTGAAGTAAAACACAGAGTCAGAAACGCAGAAAAACTACAGATAATATATCAAAAATAATGCTATCATTTTAATTGATGCAACCTGTTTTTTCATGTTTACCAACTCTGATCACTAAAAGCTAAGGCTGCCTTTGCATACTCTGTCTTCTCATATATAAAAGAGCCACATTTATCTTGACCACAATCACATTATATACATGCCTTGATTCACCTCATCTAAATGCCCGGTGTTCCTGTTAGCATTATATCTTACTTCTCCTCAATCAACTACAACAGGTTTTGTCCAACCGTATTATGAAAAAAAAATAAAAAAGTGCAGAATAAAACTCCTAAAGCTGTTTAAGACCAGCTCTTTTTTACTGCCTGTGGTTATAAATTGCTACATAACTATCAGAAAACTTTTAATAGTTAATGTTGGCATGTCCTGCTGACCTTACACATTAAAAGATTCCAGTCCATCCTTTTGGGATACACTCTGTACATATCTTGCAAAGAGTATTTCAGCCTTATCTCAATATAGGTCAGCTAAAAACCCTCAAGCAGAAGTTAGACTGCCAATTTCAAGTGTAGACTCAAATCATTACTTCATGGGACCTCATTTAAAAGACAGTTCTCTTTGTACAAAAATGTAAGTGAACCAATGTTCCAGCAGAATATTCACTGTTTGTCAGATGGCTGGTCAGCAGCCATCTTGTTGCACAGTAAATTATCACTACAACTGAGTTGACATTTTCAACATACTGAACACCTGCATTCTAAAAACTATACTCAGCTACTGCAGGTATCATTGAAAAGTCAGGATTTACTTTCAAAGAGCTAAAATTAAAAGACTTCTTGTTTGTTAGATTTGTATTAATACTTTAAAGGCTGTTATAAAAGAAAGGAAACATCTTTCTCTACTTTTAAGTTCTGTACAGGTTAACCACTTTCTATAACTGATTGTTGCTACCATTATTAAAAAAAAAAAAAAAAGTAAAAACGCAACCCACTCCCCCCATTTATCTTTGGTACAAATCAGATTCTCTTCTGTGATAAATTGTTCTCAGACTTCAATCCTGCAACTTAGTTTTACACCACTGCCTAGCTCAAATGAAGCCAACAATTTTGGACATACACAAGTATCTTTTGAGAAAAAACAACCTGTAATACTTGGCCACATAAAAATTTAGCCACTGAAGTGGAATATCAATTACACAGGCATTAGTTGAGTAACTCATTACCATCACCAAATCTAGTCACAGCAAATGGAATCACTAAAAACCCACATCAACAAAAATAAAATTATTGATCTCAGTTACAATACTTAAAATGGGGTAAATCAAGACTGTACAGAGGTCTTTAATTTCCATCTCTTCTTCTGAAGGCCAAACCAATTTTTTCTGTGCTTTTTAATCCTATCATTAGATTTCCTTACATTTTAATCTTCTACATGAAAATGCAAGTTGATATAAATTTCATACTACTACTACAAACAATGCAACCTTAGCCCAAATAATCCTCATGTTTATGCCAAGAAAATTAACGTGTCTAGGGTTTCTTCAGTAAGTTCCTAAAAATAATGCAGGTATTTCATGAATAAATTTCTATCAAAATAAAAACGAACCTAATTTTCTACTAGACCTACAAAACTACAAGAAAACAGCCTTTTCCTATTGTCTTTCCTCCTTTGCGAATTAAAATCTTGAAAGACAATTTAATGGGAGTTTACCAATCATATTGGCAGCTGTGCTTCTCTGGCAGTGACACGGGTCACTAAGCTCAGCAGCAAATGCGTTAAGATAGTGACAAAGAAGCCTGGTAGAAGTAGACCCACATTTGGATCATTCCTACAAAAGTCAGCAGGTAATCCAGAATTTGATTCTCTTTGAAAAAGGTTTTCATAAAAATAAAGGGGTTTTTTTCAATCTATCATAAACAACATTAAAAATGTGAAGGCCACTTTCTCCTCACAAGTCACTCCAACAAACATACCTCAAGCAGATTTTGGGTGCTGTAAATGAAAAAACATTAGAGATTCCATCAAATGTTCTTCTATTATTAAAGACTTTAGACGGAAAGTGTTCAGCACTGCAACAGTGACATCAAAAACCTCTAAAATTAACAAACACCATTATTATTTCTCAGATGTCAAATGTGCAATGTTTCTATAATTTCACTGTCAACATTTCTTGAATTACATGAAACTCACAGTAACTGATTGAGCATCTTTTGCTGTTCGTTGCATCTTCGGTATGTCAATAGTTTATTCTGTGATGGTGACATATCAGACGTGACTGATGAAGGTAAAACAATGGGAAGAAACAAAGTCCTCAAAGTCTTTTTACTAGAAGGTGGTCTACCTGAGTGGTCCATCTAAAACCATAACAAAAACAAGATTCTAGAATACAATTAATTCTGTCCAGAAAGCAGTTTAACAGATGCATGTATTAAGTTGAATTTACCTAAGGTGTAAAATGAGGTAGCCTCAGGGATTTCCATAATCTAAGTAAAAGCTTAACTTTCAGAAAACAGAATAATACTGTATATGCTAAAATTGCAAAGTCCAACAGAAAGTGCATACATACAAAGTCTGCAATAGTAAAAAAAAAGGTACAGTTCTATTAACTCAAGATTAGCACATTGCATAAAAGTTCTATTACAAATCTCTTTAAGTGCTAATCTACCGGCTCTATATAGCACAGAATACACCAGAAAAGCAGCCTATTAAACCCCCCCGGCAGACTGCACCCGACTGGCACTGGTGTAGGCACACTTTCTGTTCTGATGGGGCCTGAGATGGTGTCACTGTTCCTGGGGTGTCAGTAGGTGACCACCTTTTAGTCTGGTCACTAAAAAAAAGTTACTGCCTCATTAAGACCACCACACGGAACAAATTTGGACAAGGGTGTCCTCGAAAGTTCTGAAGGGAGGAAAAAAAAAGCCCCAGAGTATCCTTGATATTTGGTATTACTGGAAAGATAAAGCTGCAGCAAATTTTCAAATACAAGATCCTAGAATTCTACTGAAGTGAGAGGCAGTCTTTAACTTAATAGAAACAAAATCATAATTACATCAACGACTTACGGCTTCACCACAATGTCAAACACATAGGAGCAAAATTATGAGAAAGTTCTGATTTAGATACTGTATCACCATTAAAGAGAGACAAAAAATGCAGGATATTATAAAAAATGCATTTCTATAAAAACAGCATCCTATTCTTCTTTTCATGTTTCTCAAGGAAAAAAAGAATTAAGCTTATTTTCTATGTGCAAAGTAGTCATTAGAAGTTCTATTCCACGCACAGAAAGGTTAAGAAACTACATGACGATCTTGTAAAAAGAAGTGTAAAACTGGAGACTATTCAGAAATAGTTTTGTGACTCTGAAAGTCTTGTGGTGAACTTAGCAGGCTGTTTGAGAACTCTATCTTGCATATAAACATATATTCCATCAATAGATCCTAGGGATAGTGTTTTATGTATTTACCTAAGGCAGAGCAGGGCACAATTTCATTTCAACTACCTGCCTGGAAGTGTTTACTGGAGCTATCAGAACAAGCGCCTCTGTAAATACCAAGCAGGTGCTTGACAGTACTTCATTTTTTTAAGCTGCAGCAACTCTGGGCTCTCTAGAGAAATCACTTACAGTATGCCAAGGTGTGCATCTTCAGAAACAAGGCCAAATTGGGCAAAGGCTAAACTGAGATTACTAAAATGAAAGAGGCAAGCAAGGTGTTAATGTGGCTGAGGGGATGTGGCTAAACCCTGGCTTGTGGATGCAGATTCCCAACAAAAATTTGGTGGTGTGGATATGGGATTCAAGCTAAGCAGGTGGGAGTTTTGATTGTGACCACAGTTGTGGGTAGTTAGGCTGTGCAACAGGAAAGTGGAGACAGGTATGGGTTTGAAATAGGAATTCTAGTTTGAGGGCAGGGTGAAAACGTGGAACAGATAATTGGGTAACCACGGTTAAAGATACTTGGCAACCAAAGTTTGATAATCGCCTCGAATAATGGCAGAAAAATAGAAAAAAAAAAGAAGGAAAAGAAAGAAAAAAAAAAAACTGCTGTGTTAATGGGCTCAGGTTCACTAAAAGACTATCTTTCTGTAGCAGTTTAAGTCTTGCCTGAGGCTGAGCATGGTTATCCCCAAAGACTGACGGTAGGGTTCCCCTGGAAACACGATGCACAAACTCACAACGGCATGTCAACAGGTTCTCACAGGGGAGCAGAAAGCCAAAGCTACCTCCCAAATTACTGAAATGCCCTAGAAATGAATTAAAACGTGTGGCGGTGGGAGCAGCAAAAGAAATAAAGCTCAGCCGAGGTGAGCCGAGACAGTATTACGTTTCCCTGGCGCTCGGTCCGCCCAGCAGGGCCCTGTGGGTGTGGAGGGGGTCCCTGCCACCGCCCCAGCCCCACGGAGTGCCACCCCGCCGCCCACGCTGCCCTCACCTCTCCCGCTGCCGCGGTCCCGGGGGCAGCCCGCCGGGCAGGACGGCGGCGCGGAGGCGACTCAGGACAACAGCGCGGTTGCCACAGCGCCGAGGGCGGGCGGCGGCGGAAGGGGCGAGGCGCGGCTCCCTTCCCTCGGGACGGCAAGTCCCCGCGGTGGCTGTGCCGGGAGAGCCCTGCCCACCCGCAGCCCAAGCGTCCCTCCGCCTCCCCTGGCGCCATTTCCAACGCCGGGGACACACCGCGGCTTCAAGGCCACCTCAGCCGGGCGCACCCCAGACTCGGGTCCGCACCCCGCGGCGCCAGCCAGCTCCCTGCGGTCCCGGTGGTTTCACAGCCGGAGCAGGAACCGCGCTTCCCCCGCTGTCAGAGCCGCCTTCTGCCTTGAAAACGAAGCAGCACGCTGCCCCGGGAAGGGAGCCGCCCCCGCCCAGAGCCCTGCCGTTAACAAGGGCCACCTGCCCAAACCGCAGCGCTCCTTCGACGCCTGTCTAGTCACAGAAAGGGTGTACTATCTCTACTATGCAGATGTACTACTTTGTACTATCCAGACCGCTAATATACTCTTGTGATTAAAAAAAGGGGGGAAAAAAGCAGCAGAGACTCGGAAAAAAAATCTTACCTTGAATTTCCTTAGTCTGCCACAGGGCTTAGTAACAGCCCGAGCAAGTCAGTCTCTCTGCACCAGAGTTCTGCCTGCACAAACCAAATAGAAACCTTCTTGTTCCAGGTCGCGGGAAGAACGCTTAAGAAATTTTAATACCCTCACGCACCAGATAGCTGTTGCTAAGCTTCTACATTGTGTAAAGCCCTAAATGGAAATTTTATAGACATTCCAGAGATTTACTACCCACTCGCCTACATTTGACAGAGACGTTTAAAATCCTAATTTCGTATCTGCGTGGGCAGAGCCCCGTGCCCACAGACCGCATGCAAAGAACAATAGCTGGGAGGAATTTTAGGTCCGTTTTCCAAAGCCGAGGGCACCTCCCTAAGACATTTCAGCAGCCCAGGACTCTTCAGTTTGAAGCCTCAATCCAACCCCCTCGTCAGCCAGCCGGGCGGACGCGAAAGCTTTCCTGAGGGGACGGGATTTCGGCGCTGAGTGAACAAAGCCCGCTGTTTCTCCGGCAGGTCTCACTTACACCGGGCGGGCGGGTTAACCCCCGGCTGAGGAGCCGGCAACACCGGCGGCAGATGGGCCGCGGGGACGGCGTCCTGTCACGGTGAGGCGCTGCCGCCCCCGCGCGCCTCCCCCCCCGCGACGCCTCAGCGAAGTCCCGCCCGCCGCGCGCGGCTCCGCCCAGCCCCGCTGAGGAGGCGGCGCGCGGCTCGTCGTTTCCGGTGGCGCCCGCGGGAAGCGGCGGCGCCGGCTCCATGTGGCGCCGGCTGC
>VZSZ01001392.1:450593-470365 GCA_013398815.1 Ibidorhyncha struthersii
GCCACGCCAAGGCGGCGAAGAAGAGCAAGAAGGCGCGGGCGGAGGGCGGCCCGGCGGGGGAAGCGCCGGCGGCGCCGGCCGTGCGGCTGTTCTCCCGCGACGGGGAGGCGGTGGCCGAGGAGGTGCCCAACGCGGCGGCCTGGCAGGACGGCGCCGTGCTGCAGATCGGGGAGGCGCAGTACCGCGTGGAGCGCAACCCGCCGGCCCTCACCGAGCTCCGGCTGCCGCGCTCGCTCCTGGCCGGCTTCCCCGTCTGCCCCAAGGTGAGCGCCGAGTTCGCCGCCCCGCAGCACTGCCTCTTCCGCTGGTACCGCGAGCAGCGGCCCGCCGCCGGCGGGGAGGCGGCGGACGGCGACGGGCCGGCCTGGGTGGAGGCGGCGGGGGCCGAGCGCGTCTTCACGCCCTCCAACGCGCTGGTGGGGCTGCGGCTGAAGCTGCGGTGCACGCCCGGGGACGGGGCGCAGCGCTACGGGCCGCCCCGCGAGGTAGAGAGCAGCGGCCCGGTGGAGGCCGGCCCCGGCGCCTGCACCTTCGACTCCCGGCACCTCTACACCAAAAAGGTGTGCGGCGAGGGCTCCATCCGCGCCGTCTCCTACAACATCCTGGCCGACACCTACGCCCAGACGGAGTTCTCCCGCACCGTGCTCTACCCCTACTGCGCCCCGTACGCCCTGGAGCTCGACTACCGGCAGAACCTGCTGAAGAAGGAGCTGGCAGGCTACAGCGCCGACCTCATCTGCCTGCAAGAGGTGGATAAGTCCGTCTTCGTGGACAGCTTGGCTCCAGCCCTCGATGCTTTTGGACTCGAAGGGCTCTTCAGAATTAAGGAGAAGCAGCACGAAGGCCTGGCCACTTTCTACCGCAGGGACAAGTTCAGCCTCCTTAGCCAGCACGACATAGCTTTCAGCGAAGTCCTGCTCTCGGACCCGCTGCACAAGGAGTTGTGTGATAAACTGGCCGAGTACCCCTTGGTGCAGGAGAAGGTGCTGCAGAGGTCATCTGTGCTGCAGGTACCATTTTTTCACGTGCATTCTTCCTCTTTCCCCTCTCCTCCTCTTCCCATTCTCTCCTGGCAGGGGCAGGTACAGCCACGCTCAGTTGAGCATCAAACCACAGGAAGAGGGAGGCGAGGGATTAACAGTCTGAAATACCGACAAAACAGCGGCATCTTCTCTGTTAGCTAAGGTAACGAATGGAGTAGAAGAGCCACTTAGGAACCAAGAACGAAACATTGAGACTTTACTGAACTGGATAGATGGAATTACCAAAATTTGGTAAAAAAGGCAAAATGATTCTTTGTTTTAAGATGAAGACAGCTGTTGAGATTCTGGGCCAGGTTGTGGCTGCTAAGTTTTCCACTACTTACTTTCATATATTAGAATAGAAAATAAAAGTAGTTAAGAATGGTACAGTATTAACAACATCTTACAAAAAAATACAGAATGGATTGAAGGAAAAAAATACGGCCAAACCAGACACTTAGGGACAAAAGAACATTTGTCAAATACCTGGATGTAGTGGTAATATATTGGCTGATATCCAAACCTTATATAGAAGATAAATAGACCTAACTTAGGAGCTGTGCTGTTTGTTAGTTATAAGCATCAGATTCTTTGAACTGGATTGATATAAAGGCATAAGCTAACTATTGCATTTTCTTTTTAATATATGACCTCTCTATTTGAGACTTGTCAAAGATTGCTTTTTCTCTTGAAGGTTTCTGTTCTTCAGTCTGCAACTGATCCTTCCAGGAAGATTTGTGTAGCTAATACACACCTATACTGGCACCCAAAAGGTAATTTTGTCACGTTCCTGTGTGTAGGATAACTGGGTTTGTAAAGGTTTTTGTCCTTCCTAGGGAGAAAAGATTTCCCCCCATTCTTTTGCAGCTATAGCCTTTTCTTCTGAACTGAGGGTTTCCTGCCTTGCTTATTATCTAGATGAATCAGGCCAGGCTGCTGTGTCGGTCTGTTTATTTATTTTCCTTAGAGTAAGATTGTTCTAGTCTGACTGGGAGGCTGTAGAATACAGCTGAAAGCAAGGCAAGTCATGTTACACAGAATTCACCCACAGAGTAGACCATGAAACACAGATAGCTTTCTGTGTGCTCATGGCTTCCCAATCCTATTGTACTTGACAGAGCTATATTGGTGTACTGCCAGTAAGGCAACCAGATTGGGCTACGGAAGCTTTCAGAAGAGATTCTCCTCTTGAAGTTTTCTTTTAGTTCTGTGGCTTTCAGGAGCATTATGAGGAGGGTTGCCACGAAATGGAAAGCTGCTGCAATATGAGTGTTTAAAGTTCAGAGTTCTTGCATGTGCGAGTTTAAAACATTGTGTGCCTCTCTAAAACTTGCATAGTCACAAACTTCAAAGGCTTCTTTATTTACGAAAACTATTCTAAAATGTACTGCACAGAAAATGTAAAATGAGATTGCTTTTTCTGGGCTATATGTGATATAAGTTTAAATGACCAACTTTAAATACTTCACACTAGCATTGGAGGAATTTTTCAAGTAACACATTTTTATATTCTTAGGTGGGAACATCCGTCTCATCCAAATCGCTGTAGCCTTGTCTCACATCAAGCATGTAGCACGTGACTTGTATCCTAGTATACCAATCATATTCTGTGGAGATTTTAATAGTATACCATCATCTGGAACTTACACTTTTATTAGCAGTGGTGGCATTGCTGAAGATCATGAAGACTGGGTCTCCAATGGTGAAGAAGAAAGGTGCAACATGCCCCTAAGCCATCCTTTCAAACTGCTAAGTGCTTGCGGAGAACCTGCTTATACAAACTATGTTGGTGGGTTTCATGGGTGTCTGGACTACATTTTCATTGACAAAAATGCTCTAGAGGTTGAACAGGTCATTCCATTGCCAAGTCATGAAGAAGTAACAACCCATCAGGCTTTGCCAAGTGTTTCACATCCTTCTGATCATATAGCACTAGTATGTGACTTGAAGTGGAAATAGATCACCTCTTGTATGGTGCTTTTGGGGGTGTTCAAACAAGAAGTTCAAGTTACTGCTGGGGAACTTGAGGTTACACCCTGGCTTGTATGCTACTAAGAGGAAAGTCAGGACGATTACTGAAAAGTTCATGGGTTTAATGGTTCTACTGAATATTATCACACTGTTCAGAATATTGGCATGACAACTTTTCCCTTCCCTTTTTATATCCTAATAGGAAAATATATTTAAGACAGGGGGTTTTGAAAATTGGATTATCATATACCTTTTTATCGGTGTTTTTAAAGGATTAAGAATTATTTTGTTAAAAAGATATACTAACTTAATCTGATTTATAAGACAATTAAGCACAGTTCAGTTTGTACACTCAGAACCAAATGCAGAACCTGAAAACAAGTGGATGTAGTTGATTCAGCCTCATTGTAATTAATGTCATGACAAGACAATTTTTTTTAAAAGTTCAGAAATTGTTTTATTCACTTACCATTACTGTGTCCCAATTTTTTAGTAAGTGGCATGAACAATATACTTGTACCTCCTACCTTAGGAAAAGATGTTCTTTAACTATCAGTGAATAGACTTTCTGTCAATGATCAATGACGTTCAATTCAAGGTTATAATTGATTTGGAAGCATTTTGCTTGCCCAGTTAATAGGGGTAATGAGGGTAACTTTAGCACCTGGGAAGACTGGACTACATATGTAGGTAGCATCTACTTTGAACATCTGTTCCTTCTATTGTTGATAGTCATTGGCAATAGAAGAAATACTAAAGTTTAGGACAGCCAACTCTGGATGGGAGGGAGCTTTTTAATGATATAATGCGTTTTCAGGTGGGGGGAAGATACAGAATAGTTAGTGTGGTGCATTAGCTATCTGTGCCTAAATCTTTAAAAAGACACAAGTGACTTGCAAACCTTTATCACAATTGTTCTATTTTGTTCCTCTATTGCATACAAAGACAACCTGAATTTTGTAGCGTTTGACCTGCATTTTTTTCCTTCCAGAAATGGTCTAGTTTTCCCTATTTTGTAGGAGATACTTTGGATGTGGGGAAGTGTACTTTATCCGTATCTTCATTGAATGTGCTGGAGGGGTTTGAATCATTTAACAAGCTTCTTTCCCTGCATCACTAGTCCAAATGAAGCAAAGAACATTTGAAAACCATTTCACTAGATCTCCCTCTTTCACCTAATAAAGCTCCCCTTTCAATTGTCTGTCACTGTTGTCAATCGATTTTTTTTTTCTGGTGTCTTTCATGGCAAAACAAGTTCACCCAGGTAAATAAAGCTGTGTACTCTCTACTTGCACAACTACTCACCTCCACGGCATTCCTGTGGACTGTAGGTTATAGTTGGGACTCACTAAACTGTTTATATACTACTAAAAATAGGTAGTTGCTTTCAAGTAGCATATTGCTGAGGGTTGCTGTTCCTGTCTGTTGCCGGAGTACCTGCTATACTCTGAAGGGGGGTGCTTTGCAGAAGCTTGTAAACATCTGCTCTTTAGCCTTTAATATGCTATTTCATTTCCAATAAAACTACTACTGTTTTTTGTTACTGTAGTACCCGAGCATCTAACAAGTTGATGCTGATAAACAACTGCGCTAGTAAAGCCAACAGGCAGGTTTAGCCTCAGAGGTCATACAAGGCTAAAGAAATGCAGGCCCATAAATCTCTAAACATGTCTCAGACAACATGAGAAGACAAATATCATGAACCATCCAGAAATTTGTTACCAACTCCCCACATAAAAACACAGGTAAATGGAAATTAACAAAAGGACTGTTCCACCAATACACAAGTTTGTAGAAGCCTGTATTACAAAAGATTTCATGTAGATGTCCTTTGCACGTACCTTTTCTCAGCACCATAAGCAGTTAACCTTCCACCTTCCCCTCATCCCACCCTCTCTTACCCCATCCTGCTCTATCACCTCTGAAGTCTGGCTACTTCCTGCTTGTGCCACACCAAGCTAAAATAGGGAAGTTATCCAGCTAAAAATACAGGGCCTTTCATTTTCTTGACTGTATTATCGTTTTAGGGGGTCATTGTATCCTGAGCTGATTCACCATAAAGCCTCTTGTGCCCGAAGAGCAAGATACAGGCTTGGAGGTGGGAATAAGTGATCAAGGCCTGGGGCAAGGCATTCACCTCCTTAAGCAGATCTGCCTCAAAGCATAACACACCGCCCCGCTGACAGAGCACTCATTTATTGTAACGGGCTTTGGCAGGTGTGTATGTAAACCTTCAGCTTTCAATTTTTGCTAAGACAGCATTTTAGCTAAGCCAAATGGTAGCTAAGGGCCTTCAGATAAAAAATGGAAGCAAATCAGGGAACGTGGCAATAAAAGTGGCAATGAATGATAGAAGATCATTGCAACACAGTGAAGGACAGTACTCACCCTGTAGAACTGGACTCTAAATACTTTGGGTGGGGTCCTCCATCAGTTACTGTTCATATCTAAGTCTAATCAAAAAGAAAAATGTAATTTGGTTGTGCATATGAGTTGCAGGTGATGCCTGTACTCCTCTAGACTGCGAAGTTGATAAAAGTATCAAAGTATCAGTGAACTGAACATAACTCCAAGATATCAGAGTGAGGAGAAGAAAATCTTGCAAACACAATGAAGGCTGTAAACCTTGCATCTCTGAGCAAAGAATATTTATTAATTTAGTAAATGAGATAAAGCTTACATCTGAAAATGTAATGTTTGCAAGCGTATGGCATCTTAAAGGGCAGAAAAATTAATTGGAAGATCTGTTCAAGAAGAAAATCCATTAACACCTTGGAAAAACACCTGGAAAAACACTGACACATTACAGGTGAGTCAGAGGCCTTCCACAATTTGCCAGCTCTGAAAAATTTGAGGGAAACTCCCCCTTAAAAACCAAACTCCACTAATGCAGACTTGCAGACTGGCAAGAGAAATGTCTCAGTCACTCAGAATTGTAAGATTGCAATTGTTAAGTTTGGAAGTGAAAGTGAAATTACATTAAATAGGCTAACTGAGCTCCCCTTATAACTTTAAGAACCATTGTTTTTCTCCTTTTTAAGTACCTATCCATTACAACTGGGTTACTTTGTCTTATTTTCTAAACCCAAAACATTAACAATCTTTAACTCCTCCATAGTACCAGAAGATGGAGGTGCTCAGAGGAGAGACTTGCCTGGTATTCTGCCTGCCTTTCAAGAAACAGCAGGTCCCGCTCCTTCCCCGTACTGGTACTTGGGTTGCTGCTGCTTCTGCCTCCTCACGGACCCAGGCGACGGAGAGCACAGGAGAGCTGGCACCTGCAGGAATCAAGCAATAAGGGAAAAAACACAGTGCTGGAACAGGCACAGTGAAATTAGATGGCCCTTGCATGTGGCAGATAATCCTTTAATATCTTCAGGAGGAAATTCAGCCCCACGAGCTAGTGCTGGAGATTCTCCAGTCCCATGTATCCCCCGTTTAATTAGTAAAATACAACAGCACAGGCTGACTGCCAACAGCAGCAATGCGTCAGGAACCAGTTTGACATTTCTGGAATGAGAATGCAGCACTAGGGTCTAGGTTACGAAAAAGTCACAATTCAAAAGAATTGTCATTTTTTTGGAGGGGGAAAACAACCCTTATGTACACTTCAGCCCATAACCCCCATGCCCCCAAGCTACATTTACATCTATGAGAGGTAATATATGGTGCTTCCTACTCCACATAAGGCAGTATTTAGCTCCTATTTTAGCTCCCCCTACACATCTGGACCTCACCCAGCAATTAATTTTTCCTCTCCAAATCACCTCTAGAACCCAGATTTGTAGAGGCCCCATTAGGCTTGTCTCCATTTTATTTCATAAACCCAAACTCACATGCGTTCCAGCAATTGGAATGCTCCATGTCCTTCACATCAAGAAATTGGGCAAGATGCTCTTTGCATCTTTTGAAATGTGTTTGGGTTTGTTTGTTGTTTTTTTTTTTTAATGCTACTTTCCCAGCCCAGGCATTAAGGAAAAAGGGGAAAAAGGAACATCTCACTTCGCTTTCTAATCAACTTCCCCATCTCTGACGCAGTAAACACCAGAGAGACAGCACTGCGCCAGCATCCGCTCTGCCCAGCTCTTGTCTCAGGAGGGAGGGAGGAGTTTCTTCTTTCACACCAGCTCCTGCTGTGGACAAACTTGTCACTCACAAGAACATTACAAGAACTAAGTGCACTGAAGGACTGGCCTTCTGGAGGTAACAGATTCTTGGCTAGTTTTTGGGTTGTTCTGGTTAATGTGAAATTTAGTTTACCTGTGTATTTGATAGGTACAAAACCAAGGAAGTTCTGCCAGATCCTTCAGAGTGATCTGGCAACTTGGAACTCATATTCCTGGACCCTGTCCATTCCAGACAAAGGGGTACTAGCCACCCGTGACAGTTAGTACTTGAATTCTTACACAACAGTATTTCTTGTATCACTGCTATTTTGAAGGGACTAATTCAAGCCTTCAGTAAAATTCATTTCTGTATCATGATAAGGCAAACTAATGCAAAGTATGATTGAGAGAAGGGGGAAGAAAAGGAAGGAGAAAAACGTTACAAGAAAAGAAGGGGAAAAACAGCTAGCATGCTAAGGAGTCAGATCTGTTAACATCCCAAATTAGTAGTTTAGTTGCCTCGTTGCTCACATTCCTAACATCAAAGAAATTGTTCCAAGATTTTCAACTCCCACCCAGTAAGAGGAAGAACCCACAACACTTCAGAGTTTTACTAAAATTTGCATTCAGATTCTTTAATAGAACCTGATATTTTAATTTTTTTTTTTCTGAACAATGCACAACACATGCAGTATATAAGCTTTATTCATCCGTCCAAGAGCAGCATACTGAATATAATTTCTTATTCAAGTCCCCTGTCAATACCACTCTTGACAAGGGCGGGAAAGACATACTGGGACAAAGTAACATGCAAAGTTTCATCATATTGCACTCAAATTGCCTTTGCCAAACCTTAATATAAAGATTACTCAGAGAAGTGAGGGGCGGCAACTGGGCTCTGAATTCTCATTACTGGCAAAACCCTACGTCACTTTTTACACAAGCCAGGCCATGGCTGTAAGTGCCCTCATAGCATTCTATTGCCTCCAGTACATTGTTTTACTGGTGCATGTTGAGAACAATAAAAACAAACCAAGCAAGTAGAAAGGCTTATAACATTTGTTGCTAATTCCTGATGCATTTAGAACCAATTTTTGTTCTGCTTGCAAACAGTTGAAAGTCCACAGATTCTCTACAAAACAGTTGCAGAACAAGTTCTAGATTATATTTTCATGAAGCCATTTAAAAAAAAAGACACCACACACACATTAAAAAAAAAAAAAAAACAAAAACACACAGAAAGAAACCACCACCACCAAAAAAAACAAACCAAAAACCCCCAAACCAACAAATATCCATTACTATTTATATTGTAGGATTGAGTGATGAGGTTAGTAACACACAAGAAAAACAAACCAAGCCTTTTGCACTGGTCTGTATGTAGATCTGAATATTCATGCTAAACTATTCTCCTAATGTTGGAAAAATATGAAAAGCCAATCATGCACATGCTGAAAAAGCAAGGAATAAATTGTGTCAGCATGGCCAAATAAAAGAAAAAAACCACTCATTCTTCAGTGTTTTGCTCTCTGTAGTTCAGCTGGCCGTCTGATACATTGAAATAAACCCTCTTGTTTACTGACTCCCTAGTGCAGTAGAACTTACCCATTGTTTGAATATAGGAATTGATGCTACACAGTGAAAAATTTCAGCTACTGGAACTCAGGATTTCCCATCATTACAGTAGAAAGAGGAACAAATTTTTAGCAGTCTTCTGCCTGTCCAAGATTTTCAACTTCTGGGACAACACCTCAGTTCAGGTATTTGACTTCTGACAGGGAAAGGACAAAATTAGTGTATCTAAACTCTGAAGAGACACGACAAATTTGGATCTTTATGGGAATTTCATCTGCTTCTGGAGAGCAAGGCTGTAGTAAACATTGTTACTGATATATAACGTATATAGTTCACTGTTCTAATTGCTTTAGCCAGAAAATAACAATTTTCAAGAATGCAAAAAAGCTAAAACATATTTTTACATATTTACAATGTCTTAAGTGACAGTCACTGCCTTTACAGTAGTGGAGTTGTACTGTGTTCGGGTAAGAAGAGTAGCATACAAATTATTGTTTTGGTCAGTTTAAGAAAGTGTCACTGCCACAGCTAACAAATTTACTGGCAGATAGCCATATTAATGGAACATGATAGGGATTTCAATGCTGCATGTGATCCTGGTACAAAAGAGAAGTTTTTTTTATTATGCTGCCTTATCAGGACTATTCATTCTTGTACTAACAAACAGACAAGTACTAGCTACAAAAGTAGCACTAACTCCAAAGGAAAGAGAAAGCCACCAAGATTTCAGCTTACAGCAATAGCTAGTAAGAATACGCACAACAAACTACTTCATGTTTGTCATCTGAAGACAAGGCAGCTTTCTGAGCACGTGCACCAGCCCCAGGAACTGCTGCTCAGAATCAAGAACACGTAATTTGGAGTGTACCTTGAAAATGTTTAGAGAATTGAGAACAGTTGATGAGATTATAATAAACTGAGGGAAAGTTTATTTACTTCTGTCAATTGTGACGTTATTCCACAGCCTAATATTACTATGAATAAACTGCACAGAGACCTTGCTTCCAAGATTATTACCTTACAGAGTATTAAGAGGCAAATACAATTTTAGTAACAGGTCAAGTGTGATTTTATGTATTTCCAGGAAGACTGAAGTACTTGCCTCAGTTCCTCTCTATGCTCCAATTTACACTACAGTGACTACTCAATCACACCAAGAATTTTGACTTTGTGTTACTACGCTTCAGTGTTAGCTGTAGCCTTAAACCCTCATGAAGATCTCGTCACTCTCAAATGAGGCTCAAGATCTTCACTACTTCCTGACTTTGATTTTGTGAAATTACTTATTTTATAGCAGAATTACAACATACTGGTACCCAAGGCCAAGCATGGCAACTCTTTGAAATATGAACTTCTATACACATGCTGTAACTCAAAAGTATAGTGGCTAAACAGAGCTCACCTAAACCTGAATATTTAATTACTTAAAAGCATTTGAAAGAATTAAGACAATGTCATCTTCATCTCTGTTTACCAAACAGCATGTTCCCTTAAAGATAACAGGCCTAATTTGTTTCTAAGTATCTGCTTGTTTAAATCTACCTCTAAGTTCTTCCTTGGAAGAAGATATGGCATTTAATTTGTCACAAGCATTGTTTCATTTTAACCCATTGGGACTACCAATACAAGCCATATTGCGGACAAGCCACCTCTTCTGAACAAGGTGTTCCTTTTAAGGTTTAGTTCAAGGAATTGCATTGCTAGAAATATGCATATTAACAGCTACTGATCCAATAAACGGGTATCTCAACTTTGGTTAATAAATAATCAGCAATTCATTAAAGGTGCAAGCAAAACACTACTCACCTTACATTGCCTCCTGGGTTTCTGTTACGTACTGAAGACAGTTAATGCCTGTATTCAAAAGCTCTGGAATGTTCTCTGGTCAGTTGTGTTCACAGTAGTAGTACTTCCTAGAAACTTGAACCTCAGTTACAGCAGAAGCTGCCTTGGAAGGTGCTCTTAGTCTAAACTAGCCTGAGTCTACCAGACCTTGTCACTGGGATTTCTTGTAGCAAGGATAAGAAAACCTAGACTAAAAATAAGAAAGGAACTTAGCCTAAAATTGCAATGAAATCATGCCTTGGATTCCTAAAGACATGCAACTAATAGAATAGAATATTTCAGTTGGAAGACTGAGCCATATTTGCAACCATACAGCAGACAGGCAATAGAAAAATTAAGATTTTAAAATACGTATTAGTAGCAGCCTCAAAAACATGCTAATTTATGTCTTTTGAACTACAGAGGTACAAGAGGGCAGAAATATGAAAGCAGACAGTAGTGGCTGCATAGACCTGACTTTTGGGGTGGCTATCACCGTTAGTATAATATTGACTAAATCCCTGTAGCATTCAAGTTAGCTTCCCAGCTAGCCACCAACAGAATTCATGATTTCTCCTGCTAGAACCCATGTTGGTTTTTAAATATAGATATAACTATGAAACAGACATGCATGCTTTTCAGGCAATTCGTATTTGTTTTATTACAATTTTTGTAACTGTCAGTATTTTCATATCTGGACATCTTAAAAGGAATTTTAGATTTACAACTTCAAAAGACACTTACAGAACTATACAAGTCTTGATGACAGCTACTCTACTGTACTGTATACAACTTTGTTGCCCGCCTTCCATGTCCCACTCTACATAGCTCCAAACAAATGAAAATCTGAGACTGATGTTCACATTCAAGCTGCAGGGAAGCTCAGCATATAGAAAAAGAGTAAGTGATAACTTTCAGTTCAACTATTTCAGGAATCAAGGAGAGCATACACAGAACTATACATTTTATAATTTTATTAGGAATAATTCCAAGTGGGTTATGAAGAAACTAATCCATTGAGTCTGATGAATTTCCCAAAATTTCTTTATGAAGATATGTTCACCAACAAACAGTAAAACTTCAGCAGAACTATTATACACTGGGCAAAAATAGTCAGGCTGATACCAAAAAGCAACATGCAACATAAAAAAAAAGATACAATATAAAGGAAGACAATCTGCTGAATATTAAAAACAACCTCAACATGAGCTCTTCGCAACCAGCACAGAACTATTCTACCCATCAAATCCAATTCACACAAAGGCAAGTTGGGCTGACAGAACCCAAGGATTAATAAAATGTTCCTCAGTGCAGTAGATTTGTATAGTGTTTTAGATCATTTCCTTGGCTGGAACAAGCAGTATTAGGAATTCTTTTTGGCAAGGGAGAGAAATAAATACATATGGAATGCTACATTTTTAAATCAGCAGACTGTCTGAGGAATGAAACAGGGCATCAGTAAACTAAAAGTAGCAGGGAGAAAAAAAAAATTTTAAAACATTAATTTATTGGGGCTCAAAAGAGTATTCAAAACAGATCTTAAAGATGTCACAATAACTATATTCAGGCATTTAGGCTAACAAGGGGAATAAAATCAGAAGATACACTTTTTCCAAGTTAAGGAGATTTTTACCCAAGCATATTGCTACCCTTGCAACATGTAGCTTGGTAAACAATAATTGGCAACAAAATAAGTTGAAATGCTGTAATATCCTGCCCAAATATCAGTTCCAGATACTGTAATAACCAAGATGCAAACTAATTTTGTTGTAACAAGCCTAGACCACTTATATCAAACATGTCCCTGGTGAAAGAGTCATCCAGTTTGAGTTAGCGTTTTGAGAGTTCATTTGACAGCCAGTCAAGTCCCTCGTACAGACCAGTTCCTTGCGTAGCACAGGTAGCCTGGACGTACCACTGTTAATGTAGAACACAAACAAAAATTAAATTTAAATACTGACAAAATGCAAGTTAAGTTATCACAGTATGTGACACTCACATACACATTCAAATAGTGTTATTTAAACACTGTTTTGTGCCGTAAGTAGAGTTAGTATTGAAGAAACAGTATTTTGATATGTTTTGAAAAGTGTGTAAGTAGTAGATGGGGTTCAGACATTATCCAAAAACTCAGTGTTGGCCTACCAAATGCTAGAACACCATTCAGCGCATCAAAACCCCCAGAACTTGCATTTGGCTTACAGGCTGAAAGTGAGCTTGTTTTTGAAAGACTGCTCTTCAGAAAACAGACATGGAATTAGCTAAATTAACAGACCTTCTATGGCTATGATCTTAGTGTGTCAACATAAAAAAATTAAGCAAGTATTACAGAAGGATAGATGGTTTATGTGAAGCAATGCTATGTCTCAAAGGCTTGCACAGGTGGAATCTAACAATTCAGGAGCTATTTAATTTCCTCCCATCTTTGTAGTGGTTAGAATGCAGAATACATTTTCTCCCCCAAAATAACAAGTATTGGGAAAACAGGAAAGCCCACCACGTGCTTTGTCAAACATGTCTGACAGCTGTTTTTCAGTGATGGCCTGGAATATTTGTATTTTTCCAGAAAAAGGTGACAGACAAAACACTGCAACAGCTGTACACATTGGATTATGCTTCTAAATCAGTTATTTTGAAGGAGGACCTTAAACTATGTACTACAGAGTTTAATAGCAGCTATACATATCTCTCTACAGAAAGAGGTGAAAACTTCACTCACTTAAAGGGAGATTACATTTATGATATATAATAAAGGAAGACAAGAGTTCAGCAACCAGGAAGTTTAGCACTTACAGTTCTGTTACGCAGAGACTGAAGACCTAGTTTATCTGTCATTTCACTGATTGCCATGGCATTGGGCAGATCTTGTTTGTTTGCAAACAGAAGCAGCACGGCATCTCGCAGCTCATCCTCCTGAAGCTAACAGAAAAAACGGTCATGTTATTAAGTTAGCTCAGTTAAGTGCTTCAATTACTTCAACAAGCACTAAAGACACCTAAATACTGATTAAAGAGTTAGAAACTTTTTCATTCTTGCTCCTGAAGTCACTAGTAAGTACTGAGTGAAATTTAACTAGTACCCAACAGAACTCCTACAAGCAAGGAAATATTCTTTCAATAGGCAGTTTAAATTAACCAGCACCTTGCTGCTAAAATTCATAGCACCAATTTGTTTTTCCAAAATTCTTTCTTCATCTGCTGCATTTCTATTAAGGTTTAATGAAGGAAAGAAAGGTTCTGACACATTAGCAGATCTTGAGCTAAAGCTCTCTACACAGTTGTAGTTACAGCTCAGTGCACTACGTGACCCTGAATTATCAGTTGAATACAATATGCACTGTACAAACTCCCTAAAATTTTAAAATCCTAAATCTCCTAGGGAAGCTGATACACATCTAAAAATATGACAAAGTATAACAATTGTATTTCAGAAGGTATTGATATTTACCATTTTCTGCAGCTCTTCTGCTGCTTCCTGGATTCTCTCTCTGTCATTGCTGTCTACCACAAAAATGAGGCCCTGTAAGAAGTTAAGCAGTTTTGAAACAATGTAAACATGCAGTACTATTTTAAAAAGCAAAAAACTCTTATTGAATGTCATGACTGTCCCCTCTCTTAAGTGAAGAAATTTGACAGAAATTTCTGTTTAAGCAATGCAAGATGTCTGCCTGAACAAGTACATAAGTTTCAACTGCAAAATAAAGCTAGGCCTTCTGAATCAAGAGAGTTAAACACCACAAACGTCAACTTACAGATTAGTGTGGGATTCATTAGTTTTAGGGGGGGGGGGGNCTAACTCTCCCGTCTCCCCTTTTCACTTATTGTAGCACGTTAAATGCAGCAAGAGAATCACAAGTGCTTCACCATCTCATGTTTCACTGAAAAAAAAAACATGCCCTTAAAGTAAGGCCTAAATTTGTTTTGAAAAAGTTTGTATCAAACAGTATTTCTAACAGCACCTCTGTTATTCAAGTGTCCTCCTTACAAACACGCTACTCTTAAAATTTCAGTCTGAAAACCTTACATTTTATCACTCTAAGTAAAGCAAAGCATCTTTTAAAATATTTAGTAACAGGGTTGAATAAGGAACCGAACTTAAGTATTACTCTATTCACTACAGTACTTTGCTAGCTCCTTTTCATCAATCTAGACTTCTCCATTTTTCTGCCCTAATCACATCCATTATGCTGCACAGAAGTTTCATTGAAACAATTCTATATTCCACACAGCAAAAGAATAACCCAAACCCACTCCCAAACTTTCCTGATACTAATAAGCAACTTACCTAACTACTTGTGAACTAAAGGAAAGAATCGTATTTGTATTGCCAAAAATGACAACAGTCACATCAACATGAAGCAGACACTTTCTAATCAAATCAGTAACAAGATCTTTTACCTTGTTTTTAAGATAGCATACTAAACGCACTAATATAGCACAGTAAAAGCTGTATACTTTGAGGCTGATTAGAAAAAAAAAAATGTAGAAGGGTGCTTAGTCAATAACATTTCGTATACATAAGCTAACATCAGTTCAATCAGATCAAAACATGGATAAAGCAAAGTTGAAGCATTCCTCAGAAACAAACCAGCTGCTCTGGCACATTACAGAACACTGGTAGATCCTGAATGACTTTATCCTTGCCAGGCTCCACTCACGACTTGAGGGTAAGAAACCAGCTTCAACTAGAATAAAATCTGGGCATCCCTCAGAACTTGTGGGAAGTAGTGAGGAGCCCTTCTGAAAGCAAGGAACAGAAGACAACTTTCCACATATAATGAGACCTTACAAAACAGGTTTTTGATGACTGCCATGTCAGAACTCTTACCTGTGTGTTTTGGAAATAATGCCTCCAAAGAGGTCTAATTTTATCTTGACCACCAACATCCCAAACTGTGAAACAAATGTTTTTATATTCTACCGTTTCCACATTAAAACCTAAAAGAGAGTCAAGTAGTTAGAAATAGTTAATGCTAGCATTAAAATGTAATTCTAATCATGTTAAAGATAGTTACTTCTTAAGCTATATTTCTCCCAAATGTACCCACAAAATGGAATATCAGAATTGAATTGCTAGATCAAGAAGAAAATTGACTGAAGGGGGACTCTCCCCACCCTCCAAATTAATCAATAAAATCCAAGTACACCACCTTTGGTTTATCAAGTCTTTCAGGTGTTTGGGGGAAGTACTGCTGCTTAATTGGTTCCTATAATCCTGAGCATCTGCTGCTGGCCACTGTCAGACACAATTGTGGTCTAGATGTATCTTTGGTCTGATACAGTTATGTTACAGCAGTACCAGAAAGCCCATGTTTGTCTTGGTTCTTATACTAACAGCAAAGATAGCATATCCCTACACTATTCAGAAGCCTGTCTCTAAAACACAAGTTTAGAGTAAAAAGAATAAAGACATGAGAAATGGTTATCTTACCAATAGTGGGAATTGTGGTGACAATTTCTCCTAGTTTCAGTTTATAAAGAATAGTTGTCTTACCAGCAGCATCCAAACCAACTAGAATAAACAGATATTTTGATTTAGTTCACAATATGAACTACAACCTGCTAACTTAAAAACATGCCATTTTACATGCAGAGTATTAGGTTTTTTCCTAAGAAGAAACTTTGTAAACACTGTTAAGTCATTGTTGATATACTGTTGTATGTTTCTCCCCATCTCCTCTACCCAGCACTGAGAGAGAGAACAAGCAATGAAGAAAACAAGGTCAATAACACGTTTTCATCAACAATCTACAGGCTCACAAGTTTCTAGTCATCTTGCTTAGTATTTCTGTTAATTAAGTTTTATCATTCACTTTGAAAGTTTCTTCTGTGTAGGTCAGGATGATTTTAAATGCCTAGCAACAATCTACAAGCAGCACATTGTTTCTAACTGTTCACATTTGCTACTTTGCACACAAGCTGGGGAAGGTCTCACTTAACCTTCAGCTAAGGGCAGGTTTCACATGCACCTGAACCAACAGGAGCTGGCACTATCAACGGAAGACACTTCAGTCTCTCTCATTCCAGTCCCTTGTCCCTTTGCTAACACATTTCTTTTGCATTGACAAACACACATACATAAAGAAACTCCTGTCATTGCTCCACATACACCCTCTTTTTCAGGACACCACTTCTATTCACTGAGATCCACTGGGATGCTTTTGCTAGGAGACTCCAATTTTGATCTTTTAGAAGGCCTTTTGCACTGAAATTTGCTCTTCTGATTCTACAACAAAACTTAAGCTTGCTGTTTTTCAATGTAAGATGCAAGATACGTGGTAAATGTGTGCTCCTTAAAAAACCCACCAAAAAAATGGAGCCTCAAAGACATTTTTTGAGAAGTATCACCAACATTGGAGGCATACACTGTAGTTTTCTGAAACTGTGCAACTGCGTATTGTCAGGCATTTCAGAACACGTAAGAGAAACTTAAAATACAACTCTTTACATTAGAATCCAATGCCTAACACACATAAGCACCTAAATAAACAGTAAGTACTAAACACTTACCACACAACAGTTCGAATGAAATGCTTACTTGTGAAAGTTAAAAAATAAAATTTTGCCCAAACAAAAATAAAAACCCCAAAGAATTAAGTAAATAATATTTGCACAAGAAACCAAATGTCATCCTTGTTTGATAACATTAAATGTTCCAAGTTAATTTCCTACTTGGTGACCACAATATATTAAGCTTTAAGTGGTTTGACAACCTGACTATTAATAATACAACTTTTTCCTTAGTGTTGCCATAAAATGGAATTCAAGATTAACTACTTATTCAGAATGAAACCAGACTCTTAAAAAGCCACCTCCTTCTCAAGACATAAACTGCTGTCACAGCAAACTAATTAAAAAAAACCTATCTATAATTGTCCTATGTTTTGATACTGTGAACAGGATTATACATGCCAATGCTGTTTCTCTGGTATTGTCATTGTGTGTTCAAAAAAAAAAAAACAAAAAACTGTTCTAATTGTTAATGTAATGAAAGAAGAGGGCAAAACCCAAAAATCTACCCTCAAAACCAAAGCTCCTTGAGGGGTAATAAACTCCCCAAATGCTCAGATTAAAATTTAACAGTTTTAACTTGCTATTGTTTAAGTGTTGGTCTCTTTTAGAACCACACACAAGTATGAACAAAAAAAAGACAGACTTGGTGCAGCACAAGTTTCACAAGAGCTTGCAAGCCATGAAACTTCTAAATGTTAGCTGTACACCAATAAAGTGTCAGGTATCCTTAGAAAAACCCTTTAAGTGAACTCTGAAACCCTCAAATACTCCATCTGTGCTGAAAAACAATGTTTTTAATAGCACAATGCTTAAAGCCCAACACTATTCTCATACTGCTCTGCTTCAAGTGAGCATTTGTAGGATGCCTAGATCTTTACAAGAAAACATAATGTATGTACATGATAAACATGTCATAATTTTCCAATAAATTAACATTAAGATCATTTAGTGAACCACCAATGAAAGCTACAGATACTCACAAACTCTACACCCCCCCCCCCAAAAAAACCAAACAGTTCTCAGTAGAACATTGACAAGATTTGTTAAAATGAGCAGTGAAAGAAAAATGGTGTTACCTACACAAATAGTTTTAGTGTATTTAGGGGTTATATTAAAGATACAGACAAAGGCAAAGAAAAAAAGCTAATTTGATTTCAAAGAATATACACCAGGTATCGAGAACCATTTGAAGATATAACAGAGTTAAGAAATCAGAAACTAGTCAAGAATTTAAAACTATTTCCTAAATTCATGAAATTATTGCCCCAGTTACTCACTCTGCTCTTGTGCCAAGACCCACCAATGGTGTTGGCAGAAGGCTACATTAACTATGTAAGCGCAAAGCCTAGAGATTTTGCTTAAATCTACTCTTATCCACAATTCTAATTAAGCTGTTGGACTTTGCACTGAGGCAGGCTGAGTTACGGATATGTGTTTTCTTCTTCTGACTCCACACTTGAGACAGCAGCTTTTAATGGAGGGAAGGCAACTTCTGCAAATCATCATGACCCTATTTGCAAAAGCCACCTCTTTTCACCAAATTGCAAATGTTATGAAGTCTAAACAAGCAATACTCATCAAAAGCATAGCCTCCATTTACACTTCTTACTCCAATTCGCTATTTACCACCCTTTTCAGAGTAGGAAATTTCAGAGCACCAAGTCACATTTAATCTTTTTAGCCACTAGGAAGTGGAACTACTGCTTCTAGTGGTCCAAGAATAAACACGTTTACATTTGCACTGTAAAACTAAATGTAAATTTATGAGCTAGTTCCATGTCATAAGGTTTAAGTTGATTTAACTATCAAGATTAAAACCTAAGTCTTAAATCTCCAAATAATGTAAGGTAAATTGCAGATTGTACGTTTTCACTCTGATTCCACTGCCTGACTGACCATTGACAAGACCAAGGTATAAGAATCTTGATGTAGATTATATGATGGTCAGCAGTTGTACCACAAAGCATTAAGATTACAATAAAGTACAAATGGGAAGCTCAAACTTGCACTTGCCACCATTTATCTTTAAACTGAGTCAAACATCCTCTTCCTCTAGTTGGAGGAAAAATACCTACAATGCTTTCAGTTGCTGTTAAAGCCATTGTGGTTCTAAGTTCTTTATGCCTCTCAAGAGATACTCGCAGTCTGTCAGTTGTGTTTCTAAGTCTCACGCTTGTAGTTCGCTTTTCCCTGGGAACACCACCCCTGTGACCACATCACATTCCTCATTTACTAACTTTCTACTTTGATTATTGGTGGCTGAATATCAAGCTGCCTCAGTTATCACAGCACAGAATTTGATATAAACCACAGATGCAGAAAAATTGAGAACTGACTTTTTAAATAGAATCCCCATCAAGACCAATAGATTTTGATTGTCAGATTGGGATTTCCAAAGTTTACTATGGAATACAGTGTATTGCTGCTTCCCATAATTGGAGACAGGGAAAAAAAAAACAACCTTCTACTGTGTTTAAGTGATTCATGACATTCATGTTACAAACAAAAGCCAGCTTAAAATAGATAAAATTATCAAATCCCAATTTACTACAGGTTTGTATTCCTTCACTTTTCTTTTTACCTTTATACCAGTTCTCTCAAAACTTGTCTTATTTATCCTTTACATACTATTACTCTTTCAGGTTTAGTTTCAATTGGCTGTCTTTGGTGCACATGAAGGGGTCATTCTCAACACAGCTTCTCAAGAACACACACACACACACACAAAAATCCTCAGCAGCATGCAAACCAACAGTGGTTAA
>VZSZ01001392.1:481076-502719 GCA_013398815.1 Ibidorhyncha struthersii
GGGGGGAAATCATTAGCATACCATAACTGTTTTCTCTAATCACCAATTTCCAGCTCATTCAAGTTATATTTCCTTACCTTCCATGGTGATATGCATTTTTGCAAAGGCATTAGGCTTGCCACATAACGTTCCTAGGGAAAGGAAAAAGAAAGGTTGTTTGCATAACCAGTATTAAAGCTACACAGTCCACGTGTATGTTTACTTATCACTTGTGACCACAGCATTTTCTCTTCTAAGTATTGGTACAGGGTGGAGTCATGCATGTTTACCACATGAGAGCATAAGAAGGCGCTTATCTAATACCATTTGTATTTCCCAACTATGGAACTTTACGTCAGCAAGATTCAAGAAGGACAGGAAGCAAGTGTATACGTGTAATATATATGTATATCCTGAACTCCAGCCATGAGTAAATAATCTCTCTTTTCTTTGGTGACAGTCCACAGGTACCTTCATATCATGGGTGATTCCAAACAGTAATCGCACAGTAATCGGCCAAGCAGAGCAGGACTGACAAATGGCAGATCATCATGAAAATGTCTTATATTCTAAAGCCCAAGGCTTGGGGAAAGAGCAGTACTGCGCGTGATCACTGCAGTGACCAACGATCCAGAAGCTGTACTTACTGCCTCTGAGGAAGACAAAGCGTGAGGATAATGATCAAATCCTCCTCAAGAATCAGGGGGCATAAGTGTGCCAAATTTGTCCAAGAGTTTATACCTATACTTTAAAGCAAGGTCTGATATTTAGCTATATATTCAAATTGGCCTGGTTCTGAGCAATGGGGTTGGATCAGATGTCCCAGTTAACCTTTGATTTTATGATCTAGTGAAGAGCTCTGTATATGGGTTCAAGTTATGCCAGGCGAGGTTTAGAGTGGATATTAGGAAAAAATTTTTCACTGAAAGGGTTATCCAACATTGGAATAGGCTGCCCAGGGAGGTGGTGGATTCGCCATCCCTACTATCATCCAGGTAGACGTGGTACTTGGGGATATGGTTTAGAAGTGTTTTTTGTCAGGTTAGGTTAATGGTTGGACTTGATGATTTTAAAGGTCCCTTCCAACCTCAACAGTCCTATGATTCTATATGCGATTTTACCCCCAAGGTATTTAAGTGTTTGAAATAGCCATCCATGCTAAACTTCATTTGCCCATTTTTTTTTTCTGAAACAGCAGTAAGAATGAGGAAAACTGAGACCAGGTTTGAGAAAGCAAATTCTGTAGCCCCTGCTACATCATGTTGGCCATTAACATTTCCTGACTGGAAATGAAACAGAGATAAAGCTGAGTTTCATAATAATCCCTTTGCCAGTTCTAGATGCTCTAAGTGGAGACCTTGCCTTTTTCTCAAAAATCTCTTGTAACTTTTGTTCATGCTTGACGTAGTTGCAAGATTTGAAAATCCTCCAACTACTGCAGTCATCTGAGGAAACAGCTGCCTTGAGGCCATAAAACAACTGCCCAAGGAGGTTTGACTGCTGAAGTTTGTCTACTGCAGGTATTCTAGTAGCAAAAAACCTCTGAAATCAACGAACAAAAAAAGAAAAGCAAAACAAGACCCACACTGTCTGCCTTTGGAGACAGGCATTGTTCTTTGAAAGTCAGATAGCACATAGGTAAAAATAGAGTTGCAAAGATAAGCAAGGCTGTGAAGAAGTAAGAGAAGTAAATTAATTGACTGGAAGACAAGTGAGGAAATGCTCTGTCTGGACAAGGCAGATGAAAGGAACAGAGACGTGCTAGATACAGTTTCTCATGCCAAGCATAACAGCAGTGAGTGCATAAATATGACTGGAAAGGGGAAAAATTCTCCAAACTTTAACAATTTGGCTGGAAAAGCACTACTACTGAAAGAATAAGTATTTCAGGCAAAAAAAAAATTTAAGCCAGTCTAATTTCCCAGCTGAGTTGGTTGATCTTTCACATATTAATAGAAAGACTACCTTGTAGTATCCTCTCAGCTATTATAGCAAATAGTAATTTGCTACTAGAGTACACACTCACAGAGCTCTTCTATTACAAAGTACTTTCCAACTCTACCTTTCCCATATTGACATTTCTCAAGGTCAAGGGAAACACCTTTACACTTACATTAAAAAAAAAAAAAAAAAATCAATAGCAGGCAGAGGTTCCAAGTGTTGAGGAAGGGTTAAAAAAGTTTCCTTCTTACTCTGTGTTAAAATACACAGAGTTCTGCTCTGCATAAATGCTACACAGTACATCACAAGCAAATGTCTGAAAATGCTGTCTAGCAACATGCACAAAGAAACATTCCATTCTGAGACCTGAATCTTTTGTCTAGGTACATAAATGTTTCATTTTTTAAGTTAAGCTATGGCCTTCCTAATTTTTATGCCAAGTATGATAATTAAAAAATTGTAAGACTGCAGTATTTTAGAAAAGTCAAGACATAGCTCAATGGTAAGTTTCTGTAGCTCAAATATTCTTCACAGAAGCACAAAATGGTTGAGGTTGGAAGGGACACCTGTAGGTCATCTGGTCCAACTCCCCTCTTTTTCCCCCAGCTCCAGCATACCTGCAGGCTGCCCAGGACGATGCCCATTTTTTTTAACACCTCCAAGGATGGAGACTCCACAACCTCTCTGGGCAACCTAATCTGTTCCAGTGCTGTCACCTTCACAGTGAAAAAGTGTTTCCTGATGGCTGTCAGACCCTCCTGTGTTGCAGTCTGTGCCCACTGCCTCTTGCTCTGTCATGGCACACCACTGAAAGGAGCCAGGATCCATCTTCTTTATATCCTCCCTTCAGATTTATATATATTGATGAGATCCCCCCGAACCTTCTCTTCCCTGTGCTGAACAGTCCCAGCTCTCTCAGCCTTTCCTCCTATGAAAGATGCCCCAGTCCCTCAGTCATTTTAGTGACCCTTCACCGGGCTCTCTCCAGTAGCTCCATCTCTCTCTGGTACTGGGGAGCCCGGAACTGGACATGATACTCCAGATGTGGCCTCACCAATAATGAAGAGAGGGGATGGATCACCTCCCTCAACCTGGTGCTGGCAACACCCCTCCCAACGCAGCCCAGGATACCATTGGTCTTCTTTGCTTCAAGGGCATATTGCTGGCTGATGGTCAACTTCATGTCCATTAGGACCCCCAAATCCTTTTCTGCAAAGCTGCTCTCCAGCCTGGTGGCCCCCAGTATATACTGCTGCATAGGTTTATTCCTCCCCAGGTGCAGGACTTCACACTTCTCTTTGCTGAACTGCATGAGGTTCTGTCAGTCCATTTCTCCAGCCTGTTGAGAACACTCTGAACAGCAGCACGACCCTCTGGTGTATCAGCCACTCCTCCCAGTTTTGTACCATCAGCAAACTTGCTGAGGGTACACACTGGCCCATCATCCAGATCACTAACAAAGATGTTGAACAGTACTGGACCCAGTGTTGACCCCAGGGGTACACTGCTAGTTACTGGATAGTTACTGGACTTATTCAGTCAGGCTTACACCATAGGTTAAAAAAAACATTAGTCGAAGAACTCACTAATGGAATAATGAAACTTTCTGTCAATTCCAAAAAATACCGTCGAAGAATCACACTCTGTGCTTCTGTAGGACGTTTCTGTTGTACACCCTTAAAAAAACAGAAATATCACAGTAAGTCTGTTACCCCAAAATATGTAAGTATTTTTTAAAGAATATTTATTCCAGTGTTTCTGTATTAATCTACCATAAGCTTACACATAGCACACCCTACTCTGTACAATGAAAGGAAAACAACAGCATCAAGTCCTTTTGAACAGATATTCATCCCTTTAGTTGCGGCTTTTTTATTTTCATGTAAAGAAATTCAAGTAAAGAAAAAGGTCTATTAAGAAAAAACAACAACTGTGCAAATCAGTTAAAGTTTGAAAGCTCTGATTCTTACACACCTCATGCATGAGACTGCTAGACCAAAGAGACTACAGGGTTACGGCAGAGGGTGGAAAACCCAAAACAGATTAACGGATCGATCACTTCATTTCTCTACATTATTGAGCTAACTTCTTCAGTTCTACCATTCATATTGTTATAGAAACTGCTAACAAGGCATCAGCCCTTCTACAATGAAGGTAGATACCTATCTGTTCAGTTATGAACTGGGGCAAAGGAATCAGAGTCTAGTTTCATTTCAGTTACTCAGACAGAGCTCAACCTTGAAAGAAAACATTGTACGACAGTACACAAAATTTCCATTAAGAAGAGACTTGCAGTATTACCTTTTGTAACTGTTTAACGATTTCTTCATCCTTATTCAAGTATGGCTTGTAAGAGGTATAAACACCTAAAGAAAAAAAAAAAAGCAGCATATAGCCAAAGGAAAAAACGCAGTATGCTTTTAAAAATAATAATACTGGTAATTTAACTCTGAAGGAACTTATTACCAGGTTTGGAGTCCAAAGTTTTTAGGTTCTTCAGTTTTTTCACTTTCACCTGCTTTGGAACTTCACCTGCCAAAACATTTAAAGCCACCTTTCTTGAAATCTTGATCCCGATTAATGGATACTGCAGTTAATGCGCACTGATTTTTAAAAACTGATACTTTCATTTAGAAGACTATCTAATATTCTAAGAAGCATTAGAAACACCGACAAGCATTCAAGTACATATCCAGAAACATCCAGTAAACATGAATAAGCATACAGGCTTTTCACTTTATATAAGGGTTCCCTGTTGAAAACAGGGGAAAAAAAACCCCAACCTGAAAACAAACCAAAAAAACAAAAGGATGACGTTCTGAATCAAAGCAGCCAGAAAAAAAAATATTGACTATATTGCAGTGAATGACTGTTTCATTACTTTCAAATGTTATTCCATCTTCCTTTGTTCCCCTTAGGGTAAATGCTTTCAGGAACAAATCTTTAGTACCTTGGCCAAAATAAAAAACGTACATGAGAAATTAAAACAGTAGCCATGGATTAAGAAAATACATAAATTCATAAGAAAATACATTTAAAGTCTCCTTTTCCGTAGGCCAAACTAACTTTTGTTTTATTTTGTTTTTCAAATATATCCTTCTCCAGCCAGAAGACCCTAAACCGTATTAACAGTCTTGCAGCCTCAGCAGAACATTCCTCTTAGATCTAGTTGGATGCTTGTCTTCAGAAGAGATAATAGTATAATTTGCTACTGAAACTGTGGAGTAGGGAGAAAAGGGGGGGAAAAAAAAAAAAATCACAAGCCCTCTCTTTGTCCCTAAAGAAATAAAATTTAAATTTTTAGTTGGGTCAGACAGATACATCTCTAGAACTTCCTGACCAAGCATTTCACATAGTTGCACCAAAACTTTAAAATTTCATACTTGAAACTGTATATCAAATTTGAAGGCAACCTGTGTATATGGCTTTGCGGAGATTTAATAGTTTAATAAAGATTCTGTTTTCCAAACCTCAACTACACAGCAGTTAGCTCTAACTCCCCAAACAACCCCAAACTCCCAAAGGTATTCTGAAGCATGGACAGGCACGATTATTTTAAAGTGAAGCAAAACCTTGCCTAATTATATCAAACACAGTATGTAATCTTTAATTAATTTGGTGTATTCAGAAATTGAATGTAACTTATTCTACAAAAATGAATTTCATGGTGTATTGTCCTAACTGGATATTTATGTATTCCCACTTTCAGAACAGAATAGTGAACCTGTCACAGCAAACAGCTGCATTCAGGAATTTCACATAATAATTAGAGTACTGCGGTATTTTATTACAGGCAAGCAATTGACATGTTATCCAAATATTACATTAAAATTCTACTCAATCATGTAAGGAAACTATCCCACTTGAACAATTAATGATTACTGGAATATTGCCAGATTAGAAATGTATTATCAAAATACTGTCAAACAACTTTTTATATTATTGCAACATTCAAACTTGGCTTTCGCATGGTTTTTACTTTCTGTGCACCTGCTGTGACTGATTTATTACATTCTACTCATTCTAAAATTAACACTATGTTAATTATGTTTCTCATTTTTATACCTTATTGGTAGAGATACAAAAACTGGATTGTGTGAAAGGTAAAATATTATTATTCATAAGTATTGCCACCTTTTGCATTTAACATACTAAATTTGGCAATACAAGACATGCAGTACTCAAGAGCCTAATTTCATTTGATAGATTTACATCCACGAGGATTTGGTGAATATTAAACTAAATTAATTGAACTAAATTACTTAAGTTTGTAAATAAATAAGCACGCAGTTAGATCTTGTCGCACAGGATTGTAGAAGATATTTGTACTTTACCTGGAAGTTTAATATCTCCAATTCGGATAATGTGAGGCCAGTGCTGAAGTGTTTTAGCAAAAAAAGGATTTGTCACCCCTAGAATGACAGATGGTCTAGAAAAATAATGACAATGTTTAAAATATGAGAGTAAGAGCTTATGTCTTAACAAATACAAAAGGTGAACTTTAATTCTTAACTTGAAATTATTTTCCTTTTGTATTTACAAGTTACATTTTAAGTTGCATGTCAGAGCACAGTATGTTTATCAAAGTTTTTAAGTTTTAGAAAATAGCAAGACAAGTCCAAATGGTAGTGCAGAATAAAAGTGACATCTGCTTAGACTCCTGGCTAAATTCTGCCCATTTGCAATGATGAGACCAGGGTAACAGGGTATTATCTGGGTTTGGTTTTTGTTGTTTGGTTTTGGGTTTGGTGGTTTTTGTTTGTTTGTTTGTTTGTTTTTAATGAGCAGGAATCTGACTCATATTTGAAATGCAAATTGCTGCTTCTCAAGGTTTGATTATAACAATAAAAATAAAATAAAAACTCATTAGGCATTCACAGACAGGACAAAAATCTGATCACACAGCTCTGTAGCTAGTATAATGCCTGGGCTATGGAAATAGCAATTTTTATCTCTCCATTCCATCTTAGAATGAGCAGCATGAAATTGCATCAGTTCCTCAGAATTCTTTTCTTGCTTGTCACTGGTTCAACCTTCAACAGAAAAAATCACTTCTTCTGAGTCCTACTGCTGTTTAAGTATGTTCACCTGAAAAGACTTTACTCCAGATATTATATTTTTTTCCCCACTCATTTGAATTCAGTTTCATTATTTTTTGCTGTTTCTATAGTCCTGTTAAATTCATTTGCATTATTGATTTAAATTCATTCGGATTTGCAAATGTTCATGATTTTTCAGTGTTACGATACATGATTTACAGTCTCTCCTCCAAAACAATGATAAAGACCAGTGTCCATAAAAAGGCCTCAACAGATTCCTTTGTTGTACTCTGAAAAATCAATTTATGATGTTTTATCCTATGTTCTTTTCATGGTCATGTCATAAGAAACAAACCGAGTCTCAAAAGAACCCTAACAATAGCACCCTCCTCCTCCCTAGGAATGGATCAAGTCTAGCCTAACAACACAATTTTTTCTCATGCCTATTTTGAGTGAACCAAAAAGCAAGTTTCACACAGAACTGTGTGAAATATACATAAATTGACACTCTTTCACTAACTAGAGGGCTAAAGACCAAGGGGTTAAAGTCAAGTAAGGCTTTCATTTACACACACACAAACAGTAATTCTCCAGGTCAAGGTAGACTGGTAGCAAATCATGAAGAATCTTGTTTCACTGCTACTGGTGATGTAATAGGAAGACTTGGTAAGCTACTTGGTCACCTTCAGGCGCCTTAATCTACCATATTTACAAGAACCAATTCCGATTTTAAACCACTGAAGTAATTTCTGAAAAGGGAGGATAAATCAAAACATCAAAGTGAAAAATACTCTTTGTTCCCCTCTCGCTAAAGGTAGTAAGATACCCAGAATCTGCAACATCTGGATTCTTCCCTTTCTTGGAGCTGCTGCTTAAAAAGCCTATTTCCAATCTTTCAATTTTTTTTTCCATAAGAAAGCCAGAGCGATTCTAGCTCTACCTCAAATACCAACATACATACCGAACGACCTTTCTATTTTGCTACAGAGGAACACATGCAATTTTTAAACATGGGTTACTAAAGTTTAACCAAATTCTTCATGGAATTATTTTTAGAAATTAAATTACATGCTGCATAACCATTCCCATGGCATACAATCTGAAACATAAAGCTTTTTGTTTTGTTTTGTTTGTATGTTTTTCCACTGTGGTATCTCTGGCAATACCCTTGTTGAGAGGAAAAATACAGTAAAAAAAAACCAAAAAAAAACAAACAAAAAACCCCCAACACAACCACCACTGCCTGTTCAGACATTGGAAAAAATTTGATTATAAAAAGATCAGTGAATCTAAACTCATGCACTCCATTCCCAAACCAAGTTGCATTTAAATAACATATAATAAGAAATACTGGAGGTGTATGCTCTCAAAATAGAGTAGGATTAAAAGAAATAGTGTTAAAAAATGAAAAGTGTGTCCTTAAAGCAGTTTCAAACGTAATTGTTTTTGTAAACTCACGCTCTTAAAAAAAGAATCTTGATTTCTGAATTATTTACAACATTTTTCTAACAGATTTAGTGAAGAGATATTCACTTTTTAAATTATTGTCTCAACTAGGACACTGTCTGGATTAACTTTACAGAACAGCTGTATGGATGTTGAATTCTAGAAGTCACTTTGATTAGTAATTGCTTAAAACCAACAATGACAGAACAACTTCCCAGGAGTTACTACGGAGCTGGTATTGCATAGACAAACTCTTACTATGAAGCTCAAATATAGTTTAATTATTACATTGTTTCATAACTTCTTTATCCTATCTAACTGCAGCAAAAACTTAAAACAGCTAACTATTGCACTCCGTGAGATTAATCTTATTTATAAGGAGTCTAAATGTATTCTCTAATGACAGAAACTCAGAATAGCTAAGCAGTATCTTAAAATAGATTTATGGTTACAAGTGGCTTTGAACAACAACTTCACAACAAAGTTTGATTTACTTACGGCGCTTGCGTGCGAGTTGTATATTCTTTGAATTCACTGTCATGTATGGTAAAGTATGGCCTGAAATCACTGCAGTACTTTAACGGTGAAATACAGCTGCAAGGTAGAAAGAGGATAAGCTTGTTCTATGTATATAACGCCAAATTTCATTAAAGAAACAAGCCAATTTAAAATTTGTAATGCTTCATTATCAAATGATCAAATGAAGTTGCACTCAGCTACGATCTACAATGACTCACTTGGTGATTAGTGAGGAAGCTCCACTACATTTACCTAACAAGTGCCAACACGGTTTCCGAAGATTCTGATGGTGATGGTGCCATCACGACAAGTGGTTCTCCTAGCAGTACTAGTTCCCAGAGCATCTGAATGTGAAAGAACACTGGACAGAAACACCTAAAAACAGATTGAGGTATTTTAGTACACTTAACATAACCAGAAGGAATATGTATTTCAGTAAGAACTGGATAAAAAGGAAGTTTGCAGTAGTATTTAATAGTCATTTGAAAAATATAAAATACTCTTGTAAAATGGAACATTTAATGAACTTGCTTATTTATTGCAGTTTCAGCCTGCACGTTGTCCAAATTGTTTTAGCCAGCTTTACAGAAAAAGAATATTAAAACCAATACTGATAAACATTAGCTTGTAAGCTATGAGATATGTGTTATGGAACCGTCATAAGTCTTTGACTTGTGGGAATTCACAACTAGGAATAAATGAGTCCAAACTCCTACCTGAAAAGATCTACTTCGTGAACAGTTGGTAAAGCCATGGAGATCTGAGCATCTGCCTAAAAGACAGCGCAATGCTTGGGTTTTAGTCATCAGAATACCTAGGTATTAAATGAAATAGTTTCCCTTAAATGCTTACAGACAGTAGATGGTATATACCCTAATTATTTACCACTACTGTACTACTGCAGTATGTACTACGTTATCTCCCCAAGTAATTATTTTTGTGTGCTAAAAGCAAGATTTCCCCCAACACACAGACCACTTAGAGGTATGAGACTTTCAGTCCAGAAAAGATCTAAAATACTGAAGCTGTTTTAAACAACAGTCACACAGCACACGAAGGCACAGACAGATTTATTTTATATCCATCTTCTACGGCTAAAGATTTTTAATTCAGTTTTCATCCTCAAAAAAAAAAAAAAAGTTTAGTATAGTTTCACCCATTAAAAGGATGTTCAAGTTCAGTAATTTTGTCAGCCAACTGTCCTCTTCCAGGAGCCTGACATTTCTCTTCTAAAGTACTCAGGGTAACAGGGTTAGAATACCTTTTCTATGAAGAATCCTACTCTACACTCCTCCACTCAAAGTTTCAGAGACTGGATTTCATTATTATCAAAGTATACGAGGATTTGCTACCAGTCTTTTATGAACAAGTTTAAAGTAGAAGAACGAAGGCAGATATTTAGCTTTGTGTTGGGGTTATATGCAATGGAAGTATCTAATCTCTACCTGGTGCATATTCTGTATTATTGGCGTTGTTCCAGGCTTGTCACGGTATGTTGGAATCCGCAACTTTGAAAGAAAAAGAAAGATTTTTTTTTTTTTCCTTATATTGAATTCAGCAGAGAGTTAAAATGCTGACTTACGGACAATATATAATAATTAAAGAGGATATACAAGAGTATGATGCTTATTTTACCCTACAGAACATCCACATAGCAATGAATACATCGCTGAAGACTACAGATCACTGCTACAGGAATCAATATGCAATACTATGTAGTACTACACTGCAAACTGAATATTAGAATATGAAAATTATACTTCAGTTACAAAAGACCATAGATAACATTAGTCACAACTGTTACAATAATTTAAATAAAAATACGTTTAAATGTTGGATAGAACAATGCGAAATAAGGTTATGGGGTTTTAAGGTGGTACAGAATTACTTTTAGAAAAAATTCTCTCCTAAAACATCAGACATTCTGGTGGGTACGAGGCCGAATCCAAATAGACTAAAGAACATAAATATATTTTTCTGACCTCACAGTCTGCATCTCTAAGCCTTGAGTGCTACAAATTTAATCATACTGGAAGCTGGTGTGCACAAGTGGATGTAATTTATACACAACAATTAAAACTGACTGCCCAAACAGTGTAAAAAAACGGGAACAATACCACTGAAGATGGTAATTATGGCCTTACTCAGTTTAGGAATGCAATTTCAACTCCCATGGATAAGAATTACCAATGAGATAAACGCAGGCAATACCCAAACAAGACATATCTGACACTTGCCATTATCATCCAGCAACCAGAACACTGCTTTATTAAATTTGTGCTTTTAGAACAGCTTCAGAAACTTCTCCTTCCTCTCCTTAGCGATGTACATGCATCTAGCCATAAACTTGAGAGTATCTGCTGAGAACGTACTTCCAACTGTAACCTCTGGATCCATCAAACCCATTCAACTGCATTTCATATGAAGATGCTGTGGCTCCAAGAGGCCCTTTCGTAGCCACCATTTAACCTCTACAGTTCTTCCCCATGCACTAGATACAACTTCTTTAATAGCTTTCTTCAGACATATTTCACTTTCATGGAAAATTATCAATAGACTGAGAAATTAATTTCTGGTGTGTGAGCCAAAAAAAGATTTTTACTTGTCAAACTTTAGGAACAAGAATGATTTTCATCAATATATTTAATTTGCTTGACTGGAACTTAACTCTCAGCATTCTGAAGTGTTACTTAATGTTTGATTTGACAAATATAATTAGCATTAAAGTCTTCTAGAATGCATATTTCAGAAGGATAATATAGACATACAGTCTATATACAAATAATAGTTGTATCGAAACATGGCTTTTTATTATCTACAAAAATTACACGTTAACCTATGCACCATAAAAATCCTTCCCTTCCTCCCACCAATCAAGGAACCTAATCAAGATCTCCCAGACCTTTACTCTGAGCAGACTGTACATCTATTCCTGTGCTGAAGTATGAGACACTGAAAACAAAGCAGAACACAGTGAGTGCCTACACAGTAAATGGAGGGGAAAACATCCTCAGAGAAAAATAAGTGCAGGGGTATTTACCTTCATTATAATACCCATAATAGGCAAATGCAGTATTTTCCCTGGAGTTGGTGGTGGCCAACGATCAATATCACTACAAACTTAAAGAAAAAGAGTATAATTTAGAACTAGTTTATGTATGTTATAAGCCATGATATTGTAGTCAACTTTGCAGACATTGAAATTTTAAATTAGAGCTGATTGCCCACAACAGTTCTACTTATCCCTTGATCACTCTAAAGTTTTACAGCCTTAATGTATCTTAACGTATCGTTTTGTTAGAACTATAGTTTTTCATTTCAAGAGAACAGTATCCTCTTGTATTCCATTTTCTGCAGCAACTAGACTTGTTACTTCTTAGTTGAAGAAATGTTACATGAGAAACCACGGAAGTACGTATTAACAAACTTTGAAAATATCAGAGACATTTATGTACATTAGTGTATTTGTTAATGTACTACTACAGAACAGATAAACACAAGTAGTTAAGGAAAAAGCTGCTTCTCCATATTTTGTTGTAAACAATTACGAGTATCATTACTAATTCTAGTGGTTTCTGCAGAGCAAATTTTGCTCATAATACAACGTCAAAAAAATCTGTTTATCTACAGGTGATTAAAAAATGCAATTCCTTCATCAAGAGTGGTTTCCACAAACTGCTGCTCAGTGAAAGCACAGACATGAATTTTGTATAGAGCAGACAGTATAAAGAACACAGCACTTCCAGGCAAAGAGCGAATAACTTTCCCGTTTGTCCCTCTCTGGCTCTTAAAGTTCTACAGTAAGATTGAGGCACCTGTTATCAGTGCCGCTTTGCTGCTTTATCGCTTTGGTCAAAAAAACCCCAACTAACCATCCAAAAAAATAAAGCAAACCAAACCACACAAAACCTCCCCATGCGAGATGACATTTGTACAATTGCTTAATAGGACTTGTCAGAACACCCCAAAGGACTCAATTTGTGAAGAGAGCAAACTAAGGATTGCTGTCAGCTACTTGTGCTGAACAGCTGGCCTGAAATATACAACAAAATCCTACATGTTTTTTAGGGAGCAGCTTCAACTGTCCCATGGAGAATCCAAAATTAGATTAACTCTGTTCAACGATCTAGAAATCAAGCCAGTTTGCTAAAGTTTCAACCCTCTACCCTGCAAGAAGACAGAAATGCGAATTAGAACGTGAGTGTTGCTTCCTATATCTCCAAAAGAAGTATGTGATATTATAGGAGCTCTTCCAGAACAACATAACTGTACAACTACCTGCTTCCAGGAAAGCTTCACTTTTTTCAAAATATTCTGGTGCTATCTGCTTAAGCATGGTGCGAAAGAGATGGACGTAAGGTAGCTTGCTGATGAGGACCAGTGACTGGAATAAAGAATAACAAAACAAGAATATAATTTTAAGTTAACCCTTTCCCTCGATTCTATTGCAGTTCTACTGGTTAACCTCAGAGAATGTCAAGTGTGTTTTTTCTCACACATGCATACCAACCACACATTTGACTACAGGCAACTGCAAACAACTCCCAACTTTTTGTTTTTAAACACAAAAAAATTTCTGTGCAGGTAAAACTAGACCAAATTAGGATAAATCAACAATGAATTTAGTTAAGAGAGCAAGATACTCTTCTTGCTCCTCTGAGGTTACTGAAAATTAATTAATTTCCAAATTAATATTTTCCTAAAAGAACTGAAAATTGAGAACTGAAATTACCTTCTGGAAATAGCCTCTTTTTAATGATTTGTCTCGAACTTGTCTGAAATACACATAGCCATAGTAATATGCTGGATCTTTCTGAAAAAGAAAGGAAAGAATTCAATACAACAACCTGATACTGCCCTTCTTTCTGAAGCATTCGATATGCATTTTAAAAGCTTATTTCCCTGCAAGCTCCAAAGTTGATTAGATACAATAAACTAGAAGGATTACTCTGTTTATTGGCATTTTTTTTAAATAAGTACTTCAAAGACAAAACACTAGTGTGTGGAAACAGCTGTGCTTTCTGGCTTTGCTATTTTTATATCTGCATTCTCCTGACACACCATGAAAGCAAAAATAGAATTGATTTCCTGAGGAATAAGTCAACACTCAAAATTTTGCAAAGTAGCACTAAAAAATTTCAGCAGTTAAAAACCTTAAAGCCCTGACTTGGAAAAATAAAAACTAGTCTTCCAATGTATTAGTTTTATAAAAGATTCTTGGAGTATTAAGGAAGCACGCTCTCACATTTCAAAGATCAGCTTCATCCTTCCTACAAACAGGAATTCAAGTATTTGCCACATAACAGATCTAAGTTGAGTTTGAGAGCCAGACTCCCACTAGCATAGCTAAAGGCCTCAATATTCCATAAGGACATGAAAACAACTTTTTGGCGACTACCTCTTTTAGATAACTGCTCCATCTTCAGAAAATTAAGGGTGAAAATAGAGAGAGACATCTCAACTTTTCGGTGGTGGTGGACCACCTTTTTGGTGGTCTGCTCACCAATTTATTCCTTGCAGTCAAAAGCCATACTAACAAAACTTACAGGATGGTTAACGGAACTAATTATTACAATATGTGTTTTTTACTAATTATAGTAAATTAGTAAACTAATTAGTTTAAAACTAACTGTAGTAATAATTATTATTAATTATTATGATAGTGACATGCTACAGAAAAACATTTGCTGAGCTTTACCTTTCAGGACACCCAGTTCAGAGATTTTTGTTTTTCAAGCATTAAATTTAAGCATGAGGACCTATAAATTAACATTACCCAGAAGAAATTAACTTCATTTTTTTCTTATTTCCAACCTTTAAGTAAACTGGTAGTTCTCTATCCAATTGGTCCAGAAAACAACAAAATGAGACTTTCCTTCCAGGAGACCGTCGAAATCTAAAACAAAATTGTGTGTCCCCAAGACAACCTACATAGGGGAAGAGATAAAGAACAAATAGACAGTATTCTGAGTTAGAGCCTTGTTTAACGTGAGAACTTGTCTAGAGGCAAAGAGCTAAAATAATTTTGGTTCATTTATCTCGCACTGCTATTGTGCCCTGCTTTTGCGACCATTTATATATTTGTATATTTAAAAGTGAACAGTTTGGCATCTTTGGCAACAATAAATAGCCCACCTTCAACATGAAAAAAAAGTCATTCTGCCTCACAGTGAGTTTATTAGACTGTCACATCCTTAAGCAGCTCTACTAATGGCTGTCCTCCTACTGTTATTACATGTTATTGGTCTGCCTGTATAGTTCCGATTATCTTAACCACATGTCATTTCTCCATTGAACAACTGCACTGAACCTTTTTTTGACACCAAACGGTTCATACATAAGTCACACTGTACAAGCGTACTATGTTGATCTCTTACAACTCCATGCGCAGGCCCAGGACTCAGTATTTTTGAAAGTCACAAAACTAACTGCAGAAAACTGAGTGAAAATGAGTATTACTTCCCAGTAATACTCCCAAGGAGTAAAGTTTCCCTTCATTTCTACTAAAATTAATTTCTGAAAGAAAAATGTAACTAAGTATATTGACTATGTGCATCAGTTATCAAAGAAACTTTCTCCAGGTGGAACACGAGAACTGAAGTACCAGAACTTGCATCACTGATACTCTCATGGCTATGTCCTTGCCATTACAAATGCTGTCTGCCATTAAAAGAGAAGCAGCTCCAAAAAAAATTTAGTTCAAGTAGGAGCCAGATAAGCTGAACAGAATGTGCTGTTCATGGGAATAGTGATAAGGGGACCGCTGGAATCTGAAGACCATGCTGGTACATTACACGTTCTAGCAAACCTGTTAAAAAAAAAAAAACACACAAGAAAAAAACACCCAAAAAAAACCCCCAACCCCTTTGGAATGCAGTGTTATTAACATAAACACAGTCGATGGAAAGACAACGTCCTGAGCATTGCCAACCTGTGGTAAGCAGACTAACTTCACCGTAATAATGTGAACATTCACGCAAGTGGCTATAAAAACCAATCTACTATTAAACTTACAGCTACGGTTATACCAGTAAGTTTCCAGCTTGCAAAGGACACTTGCTTCTCCATACTGAATCTAGCTTCTTCATTAGTGCTTTGCTCTTACAGCTTTTGGATGTAATTTGCAAAGACCTCCAGGGAAAAAAACATAATCTTGAAGCCAGTACTGATCATCTGAACTCTTCACAGCTGTCCTGTCTTACATCAGCCAGTGCTAATTGACTAAACAGTAAGGCAGAGCTCCATTCTCCATATAACTTTTCTTCACACTTCACAGCTCAATTTCATCATCTTCTCTTCCAGCCACATACATACTGCTGCAACAACCACAGACAGCCCAAACCCTCAGTCAAATTCACTGGCTGTGCAACTGGCAGTGTGGATTAATGCTCAGAGCACTCAGGTCTGAGTCTTAGAACCCCTTGAAGTTGCACCAGGAAACCCACAATGCACCAAGACAAGCAAAACACTGCGTGATCAGATAACCATCCAATTCAAACGGTTAACTAAAGCAAGTACTTAGCAATACAGATCCAGTCACAACAAGAAAAAACACAGCACATGCCAATACAAAGCACTAAATATTTGCTCCAAGTTTTCATAGTCAGTTCCCTTCATCCAAAGCAGAAAAAAAAGCTATTATAAAAAGTTATACACAGAAGACCAAAACGTAAATTACCCTTAATATATTATGTTGAAATATAATTCAGAATATGACAGCCTTTTACGTAACAAGCTATTCCAGTATGTAGAATTTGAAAAGATTGGTAAAAGCCTATTCTTTCTTCAACTACCCATGCAGAAAAGACAAAAGCATTATTTTAAAGATACTAGTACTGTGAAAGTCCTAGGAAACTTAGTTTAAAAAGACAAAAAGTGTCATGATCTAGTACCTGATTAAATCCATTTTCCCACCTAAATTCATAGCCGCTACGAGTCCTAGAACAATATCTGTTGGTAGTTGTAAAAGAAAGAGTTGAACTAATCTTTTGAGTCATGAAAACCTATGAAAGACTGACCTCAGATTTAGCTGCAAGCTAACAACTTCCTTCACTGCTCTATATATTATTGTAAAGCTTTTCTTTTATACTACAGCCAGTGATGAAAAAATAAATAGTAACAGACAGCATACATCCCCCAAAAATTTCTAGAATGCAGGTTTTACGTAGGTAATCTCTCTATATCATTTGAAACTTCTGCCTACCAAGAATGATCAAGAACCGACAGGTTCTTGATAGGGACATTATAAAATGCAAAAAGGTAGGTTTCTTTTTTTTCCTGCTGAAAGTAAACCCTCCTTACATATACCTAGTCTGCCTAAAATAACTTTACTACCACTCTTACTTGCAGGGAAAAAAAAAAAAAAAATCAGCCTTTTTTCCTAACACATTATTTTCTACCGTCAATACACCTTTTGATGGTTGGACGGGTTTATAACCATTAACAATGACAGTAATAGGAAGATACAGTTAACTCATCTTCTCTTCCAGTAACAGAAAGAAGGTCTTCCTCTACTTACATACAGGATACAGAGAACAGATAAAATACTTTAATTTTACTAACATTAAGACAAAGGGGAACTATTAGCCAAGACAGTTTGTAAAATTATGTAGAAGAGCTCACAGACATATTAAAAGCACACACCTGCATTACCTCATATCAGAGAGAGCAACCAAAAGCACAAAGTAAGAGCAGTTATAGGGACAAGTCTGTTACTACAGGTTTTGACTTTTGTAGAGAAGTAAATGCGAAAGTAAGTGTCTGTAGTTCTGTGGTATCTTTTTGCAGGTGGTCCAAGTCATCAGCCACATGCCTCCAATTTCTCTTTGGCAGCAGAACAGTAAAAGTTTAGATTTAAAGAAGAATTTAGCAAGCAAGACCACACACAGCAACAGAAGGATCAAGAATAGAGAAGATATAAGATAACCTCGGTCTTCCCTTCACAACTGTTCTTTCTAAATGCTTTTGAATTTAAAGTCAGTTTCACTGTTATGAATTTAGAAAACATACGTTTACTTTTATGAGAAGATGGTACCATATCCTTTCCACTTGCTTTATTAAACCATTCAAATTCTGTGCCTACACTTCTCTCTACCACAACAGTATTATTATTTTGTTTAAAAAGGAGATTAATATGTTCATTCTTTACTTGCAAACTATTCTGAAATATCTGCATGATTGTCATCTGGAAGGTCTTATACGTTCACATTCCTGATATTTCATTTACATAAAATAATAAACTGACCTTACTGCAATACAGACAATTACAGTTTTATATTTAACCTTATTTACAACTTTTCTGTATTGTAATATTAAGATATTCATATAAGTATTTAATCTAAACTCATTAATTTATACTGTCAAATTCTACCTTTTTTAACATAGCTTAGTCCAACACCAGACAACTACAAAGTAAAGGAAGCACTTACCTGAATTAGAATCTGGAAAAGACAAATAGCAAATATTGGTTTTCTAAAGGGTGGGGAAAAGAAAAGAGAGCCATTATATTTCCTGACATTACTAAACTAAAACCAAATTATATATTTATACAGCAACCATGGCTTACCTCTTTATCCGTGAGTTTTGAATGTGGAGGATATATTACCTACAGGAAAAAAGTATTATTTTATTTGAAAATAAAATGGGTATAAGCAGTAGGTTTCTATTAAATATTTTCATGATATGACCCTCAAATACCTGCCTAGCCTTAGGCTATTTTCAATAGTATGCTATTAATATTACGTCTCTGATCTTATTTTTTATGCTTTTAAGCTAACTTGGTCACCCATCTTTACCAAGGTATTTTGGATGCCAGTTGGAGACCATACAGATACATTGAAAAATTCAGAGTACTTGAGGCTTTTGGTGCAACAGGTCTCAAAGGAGAGCAAGATTACACCCCTTCAATTTAATTTGTACACATGATATGCAGTAGGTGGCTCCATAGAAAGCCAACAACACATTATTGTCTGAAATCTGTTGCAATGGACAGGTAGGTGGGCGTAATCAAAATTCAATCACAAAACACCCTCTATATTAATACTAACTCTTGGAGAATGAACACTGGCCCCAAATGAGAGCTGGGAACTGTGAAAGCTCGAGGAATACACTCAAAAATCCGTGACTTTTTGTACTGACAGAAAAAAAAGTAAATTTACTTAATCTGGTTTTACAATGCAGAAATCAAAACCGATGCAACACAATGTAAGATATGGAAGCACCATCATTTAAAAATACCTGGGTGCACAATATCAGTGATTATGCAAGTAAGTGGGAAAGGAACATACAGGAATGAAGGCAAACCTGAGATACTTAAATTTCAGCTAAGAAGTTCCTAAAAAAACCCCTCAAAACTACTGAAACGGGCAGCTATCTTGTAAGCAAAGGAAATTCAACATAAAATCAAAGATTAGGTTTTAAAGAAGGTTTCAGTGCTTTCACAGATGGGAACTTCTCCAAGAGCAGAAGTTCAATGCAAGAACAGGAACCTAGTCTAGAGTCCTTATTTTAACTATACCGCTAACATCCAGTTATCTAATTTAATCTTGTTCGTCAAAATGTAAGTAAATGTATCTCCTAATAATACAACACTATCCTACTCTATAGAACAACAAATACATCCACTGGCTGGTCTCTGACTAAGCAGGCTTTCTGTCCCCTGCTCATAAAGTCTCCAATTCATTTCTTTTTCCCCTCAGTCCTCTATCCAATGATGTCCAGGCATACAACATGCTATTAGTACAACTAAAGCTAACAGTAGACATACGGGTGGAACACCAGCATACTGCATTTACTAAACCTATCACCATCTTTTTTTAGTCTCTCAACGTTTTCCTATGCTGTCTTATGCTAAGCAATACACTCAAATGTAACTTTTTCAGCAGCTGAAGGATGCTGAAATGATCTGCATCTAGTTACATGATTGCAGTACAGACCAGACTTGAATTCATACTCCTTTTCCTCAGTAGCCGGTGTATCTTCCCAGAAGTCAAAGGACGACGAGTAAAACCAGTTGTCGCCGTTACCTCTATCCTGTCACATCTGCCCAGCCTTTCTGACCTGCATGGAGGGCCACGTCAGAATGACGCGGTGATAGCGAAAGTAAGCACAGCCCTGGTGAAGTTTTAGCAGACTTCACAACGTTGTGAACAACCTTACTAAAGAAATCCAAATTGAAAGGAGCATCAACACCATTCCTGTGAGCTATTGCCATGCCTGCTGCTCATCACCAGAAGGCGTTGAAGATGGAGCTGCCTATCAAAAGCACAAAAGCAAAGGGGAAAAGACAAGACTGCAAGGGAGCCACAAAGAAGCAGAATTAGTGTAGACCATCACTTCCTAGTTTCCAAATGTTTGCCTCCATAATCTAAATGTCCTGTACGTGTATTTTATTTCCCTCCAGAAATAATAATCTAACTTGCTGGACAGGAAACAAAAATAAAAAGCCTAATTTGTAGGTGGAGAAAAATTAACTTGAAAAGTGTGATTATTGGAGGAAATAGAAGTTTGGCAACTACTTGGGAACTCTTCCCCTCAAACACAGTCATAGGAACTTTCTTCTAAAATTGCAGCAAGGAGCTGCTTCTTTCTGTCTAAGGAGTTTCCAAGAAAGAAAGAAAACATCATCCTTTGTGTGGGCGTGCAACAACAGAAATGCTTGCTTTGCATTTCCGTGTCTTTTAATATTCTGTACTGTTAAGTAACCTAATTGTTAAGGATACCAACGAGACTACAAGCAAATTATTCTTCCTGCAGCAACATAACAAAAAAATCAGGCCTTAGTTATGTAGGCATTTTAAGTTTCATTTTATGCGTCCATTCAACTAAAATTAACGGGACTGTTAACGGAGTTGTTTGCAGACACCACAGAGGCTTCCCTCAGCCACCTAGCACGTTATCTGTATAAGTCACAGGTTATAAAGAAATGTGTGTCTTTGTTGCTAACACCACCTTGCAACATCAAGCGAATATAATTTAAATAATTAGCACAATATGCCGGTTTCTTAGTTGCATTTCTCTTGCAGCCAACAATGCATATCAATTATGCATTTTAAACATTGTAATAGCTAGCTTAGGTGAATTTTCAGCCAGTCTGCTGTACATTTATGCTAACGCCACTTTAACCAAAAAAAAAAAAAAAAAGGAAAGAAAAAGACGAGATATTTTTCCCTGCACACCAACGGTTTGCTGCACAGTCATATGGTGAATATGGTGAAACAGGATGCGAAACTAGTCCAAATGATAATTATTCCTTCTAGCTTATTGTTCAGCCCAGTCAGTTCCCTAACGCAGTTCCACCACGCAGTGTCATAGAGGTTTGCCTGTTGCACCAAACCGCAGAGAGCAGCGGAGAGTTATAGAAACCCGCAGTTTGTGGCAGCGTCACCGACGTAACGCATCGTCACAGTTTCACATTCATTTAATGGCGCGAGGAAAACGCTTCAAACGTTTAGATAATTTATTTACATACCTTCGCGATCTGGAGAAGGCTGTTACTTATGAAGACTATTTGCATTCACGCTACTATTACACTCTTAAAGTCTTTAACATCTAGATGCCATGGCAATTAGCGCTATTGGTATATAAAGCATGCTGATGATGAACTGAATACGAGTCTTGGCACGAGATGAAAAACCGTTCACAGCGGCACACTGACGTGACAACCCGCATAACGAAAACAGTTGCTTGAAAGCAATTAAGCTCACCTCACGCTCGGTGAC
>VZSZ01001392.1:511340-599571 GCA_013398815.1 Ibidorhyncha struthersii
CGGGCGGAGAGCGCGGGGGGCTGAGGAGCGGGTCCTCCTCATGCGCAGCCACCTGCGGAGGGGCTGAGCGGAGCGGAAGGGACGCCGCCGCCGCCGCCTCTCCCGGCCCGCCGCTCCCCGCGCCGGGGGCTTCTGGCGGAGACTTCCTGGAGCAGCCCCCTGCTCGCCTCCCTCCTGCGCCGGCCCCCGCGCCCCCGCTCGCCGCCAGCAGACCCGCCGCGGAGCGACGCTTGCCCGCCGTTGCCGGCCAGAGCCGTCGCGGGCACCGCCTGGGAGCAACCTGTCAGCGCACCTCGTAGGCCGTCCCCGAAGGACCCTTCCCACGCGATAGGTTGTCCCCGAGAGAAGCAGAGTTTGAAGCCCTCTCCATGCCTTATCGAGTTCCTTATCTGAGTGGCTGCCTGAAGCTGTAGAGCAGTTCAGCTTTATCTGGCGTAGGGAAGGAAAGCAGTATAGCTCTCATACCCCATCCTAAATTGCGGACCACCTATTCTGCTTTGGTGTAATATACGAAGATGGTGAAATGCGGATTGCTGTGTGAAGCAACTAGATCCCTGTTGTGGAGTGAGGGCTTCGTATTCACCTTCCAACTCCTGATCTGTGCGCCTTGAGAGAGGACGCTAATCCTTCTCCCTCATCCCCCTTCCCTAAATCTTTCCTTGCTTCCATGTTGCATTTGTCAGAATTTTGGTCAGTGTTGTTTACGGAAGGGGGGGGGGAAAGAAGGCAGTTGAAGTTACAAACAAAAGTACTTGTATGACTCATCTACTTGGATTTAAGACATTCTATCCTTCTTTCAAGGAGCCTTTGCTTCTCTTTGAAGGAATCAGATGCTTGTTCCTGTTCTTCTGGAGGAGGATGGATTGAAAGTTGTACGTTTTAGACTTCTTTTGGGCCACTGCTGATATTATTTAAAAGACATAATGGGGCTTTTTCACTGGATTATTGCCAGAATTAGTTTACACACTGAAACAATGAGTTGTTAGGCCTCTCATACGATAATGTTTGTCCTGCTTTAATATAAAGTTGCTGTGGAGGTTTGGGTTAAAAATTGTGGAGGACAGTCTGTGTCAGAAGAGGCTCTCTTCATCTTTGGTTGGTGGCAACCCCAATCTGTCCTCGATGCCTTCAGCCTTGGCCATCTTCACTTGCCGCCCGAACTCTCATCCGTTTCAGGAGCGTCATGTCTACCTGGATGAGCCTGTCAAGATCGGCCGCTCAGTGGCTCGCTGCCGGCCAGCTCAGAATAACGCAACTTTTGACTGTAAGGTGCTCTCCAGGAACCATGCTCTTGTCTGGTTTGATCACAAGACAGGCAAGGTAAGATTTTATTTTTTTTATTTAAAAATGATGAACTGCACACTTGTTATAGCAAGTCCACATAGATTGCAGATCCCTTTGGTTTCACTGTAATAATGTGGAAGAGTCAGATTTGTGTTATAGTTAAGATGATTACTTTTCAGGTAAGTTGATAATTTCTTACTAAGGAGAAACTTTTAATAATATTTAAAGTACATAAAACTAACAGTTGACAAGGGTGATAAGTACTGAAAAATTTGCATGCGTATTATTCATTGCTGGAAGTAGGTAATTTTTGGGTGAGTAATAGAAATCTGAAAGCACAGGCTTGTGTGAATATAGTGGTGTAATAGTATTTTTTCAAATTCTGAGAAATTATTGCTTTATCTGAGCATGTAAATAAATCTCATTGTGAGGAGCATCAAAAAATGGATTAAAAACCCCTGGGTTTGTTTGGCCCTCTTCCTACTTGCCCTTTTGAAATTTTATAAAGAGCATTTGGTTGTTTGGGTCTGATAGAAGTTTTGTTACTGGCAGTAGGAGTGTAGCAAATGGCATACAAGGTATTTTATTATTAATAGTGAAAATCGTTTTAAAATATGTCCTGTATTGTCTTAACTGTTCCTCTCAAAAGGATAGCTATCTTAAGTGAAATTTAGGGGGGTCTGTAATGCATGTTTTGTCCACTAGGGATTGAACTGGGACAAGTAAAGTTATTTTACTTAATGACTGTTAAGTTAATTTTAAACATCCAGCAAGAAATTAACAAAGTGCAAATTTCAGTTGTTCACCACAGTGTTGCTTTGGTTTTTTTCCAATATGTTATGCTTGAAATATGCTCTAAATCAGCTCTGTTTTTTAGCTTCACAGCATAACCTTCTGTGACGGTGTAGATCTTGATTTTTAAAAAGAATATGGTCTGTAATTAATGCAGCATTTTTTAGTAGTATGACACAGCATGAGGAACAGTACAATGCAGTCAGAGTTCTTAAACCTTCCATTGTTAACTATCCTATGTTATGCAACACCTGGGCATGATGGGACAAGACAAGCGTTTAATTTCTTAAGGCTGGGTTATGGCATGGCTTTCAAGTTACTTGCATGTAATTGTGCAAACTGCTATCTATATTAGTGTTTCATTGAGCATGTTGTTTTGGCTCTGTTGTGTACGTGATGTGCATTCTTGGACACTTTAAAAAAATTAAATGTTTGAAGTATTTTTAGTTTAAGTTTAGTTTTTAGTCTTTCTTGTTTGACTAAACAAAGTAAAATATTCCAATTTATTGTATTGTTTTTAAATTAAAAAGTGTTATGCATGTAGCTTTTTAATGAACTTTTCTCATGATTTATAAAGATTTTAAGACCCCCATGTGCCCTATTATGGTTACAAATTGTCTAGCCATATTAAAGACGGTTAATTTGACACAGCATTGAGTGTTGAGCAAGTCTGCTAACTAATAGAGGAGCTTAAAAGACAGTCAGCTGTGTTTTTTTTGTGAATTTCAGTTAGCTTTGGCTTTTCTAATACAGGTCAAAAAAAAAATACATGCTTATTCATTTTATCTGGCTGGTCTAAACCAGCAAACTGGCAGTAGTAAATAAGAGGTTGGTATGCGATAGTTCTTGAGATACCAACATGTGAAGATTTGATGGGGGTCTCGGTGAAAATTGCCCAGATGGGTATCTGGATCAGTAGCCGTAGTGATCAACTAAAGAGTGGTTTTGAGATCGTGCATAGGAATATGTTACTGCAAATTTTGCATGTTAGATGTTGTGGTACTGTAAAAGGTTTAAAGCATTGATACAGCAGTATGGAGAATTTTGGGTTCTGTGTTTGTTTCTCGGTAATGTGGTCTGGTTTTTCATCTGGTTGAGTCTCTGAATGGTAGGTTGTGAGATAGTTGGAGGAGAGGGAAAAATGCGTAGCTAGAGATAATAAATATAAAACGCTGTTGCAAAAAGGCAGGTAAAAGATGTCAGTAAATGCGGTCTTAATCTTAAATTGCAAATACTACATTAAAGAATTCTGTGGTGTTTTCAAAGTACGAACAAAAATGTAAAACTATGACAGAACGTTTGCATGCAGGAATGTTTATTATCATTGTTTACAGAACTTCTAATAAGTACATCTCATTTAGGAGTATGTCATCATCCTATCAATGACCTATATTTAAATCTGCTTAAATTCTTTTTGCCACAGTGTTTGTAAACATTTCTTAGAAGCTTACATATAGTACTCCCATCAATTCTGGGGTTTATGGAAGATAAAAGACCTTGAAATGTTAACTTAGTAACAGAGAAAAACTTTCAAATAATTCAAAATAGTTCATGAATGATCTGGGGCTGCAATTTCATAAGTTGTGGACTTTGGCAATACCAGTTTCTGGCATTCGCAGTCACTCAGTCCAGTCTCTGTGCTGCCTGTTGAGCTTCCTTTCAGCTGTACTCTAATAATTATCTTTTTTTCTGGAGGGTTTGGAGTTTTGTTTGTTTTGTTTTAGTGAATCATGTGAGTGATCGGGTTTACTACATAGTCTGTAAACAGTTGTATCGGCATAATCTGTAAAGAAGGGTGGAAACTGAAGAGCATCAGTAAGCATTGGCAAGGGAACTAGTATACCATTTTTTTGAGGCAGAGGTAGGCTTAAGCTGAAGTATGGCACATAAATAGACTAAGTCAAAGATGACACGTTACTTACAGTTGAAAGATGTGAATGTTTACTTTGTATAGAGGCACTTTAATTATACATGGAAAAAGTTATGTGCCCAAAGGAGATAATGTATATGTAACACTACACCATTAAGGATAAAAGTAGAATGACTCTTCAAGATCAGTAAATAGCAATTAAAAGCAGATATTTAATGTTGGATTTGCTTTTTAAAATATTTTTTTAAATTATATGGGAGCTTAAAAATGTGTAAAATAAAGGTGGAAGTGGGTGGTGAGGGTATATCTATACTCAGACTTCTGTGCTTAGCAATACTTATATAGACCACCAGTGCAATGCCTCCCTTTGCTTGTGTTTGTAGAAACAGTGTGATACCTCCTTGTGGATTTTTCATACAGCAATAACATTAGAAGCTGATGCTTAGAATTGATTTTGATTTTTATTTTTTTTGAGTAATTACAAGTTAAGGAACCTTTTAAGCGATGCCTGAAAAAGTGAGTCACTAGATATGTAGGACGGGGATGTTGTGCTGAGCATGGAGTGTTCCAAAAAGTGTGAATCAAAGCAAAAGAAAAAGTGGGCTATAGTTCAAAAAATCTAAATATGTTTGTTCAGCTTCTATCACTGCATATGGGCGGAAACTCTGTAGAAACTGCTTAATTGAACTAGTCTTGTGAGGGTTTTTTTAGTTTTAGTTTTTAAAAATAAGCAAGTTAAAAACCCTTGAGAATTTGTATGTGACTTCTCCCAGGCTGAAATGCTTCTGGCAGATGTGGTGGAAGCTTTTAGTAGAAAACGGAAGTTTCTGACAGATATCCAGGCTTTCAAAAATTAATTTCTTGGAATTATTCAGTGCCTTAGATTGTTGCGAGTGGCTATTATAAGTACCTTTTATAGAAAATCCATTTCCACAGTTTAGTAAAGGCGCTGAGAAACTGTGTGAGAAATAAAGTATTTTCCTAGACCAAAAAGACTCCAAATAACTGGTCATTTTTAACAACAGAAAAAAATATGTAGGCACAAGTTTCTGTGTTAGGGTGGTAGCTAATACTACTGTTTTCATTTAATTCAAAGTGGGTATGAATTGAACTGAGCACAGTGTCTGGGTTACAGAAATACCAACTAGTAAATTGAAAGCCAAATAGTCCATGTGATAGCAAATGAAATTTATTAAGGCTGTGCTTTATGGCTTCTAGGCTTAAAATATGTGTGATAAAAATGTTACAGAACACTTCCTTCAGGGAGCACCCTCTTTAAAGAAAACAAGCACCACCACCACTGCCCCCCCCCCGCAAAAAAAAACAAAAAAAAACCCAAACAAAAAACCCCAACCAAACAACCAAAAACCAAAAAACCCAAACAAACCCCAAACAAAAAACCCAAGACCCCAAAACAGCAAACGCAAAGGCACAGACAGTGAATTACAGACTGGCTAGCTTTGTTTGAGTCCCTGGGAAAATCATGGAACAAGTTCTAGGCCACTTTTCTGGGAACAAGTTTTGGACCACTTTTCAAGGCACATGAAGAAGCTGATTTGGTAATGGTCAATATGGATTTAGCAGGGATAAATCATGCCTGATGAGTCCGATTGCCTTGTGTGATAAAATGAGTAGCTTTATGGGCAAGGGAGAGCAGTGCATGCTATTTGCCTTGCCTTTAGCAGGCCTTTTGACTGTTTCCAACAATGGTCTTCTGTGTAAATTAGGGCACTGCAATCTGCATGTATGAACAACCAGGTGAGTAAAATAAAACTGGCCTGAGATCAAGCTCGGGGGTGGTGGTTAATAGGTAGTGCTCTACTTGGACGCTGGTAACAAGCAGAATACTGCAGGAATCTACGGTATGACCTGTCAGGTTTAACATTTTTTATCAACGACTTGAAGGATGTGGTGAAGTACACTCTAGTCAAGTTAGAAGATGACCCCAAATCTGGGAGTGCTGGTGTGGCACGGGATGAGTTGATATGCTCAAGGGCAGGGCTGCCATCCAGAGGCACCTGACTTTGCTGAACAAATGGGTGGACAGGAACCTCCGGAGTCTGAAAAAGGACAAACGTGAAGTCCTGCACTTGGAAAGGAAGAACCCTTTGCAGCTTGTTAGACCATTTCTAGGATGCTACATCTAACTTTGGACCACCGATACAAGAAATATATTGATAAACAGAAGTTGAAAGATTAGATGCTCTCTTTTCTTGCTGTGTTGTACTAGGGGTAAAAGTATATTTGAAAGAAATAGGAAAGAAAGAAGAGAAAGGATTTGTAAAAAAGGAAATACGGTGTTCACTTAACATTACACAGGATGTTTTGTGGAGATCAAGAATTAGGCAAGATTCAAGAAGTATAGGACATCTTCTCTGGGCATCTGTTTGTTCAGAAGTGTTTGAGTAAATGTATCTTACAAAATTTAGTGGGATATGAAAAATAGTATTTGGGGTGGCAGGATTTTAATGGGACATTATTATTATTTTTTTTTCTGCTGCTGCTTCCTATAGAGATTCCTGTATGATACTCTGGGCTATTTGGTGCTGACCTATGTAAGGAATGTTTAATTCCCATGTATCAGTAGCATTTCTCTTCTGTTATTTATTTTTCCTCTATACATCTCTTCAGCTTTCTGTTATGATTCTTGTCTTTGAGAGCTGAACAAATGTTTTAGTTTTCAGTACTTTTGATGTTGCTGTATGCTTACAGTCTGCAGTGTCTGTAGAGGAGACACTTTATCTTCCAAACATTGAATGTTTATTCCAAGTACCCTGGGAGACTGACCTGGGATCTGCTATAATGCACTAAGGTGAAATTTCAGTGCTTAGATGCTTTCGGTAAGAGGGTGATGTCAGCTAGTCCTTACATACACCTGTTAATATTTTTATGTAACTGCTTTTCACCCTGAATGAACTATCCGATTTTATGCTCATATGATCATGAGAGGAGTATGGGGTAGGGAGTTCTTGGTTCGGCAAACTTCACCACCATACTTCTCTTAGAACTCAGTGTAGGAGTGCTGGCGGCCATTTATAGTAGAGGTAAGTTACTGCTGACAAGGATTTCCCTGCAGAGATACCATCTAGAGCCACTGCTGCAGAGCTAATACTGTAATTCTTGGAGCTGATCCATTGCAGTCATGATGCATCTATCCTGAGCCAGGAACACCAACACATTGATTAGGTTTTAAAAACAAGCAAAAATCCCTTTTGTATTTGCAATGAATTTTTACAAACCTCAAATGAATCAGGTTACTTAGCAGTAATGAAGGGCAGTAAATGTGTTTTCCTTGGGTCTCTAATGGGATGGTTCAAGTTTGCTCCTGGGCCCGTGCTTATAAATGTAAACCCTTGCTTCCCTAATACACTTTCATTATACACAATTCTCTTTGACTTTGTCATAGATTTTCTTTCACATTTTAGTTGCAGCAATCCATGGATCGTTTGCAGGTGGATTTACATTACACTGGAGAAATATTTTCAATTTGGCTTTGCTTTCTTATTTCTCTTACTGAATTTGAACAATTTTGGTTGCTTTGTTATCTAATTAAAGTAACTGAATTTTTGTATGCTGTAAAGGGACGTGTGGGTTAGTAGTGTCTAACTGTCAGTGTGCTACTTTGGTTGTATTGATTTGAATCTGATCTACAAAATGTGTAGAGAAACAGTCACCTGATTTGTTGCATTTTGGTTTTTGTAATTTCTTTTAATAGATAATATAAAGTGAAAACGATTGTTTGTGGAACCTGGCAAGCGAAAGGGAAGGAAGGATGCTGTCTCTGTCCCTAAAGCTAGCAATTTTACAGGCTTTTGCTACTAAACTATACGATTGTTTGTTGTCTCTGGATTTTCTTTTGAGTCACATCAACAATTGCTTCCTGTTAATGTTGCTCACTTGCTGAGAGTTTGGATTATCTAAAAGCTCCAAGTTTAGTTAAGTATTGCTGTGACCAAGAATTAACATTCCCAACGTGTCTTTCTTTCCAGAACATTTCTGCTTGTAGCAGAATGGGTGGAAGAAGGCTTGCAGCATTGTCATGTTTTTGTTGGGTATAGACAAGTGTTTTTTCAGTCCGCTTTAGGAGCAGGAACCTCAGGCAGAGAGATGGATCGGACTGTACTGTCTTAAGCGCCTACAAGAAGACATATCTGTCTGCCAGAGACGCAGAACAGTTTCCTTTTTGAAAAGGAAAATAATTGTGCTGGAGCCAGACGCTTAATCAGATACAATTTTTGTGTTATGTTGCACCAGACACACATGTATGTGATCGAGCAATGTTTTAGAGTTTATTTCAGTCTTGATAAAGTATAAATAAATGATGAACTTCCAGCAGGCTTATACTAGAAAGTCCAAAATCATGTAGTAACTCTGTAGTTGAGTGGAGGAACACAGGAAATGCTAGCAGCAGTTCACCTTCTCTGTACTTCTGTAAAAATGTAAAAAGTAAATATGAAAAGTACTGGGGTTAGTTGAGGGTAGTTAAGGGCATGAGGAATTTATAATATCTTTGCAAAGCTAAGGAACATTTCAGTATTGATAGTTGACCTGTGGTGCATACTGGAGGAAAATATGTGCTATTCTTAGCCCTTTTTTAGGTTATAAAATTACAGTAACCAACCATTGAAAGGACTGAAGGATTAATGATGAAATAGGCTCAATCATAAATGTTCTAATAGTGTAAAATAGTGAGAATTTGTAACTCAGTACAAATATACTGACAGTATTGTGCTACTGCTAAAGTAAGTTTGTCCCCAGTTGGAACATCTTTTCAGTTTTTTGTTTTCATATGATAATTCAAATGTGTTGAAAATATTTATTGACAGAAAGACTTCAATACAGGAAACACGCAACATCTGATACATATATATAGAATCTACTTAAAAACAGACAAGTGACCTTTTGTTCTCGTATTAAGAGACTATTGAAAATTAAACTAAGAACAAGTTATGCTGTATGTTCTCATAATTACAATTGTAATAGTTCTTCCATAAAATTAATGCAAGAGCTTAAGATACAAGAGTTGTGGATGCTTGTAACTATGTATTGAGTAATAACCTTTTTAAAGGAAGGAATGGAAGTGCTTACGTTACAAATCAAAGAAGAAAAGCTCTGTTATGGGCCAAATAGAGATTTGTACAGCACGTTCTTTTGAAGACATTTGGTACTGCCTGCTGCTATTTGCCTGTGCCATTAGTCGTATCTGATATGGCAGTTTTTGTTCTTAACTGGTACTTTTTCAGAGTTGTTCCGTTTCTGGATGTTATGCAAGATTAAGTTTAAAGATAGATTTTTCTAAAACTTTGTCTTTGATGCAATATTATTACTGTTCTGTAAGAGGTTTTTTGCTTGTTTACACCGCCCAGCAGATTTTGATGACTCTGCCTTGCTTTCTGTTTTTTTTTAATTGCTTTTCTTGAAGTGTAATAGTTAACTGTGTAGGGTAGAAGCCAGATCTCTTGATTTTGCAAAGCTGAGATTTTAGCCTGCCTACCTGTTTGCCTTTTAAATTTCTGGTGACCTTTCCCAGTAATTCCTGGCACAATTATGTGTTGTTCTTCTCTTTTTTTTTTTTTTTTTTTTTTTTTTTTTGTCTTTTTCCCTCTGGTTGTTAGCTAGAGTAGTTGAATAGACTAGTGGAATAGAATAGTTAATAGCATTGCAAATCAGTTTTGGTGTTATTACTTGTGATTTTATTCTGGTATTGCTGTTTTCTGCACTTACTGTCTCCAGGTGCTTGAAGAATCTGAAAGTTTTTGGAAGGCATAATGAATTATTTGTAATTCTTCACATTTTTTAATTTTGTTATTAAACAAAAAGCTTTGTTTTTTATATCTGGTTGTGAAAGAATCCATTCTGCAGCCAAACTATTTTTTCAGGTCTTTGATCTCGGTAGGTAATTGCAATTCCTTGTTGTTTGCTTGCTATCATTACAGGGATTCCTTTTGCTGAATGCCAGAGGATTTTTAAGGCTGCGTGGAGTCAATGTAATTACATATTATCTAGGGACAAAGTATAAGTCTGATGAAGTTTCTTTTGTTTCTATGGATTCCAGAACTGTAAGTCATTATGTATAGTTAGAGTAGTATCTACTTTGAGGGAAGTTATAATACTGTGAACAAGGACAGCTGAATTCAGTGACATGTATGTACTGTTGGAGGATAAGTTAGGTTGATATGTACCTCTGGAGGTCATCCAGTCCAATCCTCGGCTTTATAGCAGGTATAATTACTTTAGGTTGCTTGTGGACTTGAAATAACTTTTTGGGTACAAAATTAATCCCTACCTACAAATAAACTTCTGGGGCTAGGGGTCAGGCATATTTGCTGTGTAGGCTAGCTTGTGTTGCTGTTGTCTTAAGTTATGTTCTGAGGATCTAGAACTTTCATCGTGTGTGTGTTTATGTATAATTTATTATTATGAAATAGATGGAGTACTTATTTTCTAGTGTAACTTAAAATTCCCACCAAAATATGTCAGGTAGAAATTATCTTAAAATTTACTAGGAGGAAAAAAAAGCACTACATGAAAGATGTGATAAGAATGTTCCTAGTTCCACCCCTAATTCCGTAAAGGTGGAAATAATACAACACTTTCACTTACAGCTCTCAACCGCTACTTCCTTTTTAAGTACTTAAAGGGGAAATTAATTCTTTTTTTCAGTCTTCCTCTTTGAGAATTTTTCCTAGGTTGCATATTCCAGCAGTTGTAAGAGCAAACCAGGAATACATATCGTCATAGAAAGGATGTATTTGTTTTTGCAATCTGTGTAGTCTATTGAAATGTTCTTTACCCATGGTGTCATCTTGATTTTTAGTTAAATTTATGAATCTGACTATTAATTAGAAAGTTACAAGTGTGTATGCTGTGTTTGGATAACTTTTAACTTTCATGTAAACAGAAGGGAAAATGTTTTTGTTTTTTGTACTTGGACCAATGCATTGACACACATGGACAACTTTCTTTCAAAACTCATTTTTTGTTTTGTGTCCACATGCTACCTCACCTACTGAAGTCGGTACAGGTTATATACATCCTACTGCAGAATATTGTCTCCTGATAAATTTAATGCAGATCTACGTTTTAGCTGCAGGCTGACTTGCTCTGACCCCATGTCCCATTAATGGGCTTGGGAAGGGTTAGTTTGGCAAAAATGCTGCACCAACACAGCTGTCCCACTTTCTCTGAGCCACTCTGGGACATCCAGATCGCATTCCTGTGGGCTCTTTAGGTCACCCTGTTCTGGGATTTTGTCTTCTTCACAGCCTGGTCTAAATGTGCCCGCAGTTGAACAATTTTGTATGCAGATGTGCAGATAGGTGGGTTTCATTGGTCTGCCCTGGTTGATCAAATGAAAATGTGCTCAGTTTTCTTCTTCTTGTCCCCACATAGCTTTATGTTGAGCCTTCCCAGGATAGATGTTGCTGGATGAATTTTAGATGATGACGTAAGTTTTATAAACTAATATTAAAGGATCTTGATGACTAGTCTTTCTTTTGAGATCTCTAACTTGTACTTTCTTTGATGTGTTTTATAGTTTAAACTTGCTGTACACATCTTCCTTTATTCTTATTGCAGTTTTGCTGCCAAAAGATTTACAAAAATAATTGCTTTGTAGTATCCTTTAAAAACCTTTTATGAAGATGCAGTTTTGAGTCTAATGTTAGGGTACCTATAATCTTGTAATATTATTTCAGTGACTGGATCTGCTTGCTGGTGTCATGCCTCAAGTCTAAAGCAGACTACATAACATGCTTTCTAATTATTGCTGTAGACAGGTGAGCAAAGCTGAGTGGAAACTATTCTCTCCTATCCAGAGCAAAAGTTTTCAGACAATGGAAGGATTTAGGAAATAGTAAGTGCTTGCTTATGCTTGTGAACATTTGGAAAACAGAATCATTTCACGTTTGCTCTGCTGCACTCATGCCGAGGTGTCCCAAGTATTCTTTTTCATCAGGTAGCTGTAGTTGGGGACCAAGTCCTGGTTGTGCTAGATTTAAAAAGTACTATTTAATTGTTGGCAGTGCTCAGAGGTGGTAATTTGTGTAATCTCTTAGTGATCTCAAAATTGAGAGGTCCATTATCTGGATGCAAAAGGGAGCTCTTGCCTGGTGATGGTTTAATGAGGTCATTGTTAGTAATAAGGATACCTTTTCTGATACCATTATCATTAAAGCTGTTTGTCGAGACATAATGCAACTGGATTCTCCATTAGTGCTAAAACTACGAGTTACTTTGCAATTACAAAATAAAAATCTAGTGATCTGAATCTATTTTGCCTTTTCTTAAGCTGGAATAAACCCCAAGAAATTGTATTACAAACATCTGCTTCATGGAATATTGGAAAAAAAAAAGGCAATGGAACAACTGACCTTCCAGAATTGAGGCATTTGCATCTGTTTTTTTTTTTTTTTTCATTTGGAATGTTTGTTTCTGGACTGTGCAGGGACTAAGCATTCTTACAGCTGATAAAAGATACAGTGGTTTAACAAGTGACTTGGTGGAACAGTACCTGCCAATGTGTGAATATTCAGGGCCATGACAAACGCCGAGTGCTTTGGTTTAGTCTGTAGCTGAAAGTTGAGGGTACGTGTACAGGTAGCTATTATGTATCTGAGTCCCAAGCTGTTGATTAGAATTAGTAATATGACAGCACAACCTGTTTGGGGGCTGTACTATTAGCATTTACTAATGAAACAGTAAATGCTGTTTTAGTGGGGAATTGAGAATCTGTGATTATATACAGACAGAAAATGTTTTTTATCTTAAAACTTAATTATTGTATTTACAGGCACAGCCAACTTGGATTTTTATTTTAAAACTGGTTATATTTAATGGTTGAGAGAGTGGGAACTTGAGTAAGAAGGGGAAAAAAAAATCAAACCAAAGGGGGCAAACCCGCTTTCTTGTAATAGTCTCTTCAATCTGAAGAGAAGCTTCAATTTTTGGGAAGTTCTGGCTGAAGTCTAAACTAACAAATAACACGGTGAAAAGAACACACAAGCAAAACAAATATTTGGGAACACAGGAAGGAGTCAGCTTTATTCAATTTCAATATTACGGGTGGCTGTGTAATTGCTAGGACATTAAAAAGGATTTTAGTGAGTGTACTGAGTCAAATATGAAAAATGGGCCAATTCAGTCTTTGCTCTTATGATTTTTGACCCATATTAGGGTTTCCTTGCTATAAAGCTAGAGATACTACAGTGGATGGAGGGGACCAACCTGCTACTGGTCTTCTAGGGATTTTCCCCCATCATTGTTACTTTCATGGTCTTTAACTTCATTGGACTCATTGAAATACTAGAACAGTTACTAACAAAGATTCCGATTGCAGTAGAATTTCTCGCTGTTTGTGCTTTCTATAATTCTTGATGAAAAGAACACCAGTAATAAATTATCACAAAATCAGATAGGTGTTAGATGGACTGCATTTGCTCATACAGCTGGCCAGGAGTGCAGATTCCTTTAGTTATGCCCGTGAGTAGGTCTGAGGGCCTTTTTAACTACTTAGCAAGGGTTTTTTAGTTTATGCATATGCTCTGTGGACTTAGGTTGGTGGAGGTTAGCTCCTTATTTTCCTGATGCATTGTGTTTTTGAGCAATTGAAAGAGTATTAGCTGTACTAGAGCTTACTTTTTTCATGTAGCCTTTGAAGTATGAGCTTTGTTTGCTGACAAGAGAGAGGAGAAGGTTTATCTGCTTTGATAAACAGGCCTTTAGAAAGAACTGTATGACCTTGCATGAAGAAGAATTATGATGAGAGGAATGTCTTGTATATTTATTTTATATAATCAGTAGTGGTAAAGTCAGTTGAAGTGCAGCTTGTTTAAAGTGTAAAGCACCGAGATACCTGTCTACACTTGAGGCATAGTAAAGTTATTATCATTTAAATGTCTGAATTATAATAGTTAAGGTATTTGTTTAACATACTAATAGTGTATTAAGCCAAACTTACAAGTTTTGAAAACAGTCTAATTTAAATACTTGAGTTGTTTTTCTCAAGTATTACAGTGTTAAGTTCTGGAAAATAGACATGGATGAATGTTCTTTATAAAATGAAGTATTAACAATTTTTTTTTCCAGGCATGTTGATACGACGTTTGGGTAAAACTGTTAAAAATGTCCCATAGCAGGAAGCTTGTGTGTCTTGCGTCTTCCCACAATGCTAACGAGAAATTGTTATGAAAACTGTGGTAGAATGTGGAGCTTTTGTTACTTTCTGCAAAACTCAGTGTTGCGGTTCGGAGAGGAATCGTGCTTGTTAGTTTCCAGTCCTATTCTCTTACAGGATTTTGTTCCAACTCAGAAGGTACTTTTTTCAATAACGATTTCTCTGTTTCTCCATGCTTTCTAGTTCCCTTGACAAACCAACTAAAGCTAATAGCATGGAACAAAATCTTGTCAACTTGTTCTGCATTGTCAAGGGGAAATATCTTTTAGAGAATTCAAGGTCACTGAACCTACACATTTCTGAAAATGTCGGTGATAATGCTTATTTAGAACAGGATGCTCTTGCCAGCATCAGGGCAGTAATCTAGTAAGTTAACAGGAAGAGTGAAATGGAGTAGGCAGCAAAAATGCACAGTGAACCACAACACCAGAGTAGAGTGTTCCTTGTTTCATTTATCTAATCCTCTTGAGACCTAAAGCGTACATAGCAGTGAGCGCCTCTGTGTTGTGTTTCTTTGTGAATTTTTGGGTAGTAACTTCCTTCTATTTGTGAAGTGTATATATTACCATTAGAAAATATGGTACTTTAGCTTGTGGAATTAAGTTTCTGTCATGGTTTCCCTTTATTTTTTCTATTGATAAAGTAAAAAACAAATTGTTCTGCAAAATACTGATTTTTAGCAAGGTATATGACAAAACTGAAGAAGTGAGAACAAATCTGTGGCAGAAAAGGCTGTCGGTGCACAGAATTTTCCCAAACTGGTTTTCAAACGTCAGGTGAGGCCTTCTGCATAACTGGTCCTTCATCTGTCCTATCCTCCGCATGCTAACTCTCTCACTTGGGCCACTCAAAACAACTAGACCTTACACTTCAGCTCCATTGTCTGTGCTCTATACTGTTGGTCCTGTCTTCTTTCTGCTCACTGGGAGGAAAAGAATGCCAAGCTTTCATAAGGAGCTACCTTAGCTACCCTGTCTGGTTTTGAGCACTGTTACCCTGGCTGCCACCTTCTTCTTCCTACTGTCCCTTTCTGCAAAGACAGACACATTCCCAGCAATCTATGGTAGCATGATCTCAGCTGCACCTTTGATTCCTCTCATCCTTTGTCCAAGTGGGTTCAAGGTAAGTGTCACGTGGTGATGGGGCAGCCAGACATAAATGATTTTAGGGGCTAGAGAGAGGAAAATTAAGGGGAAGGAGTGGGGTGAAAGACTGGATGAAACTTTCCTGGTTCTGTGTTTCTCATTCCTTGTAAATTCAAGCAACCAGTTCTTGAGGTCCGTTTCTCTGATTCGAGCCAGCTAGCCATATCGAAGGGTGGTCTGCAGGTGCTTAGGTACTGCAGGGGGCAGGAAGCACATCTGTACTGTCAGGCTGGAGAACTGTAGAGGTAAGCTTCACATCGGCACTGAGGCACAAATTACTTCTTAGTATTAGGAGTAAACAGTCAGGTGAGAAGAGCGCTGAGCAGTGAAGTTACCATGGACTTTGCATTGGAAATTCTACGGGGTTGGGATAGAGACAAGGTGATGGATGTTGCAAGTGGATGAAGTGATGCAAAAGGGAATATTGAAACTTAAGAACAATTGAAGTCACGATTACATGCTTTAGACTGCAAATTGCTCTTTAAAAAAAAAAGAAAACACAACAGGAAACGTGTATTACCACTTCTCCTTTTTAAATTTACTTGTACTATTAAGCATAGATGCTTGAAGAGTAGAGTTCTGCGCTGTTGAAAAAAATCATCGTAAAGGTTTAAATTATTTAAGGTAACAAAGCTTTTCCTTGAAAATTTTCTGTTAAGTCTGCTGTTTGAATGTTTATTTTTTAAAATGCGTATTTCTCTCAGCTCAATTTCTTAAGCTCTGTCAAAATATTCTTAACATGTTAAAAAGAGCCATTATTATGAGCAGTGCAGAAATGGCAGTTGTAGTGAGTTTCATTCATAGCAAAATAAATATCTCTTGATCAGACAGATTTTTTTTTTTTTCTTTTAACTACTTATACAGTTGGAAGATAGGTCATATTCCATGAAAGATTTTAGGGAAAATAGTTTTAACTATCTCTTTATATAAGACTGTTCCTAGTGAGGAGTATGCTGTCTCTCTGCCGTATTGGAACTCCTTGTTCTGTCAGGACTTATTGTTTACCACTTCACCTGTGTAGCTAGTGTTTAAATAGTTTTTTTTTTTTTGTAAGGCTTATAATATGACTATCTAATGAGAGCATTGGATGTTAGAGTTTGCTTCAGTGGTTTTGGTTTACTTTTTGAATAGCAGCATGGAACTACTTATGTTCACTTACATGGTTCTGTCACAGCTAAAATAGTTTATTTCATACTTAATGTGATTTTGAACATGTTGGTTCATGAAGAAATCTAGTAGTTCAGTTTGCATTGTAGCTGATAATAAGTAGAGATGAGTGTATCCTCAAACTGGCACAACAGTTACTCTTCATATCTTCAAAATGTAAAAGTTCTAGTAGCTTTCTTTAAAAATCAGTGGTAACTGTTTTTTTTTTTTTATGAGACTGTCACAGTAAATGATGGTTTTCATCTGCTAACAATTTGAACTTCTCTGTAATACAGTATCTGAAGTGAATGAAAAATAAATGCAAGTAAAGTGTGAGTAGTAAAAATATGGTCACTTAAGTGAAAAGTATTTGCTCTGATAGTTATGTGTTTGGAGAGTGACTCAATATAATGTAAGGAGGATTAAGTATTGCTTGAGAAGAAACTTTGCGTTTTCAAAAATGTGCAGTCTTAGAAACTCTTTATTAAATTATTTGGTTGAATCAATTTGGTGGGTTTCTTTTGTGGTTTGTTGTGTTTTTTTTTGGGGGGTGTTTTGTTTTTAAGTTTTACTACTTTGTTTTGGTTTAGGGACTGAATTCTTCCAATAAGCACTGAATTTTCAGTTGAAATTACGGCTTCACGTAAATCTGAGAGAAGATAAGCAGTAATGTATTGCAGTTTTTAAGTGGTATTGAGGTCCCAGCTGACTGACTCACTGTGGGCACACTTCTTTCTGGGTTGCAGAGTAAAATGTAAGTCACGCACAGTTGGTAAACCTTTAGAAAGAGGGGAATGAAAAAAGGTGATAGTTGTTACCGAGTGAAGTTTTACTGTCTAACTGGCAAAGAATTAAAGGTGATGCGTTCTATCATGCAGCCCAGGGCAAGAGTGCTTCTGTTGTAACTTATCATAGAATATCACTGTTGAGTGACTTGCTTTGCCTAAACGATTATAGGCTTTTGTTAAAGTAATAAGTGAAAACTGGATTAATAATTTGCACATTGGTTATTGTTTATATGAATGAGTAATAAAATCCAGAAGGACTTTCTGAAATTATAGCCATTTATGTTTGTGTATTGTTTTATCCAAAATAATTTAGGTATTGATAGAATAGTTAGGAGTAAAGGGTTCAGTTGGTTTGAAATGCCTACCATTTTTCCTTCAGAATAGTATCTGTGTGAGTTGTCTTGGGATTTTTCTCCTCTGCTTTGTTACTCTGAACTATTGATGTGGTTTACACATTTTTGTTTACTAGTTTACTGTTTCTGGTATTTAAACTTTCAAGCTAAACCTTTCAAAGGGAAGTGAAGAAAACATCAACGTTCCCGATGTGCCTATTAAGAAACATTGAGGTTATAAAACTGTTGAGAAACCAGAGAAGGCGAATGCTGCTGGGTGGTGGTTGATGATAATGTGTGTCATGCTTTGAATTAGTGCTCATTGGTGCTGGTTGAGTGGATGGCATTGGAAATCTAGAGACATTCAACTGCTGAGTCTGTGAAGTTGTCAGGCTGTCCAGTAGGTAGATAAGCTGCTCAGGTTGTCCAGCTTTGAATCACGTGTGAAAAGTGCAATTTAACTGGGTCAGTGAGGGACCTTGGTTAACAGAACATGTTTATTTTATCTGACTTGTACCTAATTTTAAGAGATGAGAAAAGCAAGCCATGGAATAAACAAATATAGTGAAAATAGTTTGTTTGTCCCATTACTAAGTGATATATTTGTGTTTATGTCCAGAAACGCGGGGCCCCTTTGTTTGAGGGTACCTTCTGTTGAAGGTTGAACCGACAGTACAGCATATTCTGTGGTGTGCTTCTAGTCGCTTGTGTGCTTTGCACATGTTGCAGTTGCATGATGGGAGGGAACCAGTCTGCACTCAATTCCCCTACGTGTCCAGTTTTCTCCCCCCCNCAGATGTTTGGGAGAATAGAACAGCTGTGTGCACTGCACAGTATGTTCCCTGCAGTTAGGTGCACTGTGAAATGTTACTGCTCCACAGCAGAGACCTGCTGCGTAAGCATGAACTTGTTAGAATGAAAGATGGTTGAAATACATAGAGAAGAAAGCAGAGTGCTGACTCTTGACACTTCCCTGAAAACTTAGATGGCAGATCCTGAGTGCTGTCAAGGAATGTGTTACCCAGTAAAGCCAAGAGATGTGTAAAGACTGAGGTTGTGTGTGCATTACTTCCCAGGGACTGCTGCAGAGTCTCTCATTTAAGAATATCTAAGATACAGCTGCTTCTTCAACCCCTAAGAACTACTGTCAGGTAGCAACAGAGGAAGGAGGTAATTTTAAGATCAAGTGGGAGAAGGACTTGCTTCCTTCTGTTGAAGTCCATGGTAGACAGACTAATTCCTACCTACCTACCTGCAGGAGCAGTGTGAAAAGGTGCTTTCATGTAAGAGGGCCTTACCCTTTTTACCTGTATCTTCTAGATTACATCGCTTCACGGGATATTCACATGGATCTGTGTATAAGCAATCAGGAGAGCTGTTATTGGTCTATATATACATTTCTTATTCTGTTTTTATTATAATATCTTAATTGTTTTAAGACTGGATCGACTTGGAGCACTTTTCCTGGTTTTGAGTGATAAACACTTCATTAAAATTGTTCTAGCAAAAGTGTCATAAATTTGGTTGGTGGTTGGTTGTTGGTTTGTTTGGTTGTTTTTTTTTTTTTAATGGCAGGGCTGAAATAATGCAAAGCTGTAATAATCCAATGAAATGTTCTGTCAACCTGCATCATCTATAGGGTTCGATATGTCTGGTATTTACATAGGACCTCACTATACTACTTGGCTGCAGAAGAAAACTATTTTCCCAAAAAGGTTTAGAAGAAAAGCAATGGGGACACACACATGTTTCTCCTGAATTTGTATTTAACCATATTGCTCTTAATGCTGCCAATTCCCAGTGACCCAACCTATTTTCCTTTGAAACAAGCTATGGATAGCATCTAATCCTAATTAAAGTTTATTAAAACTTCATACTAATACTAGACTAATTATAGGTAGCATAAAAGTCTCACTGATTTTACTTTAATCAAAGTATAGTCTTGTCTACAGCCATATTAAATTTAAGCTTGGATGACAAACCTCTTGGTATGTCAAAGCTTATTACTTAACAGCAAACATCTTTTTTGTGGGAAGGCCATGTTTGTACTGGGAGTGCAGTTTGAATTTTATGTGAACTTAATTTGAGGGTTCATCTGTTTTGGTCATACGTAGTACAGATTTTGTTTTTTCATAGAGTAGATGGGCCAGTGTAGGTGGGACTGATTTGATGCACAGTACCTGTGCATTGCCACTCTTATTAAATGTCATTATCATTTTTAATGACTGGAGAAACCAAACTTGCTTAGCTTTCTTCTGTGTTCTGTTGGGATTGTAGATTTTGAAATAGTCCTTAAATGTTTTTGCTTTGAGTTACCAGTGCATATCCTTCTGCCAGTTGTTTTTGTTCTTGTTCTTTCAGTAAATGACTCATTCTCCTGGTTTGCTTTAGTTTCTGGACTTTCTCTTTTGTTTTTCTAAGAGCCTAGATAATGAATTTTAGCAGAACTTAATATGTTAAATGTTAAGAACGCATTTCAAGAAAGTGCTGCCTTTTTAAAGAAAAAGCCTAACTGGTCTCAGAACAGCAATATTTTTGAACTGCTGATTAGACATGGAAAAAAATTGCATGTTAATTTCAGTTCTTTTGCAGCATATGGCCAATTTCTAGCTACATACTTTTTTACCATTGATTAGGAAGTTCAATTTCTATATTTAATGTGAAAAGGCTTTGACAGCATTCTGATTTTTACACATACTTGCTTATTCTGGGAAGAATTTCAGTAACTTGCATAATTTCAGTAGCAGGAACATTGAAGTTGAGAAGCCTAATTTTAAAATCTGAGGAACTGGAGAATTGTTAATGTGGACGTTGTAGCTTAAAAATAGCTAGTGTTCGAGGCTCTAGGCTGTAAAGTTGGGATTAATAGTTTAGACAACCCACTGTATACATGCTGTAATTAATGACAATTTCAGTATTCAAAAAAACCCACCTTCATAATATAAACAGTTTTCAACTTTAGTTTCTGATATGTACTTTTTTATTGAATTGATTTGCTTTACTAAATCTGGGTGAGAGTGTGTTTAATTATGTTGCCCTCTAGTGGTTGCAACTCAGGTTTAAATAGTAAAAAGAAAAGGCATTTTCACGCTTAGGGAAGGGCTGCAATGATTCTTGCTTGCAAATGATTAGGTGTGCTGTGTGTTTTACAGTGGCAATGTGTTCAGTGGTCTGTGGAACAGCATGCTACTTCTGTGAGAACCGAATAACACCAGGATTGTACAGAGAAAATGTAATATGCTATTATAAAATTTGATAGCAGAGAATACCACCCATAATTATTGTGATGGAAATAAAAAAATCTCGGTGGATTTATTGTAAAATTTATTTTTTTTTCTAATCTTATGAGATTATCATTAGTGCCTTACTGGTTTGTTGGTTGCAATGTTTGGGGATGTGCCTTTGGGCTACCACATGGGAAGGGTATAGTGGCACTTGTAACCTTTTGATGAAGCTTTGGATTCAACTTTCAGGTGAGTGGATGTTTAAAAAAAAACAAACTATTCAGGCCACCTGCATTAACTTGCTCTTTTCTATTTCTTGGTAAGGAGAATACTTTTTTTTTTTCCCTTCGTATTTTCTCTACAACCCTGACCCTTTTTTTTGTCTAGTTCAAAGCATCACAACTGAGTTAAATGAGAAAAATCACGTGATGACCCCTGTTCATTCATGGGCAAAGAATATAGCAGCTTTCTACATTGAGTGGGACAAGTTCCCTGAATTGGTAGCTGCATGGAAGAGCTTGGTAGTCAGAGGGACTAGGCATCTTTCTCTAATTTTTTTGCATATGCTTTTCAGGATTGAAATGATCTGCACTTATCTCATCTCTCTGTCTCATCCCCCCCCTTTTTTTTATAATCAAATCAATTTGTAATAAAAAAACTATCAAGCTTATCCTGACTTGTTTAAAAAAGAAAAGGGGGGGGGGGGGCGAGAAAGGGAAACCACTTTTCTAATGATGATACTGAAATACAAAGAATAACCTAAGTGATTCAATGTACATAGCATTAGCAACTTAATATCACTGCTTTTAGGAGGTGAACTGTGAAAAATGTCAGTGTATGTTTCTGGCCAGTAAAAATGCATATCATCTTGGTAAGAAAAATGTTATGTTGTGTTTTTTATCAGTTGGACAGTGTGACCTGAAATCTACATACAGATGGCTGGAGCTGTCTCTGGTTTTCACACCTGGAAGGATCTGCCATTTGGAAAATTACTTGATGGCTGTTTAAAGAATTAAAACACCAATTTCCCTTTATCAGATCAATGATGGAGGATATTTCTTCTTAGACTGACAATCTAGAATGACTGGTGCTAGAAAGGGGTTCTTTTTGTACTTTGAAAAATGTTTTTAGAGGGAACTATGGCATGTTTAGTCCAAAAAATTGCAAGACTTGGTAATGTATTTCTGAGGTGTGGATGACTACTCTCTCAGGCTTTACAGCTGAAAGGGTGTGAGATTGCCAGCAGTACTTTGCAATTCCCTTGCACCTCGTGCCCACTGGCAGATTGGTCATGGGCACTTATGTGTTCTAAGTACTTTTTTATTGACAGACATTTTAAAAGGCATTCAGGTTTGTTTTTCTAGCTTGTCTGAAGAATAAAATTCATGGGCACAGTGTTATCAGCGTAATGTCCCTGATGACTTTGTGGATATGATGGAAAATAGCTAGAAAAAAAAACATCGAAGTACTTTTGTCCGTATGGAAAGCTGTACTGGAATAATTACATTGGCAAGTTTTACCATGTTAGCAAACCTGTAAACCCAAGGTAGCATGTATGTGTGTTTTTGGTTTTTTTTTTTGCCCGCGACTAAGACCAGTATGAACCATGAGTCACTCTGTTTGATATCGTAATTACCATATCCTTGAACATCTTATCTGAGTTCTGCCTGTTCCTCTGTGTCTGCTGGGATTGTTCTGATGTTCCGAACCAGTGCGAAGGCTGCAGCACATTGTTCTGAAGCCAGTAGGACACAGCTGAATAAATGGTTGACTGTATTCTCAAAGATCACCTATTAATAATCACCTTTATCTCTCTCAATGCTGGTAGACCCATCTCAGTATGTGGATGCATGGTATAGGTATTTCTTTCCTTAAGCTTAAAAAAAAAAATCTTTTTTTATTGTGAAATTGTTCATCTCAAAGGACAACCAGAATAATCTGCCTTTGTTTGTGAATACCAGCATTCAGTTACTGCTTGCTTTGAAAGTCTTGACCCAAGAATGAGTTGCAAGTAAGTACAGCCTCCTCCCAGACTGTTTTTGCTCTCACTGTGTTGGAGGTATGGCTTGGCAGTGCCTTGAGTACAAATATTAAACTCCCAATTGTCAAATTTCTCCTCTGTGCTGGAAAATGAATTTTCCGTCTTTAGATGGAGCCGCACCCTTCTCCGATGGTGTTTGGTTTCCAGTTAATTGCATTTGCTCTCTGTATGGAATGCTGAAGTTCAAAACACAGAATGAAAATAAATTAAATTTAGGATTTTTTTTTTTAAAAGAGTTTTGGTCCTTACTTGATGCAGGGAAGTCTTTAGAAAAACATGGAGGAGCATACTGCTCTGGTGACCCCTTGTTTGCAGTATGAGGAAGTGTGCACTGAACTCTCACTACACTGTATTCTGGTAGTGTTTGTGGTTTGGACCTGTTACAAAAATATCTAGTTTGACATGATTCAGACTAGTACAGTGTGATTTGTACGTAGGCAGTTCTTTTGAGTTAGGACTTCTGCATCTTTACTGGCTGCACTGAATTTCTATCACCATAGCGTTAAGCTTATCCTCAGGATGGTCATTTTAACTGTAGTTTAGAAATGTGCTGAATGTTATTTTCTTTGACACCTGTCATCTCTTAATAATAGTCCAGGAGCAGATGATGTCAGAAAGCAAGAAAGTTTTGCTGTGTGCAAAGGAGAGATGAATTAACCAGGTCTGCTGCCGATATTTTTGTTTTGTTTTGTTTTGTTTTTTTTTAAATCCTGTAGTCACATTAGAAAAGTCCTTTCAGATGGAATATGTCCCTTGCTGAAAGGAAGGGAGACAACTTCTTAATAACTTTTTCAGGATATTTTTAGAGTTTTTAGGTAGTGTTACTGTGATGATACCTAACCACTATTGCATTTGGAGGTGTTTGTGAAGGGGTTTTTTTCTTTATCTGAATGCGTGATCACGGGGGGTTTTCTTTGTCCTAAACCAGCAGCAGTACGGAATTAATGATAGGTAAGCACAGTACTGTGTGTGGAAGGAGTAGAAATGAGGAAAGGTTGAAATAGTTTCAACAACTTCTCCCGTTATTGTCTATACAGTTGAAAAGTAAACACGTGAGAAGAGATCCTTCTTTGCAAGGAGTAGAAGAGCTTTGATGTAATGATTAACTAATTGGAGAAACTAAGCAGTGTGTAGCAAGATCATTAAGCAGCTTTTGCAGTGCTGCACCTGCCTTGAAATGTCTGGGATTATGGTTGAGAGTTGGAGTTTCCTCACAAACTGATGAGCTGCCTTATACTTTTTGCTTTCATATAAGTAGATCATCTGTTTTGGCTCTTCATCTGGTGGAGTATCTGGTAATCTTGCCTTTTGTTGTGGTTTCTCTCCAATTTGCTTGCAAATCAAAAATGTAATTGCTTGCTCGTGGAAGTTTAATAATGCAAATTTCTTAAGGGAAATTTCGATTTCAGTTAATTTTGTGGTTATCGCTTAGTTGTCTCATTAATTCAATTCCTCAATTTTTGAGGAAGCAGAAACAATGGATAATGTTAGTGTTGGATTTTTTGTTCTAAGTATGTACTCTGCCAGATCCTGAATAGTATTTCCAGAATTCCTTTAGTTTTAAACATTTGTTTTTCATTTGTCGTCTGCTTTTCTGTCAATTCTGCCTATTCTCCAAGGTTTTTTCACTAAAACAATTTAGTGTTTATTTTAGTAGGTGTTGTAGATCTTTGGGTATAGTTTTTAATTGTGCAAGGTTTTAATAATGTCAGTCTCTTAAAATTTAAAGACCAGGAAAGATTTACGGCTTACCTCTGGTCTTAAATTAGGGTAAAGCTATGTCCAAACATGACACATCTCCCTCTTTATCTCATACTTTTCATTGCTGTAGTCGGAGACAAGACCACAGTTTATTTTAATCTTGTGCTTTATCAAGTTGGTCAAAGAACGTAACTGTCAAGTTCTCTGAATAGTTTTAGCGCTTTTCCCTAGTGCAGAATACAAGTACAGGTGCTTTTGCCACTTGAAGGTAAGAGTAAATTGCAATGATAAATTGCAAACCTTTAGGAAAATCCATTTGAAAAGAGTTATATATGGGCACCTGCTCTTTGCAGAGCTCATAATTCTTTATTTTATCTGGATACATGCGTCCTACAAACACAGTCTTTGGGACTTTGTACGCTTCCAGATAATATTTACTTCCCTTATTGCAAAGTTGGAGTATGTATTGTTGCCAAACTCTCACTAAATTTCTTACAGTAAACAATATTCTTTAGCTTTCAGTCTAGTTTTGGAGGAAAGTATTCATGTAAGGGCATCAGAATTGATGAGTATTTCAGCAATATTTTAAACTGTATTGTTTTAAGTGATTATCCTGAAGAAGCCTGGATTTCTGGGTAATGGCCTATTGAGGTGTTTTGTTTCTGTATTTTAAAGCCATATTAAGTTGCAGTATATTTCTGTAATTGAATAATATAGCGAACACGGTAACATTAGGAGAAAGCTCAGAAAGTGACCTTGTCCCCATGTTGTCCCCACAATAAATGTTTGATGTAGTGATAGAAGTTGATGTAAATTATACAAAGTAATCGCTGATACTGCAGTGATACATGATACATTGCTGTATAAATGTCTTCTGGAACATGAGACTGGGCTTCCTTAATGAAATAGAACAAACAACTTACTTGCAACAAGTACTCTATACTTCCGGAAACTTGTGGTTTTATCTAGTTTTTACTGTTTTTTTTGTACCTGACACTAGTCAGGTTTTTAATACGGAGCAGGAAATTTTTTTCAAAGTTTGTGTATGTTGTGTAAGATAGTCATCCGTGACAGCAGTAATACAAAATAAGTCTCTTCATTGTATTGCTTTTGTATTCTGATGAGTCAATTTGAGCATCTTGGGACCGTGTGTGAGTAATCGTTTCTCAGGAATCTTTCCCTTGATTGCACTTTATTGTTAAAATATTTTAGCTTAGCACTTAAAGCAGCAATATACCTTAAAAATCTCTTGGTATTTTTAGGATGAGAATTTCATAAAGAACGAAAATTCTACTTGAGAATTTTCATGTAGGCTGAGAATTCAAATGATTCTTTTTGTTTTCCTCAAGAAAATTGTAATTAGTATGGAGTTGGGTAATTTTTTTTTAGGAAACTTTTATGCTTTGTCTATATACAGAATGGAGTTGCATCTCCGTTTCTGAGGCTGTTGATGTCCTCTAATCTATTTTGTGGTTTACTTACAAAAGGAAGTTTTCAAGCATGGCATATGTGAAGGGACAGACTTTGATGCAGCTCTGAGCAGAATAAATATAATTTTTTTTCTAATCCGAAACAATCCAGCAATTGTAGCAGAAGGCTGATTTTTCAGGAGTTATTGTGAAGTGTGAGGACAAAAGTTTAGTAAAAGAGGTATTCTACAGAGTAGTAATTAGTAACTATGGTGACAGGTGTCTCACTGTAGCAAGTCAGTCAGCTATATATAAACCAAATTACTTGTAAATTGGAACTCTTCTTCTAGATCTCTTCTTTTTAAAAATAGCCTTTTCCACCAAACCTGGTGACACTGATGTGGAGAGAGATCTATTTTTGTATGGTGGTGTTACATTTTGTGGTAAAACATTTTATCATGAGGTTTTGGGGGAGTATCTTGTCCTGCTCCTTTTGACGGTGAATGCATTTCTGGATTATTAATCTACGGGTAGATCAGCACCCATGAATAACTTTTACTTTTTTTTGAACCACTTTATTCCACACCTTCTGTTTACCACAGAAAAGTTTATTCAGTAAGAGAAATGAATATCATATGCCTAGGATTGCTTCAGGTCACATCCTTCAGCATGAATCTTCTAAGTGAATGTACTTATTACAGAATTTTGAGGAATGAGGTGTTACTGTGTAATAGAGGGTGGTCAGGAGTTGTTCTGTGACTGGGCGATTTACTGCATTTTGCAAATACAGAATGTGACTGTTGGGAGGACTTAGCTTCACAACTGTCTAGCTCGGTTACAAGTTGTTTCTAGAAAACAGTGTTTGTGAGGTTGCTTGAATGCCACAAGTTCTCCTTGAGGACGGTGAGGGCAAATAGGTTAGCAAAGGGAACCATCCTTTCTAACCATGTTGGTTCATTCCAGGTTGTTTTTGTTTGTTTGTTTTTTAAAAAAAAAAGACAGGACTTGGGCATCTTGTGCAGAGTTTTGGATAACTGCACGATCATGGAGTAAAAGCACTGTTTTCAATATAAGCTGTTACTTTAATGTTGGTATCCTATGATGATCATCTCATATGAAATACTTTTTTCCATATGAATTACCATCACCATAATGCTACTGTATTTTTTTCCAGAAGTTTTGTTCTTCTAGGTGTTTGGCGTGTTCATAGTTCCTTTTAGAGCTAAAGTAAATAAAAGAAATCTTGAAGTGAGTTAGTGATGTTTGTACAATTCTGTACTGATCACGGGGATGTTGGGGGTTCCAGGAATTGTCATGCAGTTTGTTTACTTATATTTTATGAAAGCAAAGATCATGCAGGTCATCATGTGTTTTTTAATTTACTCGAACTTTAGACAGCTGTCTCTTAATACAGAGAACTCTAAATTCTGCTTGTGAAATGTGCTTTAAGCCCTTAAGATCCTGACATAGCAATTGACAGAAATCAGACAGTTGACATTGTAAATACAGCCTGCTTTCTGCTGTTCTCTTCTTGAATGATGTTGCTGCAGTGGGAAGTTTGAGTATGTGGCTTAGGAATCAGCTTCTAACATGCTCACTTTTAGCCCAGGTCATTGTTTTATACCAACCAAATTATGCAAACTGAAAATGGTAGGAATTCTGAATCCTCGCTGGGTTGTTCAGCTGTCCCTGTCATTGAGCCAACTTTCCTGCTTTCTGTGATGGGTAAGGAGCAGATAACTAGGATGGTGGTGGGTCCAGATTCCTCGTTTCTTTTTTCCATTACCACATATGAGTTGAAGACCTGTATTGAATGGTATGGGACTATGCCTTGAAGATGAGAGCAGCAGTGCATAATTACAGCAAACTTTTGGAGACAAGCAGTAGAGACCTTAATCCTCATTGTTTTATTTGTATCCACGAGCTTTAAATTGGGAACGTGGGTTTTGCTTTTATTTTAAACTACAGAACTTGGATTGTGGTATAGTTTGAGGTCTGAAACCTAAACTTTTAGCCATCTCCTGCTAATCTCTATAATATGAATTACTTTGAAAAATGAAACAATACTTTTCGAGAATTTTATTTGATAATAAATAATCCACACCATTTAAATAGAATGTTTTTAAGCTCTACATAGCTAGTTCTAAAACTGAATAATTAAAAAGTATGGGTTAATGTTTTTAGTAGCCTTTCTGTTATTAATGACCACTTCCTAATACAAATCAAAAAGTCCTTTAAAGTGAATGTCTGACATCCTGTTTCTGAAATTTCCTGATGTAGAATAGGTTATGTGGATAACCGCAAATAGTGAAGAATAGTATAGAGCTATTGACTAATAGTAACCTTGAATCCTGAGCTTTTCACCTTCAGACCAGTAAGTTCACTTACAACTACTAACAAACGCGGGGTTTGAATGGTGATTTAGAAAGTAAATGTTCTTGTCTGATGGGCACAACAGGTTGGAGATGGTATTAACTCTGCAAATGTGCTGTCACGTTTTTCTTTTTTGTGAATGCTTTTAATATGCCATCATTTAAAATTCTGATGGTGTAGGCATATCTGTAGAACTCACTGGTTAAAATAAGCATTGCAATGTAGTATGTCAAAAGAAAGGTCTGTGCTGAAGTGTTTGCAGCTACAACACACCTGGAAATGTTTGCTCTGTTTTGTTGAGGAAGGTGACATTTTGCGACTGAGGGACACACTGGAGCAACTCAAGGTTGTAGGTAAACGTATGTTTTATGCGCAGTTTAAGCTTCTAGTGCCTCTCCATGTTCATCATTGCCCCTCTATGTAAGGTGATTCCTCCCCCCCGCCCCCCAAATCCAACCTGTCTTCCCTTCCCCATCACAGCCCATGTCCTTTTCAGGCAAAGTCTGCTGAGCTAGCTCAGCCAAAAGTTAAGCTGAATGGCAGGGCCTGTAGTGAACTTCAAAGCACTTGAACTATCAGGACATGGCAAATAGCAGAGGGATTAATACTTTACTGTGCTTCAGATACATCCAGAAAAGGCTGAACTCTGTTTATACCCAGACCCAGTTATGCTGGCACAAAACTGCTTTTACTGCCGCAGTTTATTTTGCTTGACAACAGGTATGAGCAACCAGCAGGGTTGTCCTGGCAGTACAGTCAACAAAACTTCAAGGTGTAAACAGACACAGAACAATTTGGTCAGCAGAGGAGCGTATTCACTGCTGTCCTCTTGCTTCTGCCCCTTGGAACTGCTGGTGGGTTTGGAAAGATAGTACTGAATTCTTGGGAGTAGCTGAGGATTTTAATCTTTTTCATCAGAGTAGCTGGATTTTAGATTAAGCTTACATTTTTTCAGTTGAAAGTTTAGGGTGAATATTTTTTGTCCAGTGCTATATCAACAAAGGTTCGCATTTTTCCTTTTTTCTCATTTACTGCATAGAAAGAATGGTTAAGTTTATTTTCCAAAGAAGTTACTGAAAACTACTAGCAAGTTGTACTTTTCTGTGGGGACCTCCAATAGTTAGAGTCCCGGAATAGCTGTCTGCCACTCCTTCACTTTGTTCAATCTGGCTGGAAAATCCCTTTGTGGCTGGTCACTTTTTGTTTCACGGCCTGTGCCAGCATCAGGTAGCTAGAATCATTTTAAAAAGGAGATTTACGAAGAAATCAAAAGTTAATGCCTTAGTTTTGTTTCTAAGTTGAAGGAGCTGGTGTTTAGCAAGCGAAGAGCTATTAGATCCATGTGTTTAAGAAATATAAGACTAAACAGAAAAGCAATTTTGCTTGATGTGCCCCACCCTATGAATTATGCTTGCTAATGGAGACAAATACTTCTACTTCCTTGATAGGTGGGTGGAGTCAGGCAAGTGAGAGGAAAGGAATTTAGGATGTGTCTAAGCAGACCAGAGCGAGGAACTCAATCAATTGGATCTGGAGATAGTTTAGCATTTGAACTTCTCTGTCTTAGAGCCAAAAGGGCGACCTGGAATTCAGTGTGGTTTGCACAGTGTGTACTGCTAGCAGAAGTGCTTCTCCCAGAATGAGAAAATACTCGGTATTAACGCTTCAAGGAAGATAAAATGATCTTTTAACTGTATGGGAGAAAAAGCTTTCTGGCTGCAGTCTGATAAATGTTGGCCATATTGGTTTGACCCCATTATGTATTGTTTTAAAATCTTTGTGCACAACTGTGTACTATTCCTCCTAGTAGAATACTCGGTGTGAAACAAGTAAACACAGTTGTACTGCTCAGTCCGATTTTGGACTGAAGTATTACTCTAGGGCAAATATTTCAATTTTTAGGTCCCCCTTTACTTGCTGCATTTGAGTATTAGCTTTAGTACTCAGGGGGTGCATTTGTAATGCCATCATTAATTGTTAATGACTGATCATATAGTTTGTAGCGTGAATAGGGGATCTGTCATCTTAACTGCAGCATTTTAAGGCTTAACTGCTCTAACTGACAGCCTTGCTGCCCCTTAGTGGTAGGAAACATGGCAAAAATGATGTTGTCATCTCCTTGGTGTCTGTAGTTCAGAATTTGACTAATTTAAATCTTTCAGGTTTAAACTAATGCCTCAAAGCCTGTGTAAGAGGGTTTTGAAGCACATGGGAGTTGTGTATACTTCTTTCACACAGAAAATAAGAGATGAGGAAAAGAATGGTAAACTTAAGAGGTCCTGAAATTGTGTTTCTCTTTCTACATTAGCTGTCTAGGCAGTGAAAATATATTGGATGAATAAAATATATTAATGATTGACTTTCTGTAAAAGAGGCAATGGCCTACATTTTGGTGCTTATTTACTTAATTATTAATTCAGCTATGGAATAAGACTGAAATATGTTTATATGCATTAGTCTTTGTCTGCATTTTTAGATGTAGGATTTGTTCCTCTTCATGGAGTGAATATCTCATCTCTGCAGAGGAACTGTCACAGTTCTCCAGTAATTCTCCTCACTGTACTTCTCAGCATAGTTGTCCTGAACTGCAGTTTCAAGCTGAGTTAGATGGAGTAGCAGTAATGTGTTCTTAAAAATGGAACAGGATGGCTATACATAGTGATAGCAAACGTTACGTGCCATCTGCCTTGATCGCCATTCTTGATATAGTGCCTTATTGCAGTACTGGTACAATCCTACCCTGGAAGAGACTTGAGGTTCTCTTCTTCATTGTATTGTTGTTGGGGTAGGTAGGCCATAAGAATTTTTGAAAAAAACCACTATTTAAACAGTCAAGAACTCATTAATAGAGGACTTACTCTTTAAACATATTTTTTTTCTGTTGTCTTGTGTGTGGAGCACTTATTCTCCATCTTTACCTTGTAACGAACAGTTCTACAACAGAAAGATCTCTGATATCTTTGGCTTTTGAGTGTGTGATTGATTATTATGCACTGCTTTTATTTTGAGATTTTAATTTTGTTCTGAGAAAGCTAAAATGCTAAGCTAGCAAGTTCATTAAAAGTTTGGTTTTGATGATGCATTTGGCTACATTTTAGGCTAATTCTAGAAGTTCATGTTAAATTTCGAGTTTGAGCCTCCGTGAAATAATGCTGTGTGTTGAGAAATGCTGTATACGTCAAGACGAAGATAAAAAAAGCAGTGCTAAAAGCGAATCTTGTAGTAGAATATTAAAACAAAAGCTCGTCAGTTGTTTGTTCTACCCTTGTGTTGTACTGTGATTAAACCGCTGAAAAAGTGTGCTGCTTTCTTTTCAAGATTTTCTTAGCATCTCTGAGCCTATCCTTTATCTTTTCTGAGATCCTTCAGAAGTGTCTCATCCTATACGAGAACTGTATATGTCTTGGGAAACAAAACACTTCATGACTTTTTCACTTGTCAGGCTAAGGAAGGCATTATCTTCAGCTGACCTCTTGGAAGATGTTAGAGTAGTAATCATTAAGCACAGTGGTTTTTATTGGTGGTGATGTTTGTTTTTTATTTTTTGAAGGAAAGTCTACCTACTTTTTATAGGTAAAGTTAAAATCTGTCCTTCTAGAACATAGCAATTTTGTAACTTCCTAATATCAGCTAGGATTCATATATTGTATTTGCATAAGTTTAATGTATTATAATCTGGGATCTCTCCAGAAGAATTTTTATATCTGATTGGTCAGGAGATATTAGCGATTTGTTACAGGGGTAAAAATTATAGTGCTATCTAACTGCATGAAAGTAAAATGTAGACTCTGATTTAGCAAGTTGTGGTACCTTCTGAGTCACTGACCTAGAAAGCAATGGAACTTAAATGGAATGAGATTTTTGTACACCACACGTTAAAGAAGGGGAGGTTCTTTTGTTCAGTTTGCATAACTAAATATTGACTCAAAATGTGATAAATACTACACTTGTAAAGTTAATATATAATTCCTTGTAAAACATGGAAACAAAAGATCTGTATTATTTTTGAAACTTCCTTAATGCAATTTCTAAAGAAGATGGACTGTACTGGAGAAGATTGAGCGTACTGATGAACTACAAGTTTGGCTTTATTCTAAAGTCTCCATATATTTTCTGGAAGCAGTATGGTAGGATGTCTGCAGTTAACAGAATTTGTTAATGGGATATAAATGAGAGAGAATGCAAACTGTCATGATAATATAAATTACTAAGGAGGAAATCTGGGTTGGGATTTCTTTTTCTATCTGAGAAAGTGTTACGATACTGGAGAGTAAGTTTCCTAAATAGCTGTATGTTACCTTGTATTTTAAGAAAGAGGGAAAACTACCACTCAAACCATACGTGTATATATAGTTGTGATCTGAATGAAGGATGTGCTAATTCTTTAACAGTCTTCAAAAGCTGAGGGATTTTGAATGTTCGTGAGCTGTCATCTCTGCTCTGAATTGGACTAGTTGTTAATAGGAGTCACTAAAGGTTTGAGCTGAAGGGAAGTGTGATTTATAAAAGCAAGTGTAATTAGGTCAGTATATGCTGTCCTTTTTTCTGGCAGTACCGGTTTAAGCACCTCCTCACATAACTTGCATCAGCTCTCAAAATTGGTTTGCTGTGACTAAACAAATGCTTGAGCCCATACAACTAAAGGCGTGGTGGTGCAACTCGGCTGTGAGCATCGGGGAAGGGAAAGATTTATAGTTACTCTGTAAGCTGGCACTGCTGTGGACGGCTGTTGGTTTGCACTGGGAAGCGGGAAAAACAAATGGTGCTGCTTTCAGAGAAGGCCAGTACTGTATTACGTCACTGCTGTGTAAAAGGCGTTGTTTTGGGAATTGGAGAACCCACCAAGGATACTGCATAATGATTAGTATATTAAATACCAGTATACTACCATAAATACTTGTTATCATATACATGTCTTTACTTCAGGGCTTGTAGCTGATTTTGCTTTCTAAAGATAAATTTTAGCAATGACACAAAGTGATGAAGGGGTAGACCTTTAAGGTAACTTGAACTAGTGAAAACTGGTATGGAAATAACATTTGAATTTGCTACATGAAAGGGAACAGTGCTGTGGCTTGCTGATCAATTGCTACATTAAAGACAAGACAACTGAATCCTTTTTGCTAAGTCTTGAAGTCAGTGCATTTCTACTTAGACATCAGCTTATTAACATGTTGCTGGTTTTACTTATTTCTTTACTAGATGCAGGGAGAGTATTTTAATCCTGTTTGTAAAGACTTCAAGAGCATAGCTTCTTTAAAATTTACATAATTATATTCAGTAGAATACAGTTAAGTGGACATCAATTTCATAATATTAAATTTAATGTGTATTTTCTATGGCCAAGTGTTTACAGATTTATTTTTTTTTACAGTTTGAATTTTGAGAGTCTACTGGTATTTTGTAAGTTTTGTGTTGCTGATGCTCTGTTGCACTTCCTTTCCTGTGGTCACTCTTGTATTTCCCTGTGCTCTCTCGTCTGTGCCACATCTGCAGATTCTGAGGAGGTGTGTTCACAAGGGGCAGTGATTAATCAAAAAAGTTAGGGAGATAAAAGGCAGATATTATGCATAGTAAAGAAAAGGGTGGAGAAAAACAAAGAAGCACAAGCATGTTTATTTCTCCTTGCTTGTGACTCACTTTCATAACAGCAGGATTTTCAGATGGAGCAGAACGCTAATTGAAAACAAACAGGAAGTAAAAAGATAATTTTCTCTGCACTGAACCATGAGAGGGTTCAGTACTTTCAGATTAGTAAATTAGCGGGCTAATTAATTTGATTGGCTTTTAAATTTATAACTGTTATAAAAGCTGTATTACATACTATTATATTATTACGCAGCAATGTACAGTATTTTATAATATATAGAGTATTATTTAGAGTAGGATGGGTCTGATTGTTAATGCAGTGAATGCAGCCATAGTTTCTTGATCTGTCCATAATTTGTGTTTACCCTTCATCTTTATAAACACATGACTATTTGATTATTATTTTCTTTTTCTTCAATTTAAGATCAAAGATCTCTCTTCACATTTAAGATCTGTTGGAAAAAATAATCTTTCATGTGCTGCTTTTCATTCTGTCATTATGTACACCTAGCTGAGCTTTTCTGTGCTGGCATTCCACTTAATTACTGTATTGAGTCCCATTTTGCGGACCCAGTGGCACTTAAGCTCTCAGGTTAGGGGTGCTGCTTTGTGCTACTCGGGATGCTTGGTGTCATTTTCCAGTATGACATTTGAAGAGCCCTAGTGCTGGTCTCTCCAGTTTAAACCCACCTTTTCCCTTGACACTGTTATTTTGAGCTATGTGTCACTTTTTTTGAGGAGTGGGATAATAGGGGCAAATAAAAGCATGGAAAAGTTTGCATGGAATCCTGAAAAAAATCATCAATTGCTTTTATAGGCAAACCATGGGAATACGTTAATTTCTCTGAAGGCAACATCTCTCCCCAGCCTTATGCTTGCTTTGGGACTTGGTGAGATTCGTTATGAGTGCAGGAAGGCAGGGATTTCTGCCATCCCATCAGGTTCCTGTAATAACTCTTGGCATTTTGAACTACCGAAAGTGACTCATTTCGGTAGCTACACCTGGCTGGTTAGTAAGATTCCAGTCCCCTTTTTCATGCTGCCTGCTGATCAGGCCTCAGCCCGTGACTCTGGTCTTCTCCCAGGTGACTCACTTGTAACCTCTTCTCAGATGCAGCAGTTTTGACTAGAAGTCTTGTGTCATAAGCAGTTTCAGGTTCAATAAGTCGCTATTAAAATTTAATTAACTCTACAAATGGGTATTTGCAAAGGTGCTTGATGATGCAGCAATCTTGAGATTAACTTAATGGTGTGAACTAGTATCCCTGAGAGGTAAAAACATCCTAGGTTTTTTTCCCCTTAGCTTCACTATGGGCTCATCTTACAATTCCTTAATTTTGTTTTCTGTCGAAGCTTTTCCTTGTGCCCTCAGAGCTATTCTTCCCTACAGCATGTTTCTGTCATGGAATGCTGGTACCTTAAATGTATGAGCAGTTAGAATTTTTGTTTGTTGACCAACATAAATATAAATTCTTACTTATGTGTGGCAAGAGATGTTGTTGCTAACAAAGTCTGATCCTTTCCATGCAGGCAGTAGGTTAAGTAGAGCTTGTAGCAATTATTTGCATAGTCTATTGCTAGAATTCAATCATATGTTGAATAACTAAAAATGAAGTACAAATATTTCTTGGTAATGTGAAGGTGTTCTGTCCTGAGGAGGGTGTTTTGAGTTTGAGACATTTGTCCTCCTATCCATTGGGAGGTTGAGCTGTATTTTGTAGTAAATAAAATTTTACTGGAGCTTATGTTTCATTGTCCTTGTTTTCTTTTTTTTTTTTTTCCCCCAGATACTTAACTTGTATTCTTTTTGGTTGTTTTTACAGTTCTATCTTCAAGACACTAAAAGCAGTAATGGTACCTTTATTAATAGTCAGAGACTGAGTAGAGGATCTGAGGAAAGCCCACCATGTGAAATTATGTCAGGTGACATCATCCAGTTTGGTGTAGATGTGACGGAGAACACGCGGAAAGGTAAGGGTATGGATCACTTTTTTTTTTTAAAGTATATTTGTTTAGAACATCTTATTGCAATCTGATCACTAAGAGTAAATGGTATATAGTAAATAGTATATATTGACTTAACAGTAATTTTAAAAGTGCAGCATGGGCATGTGTGCATAATGCTGTGTGGGGTTTTCTGTGTTTTTTTTTTTAATTTTATTTTTGTAAGTACCTTTCTGTCAAGCCTACGAACCTTAAAGTTTCAACTAAAAATGTGGCGGAAGTATGAAACTGCATGTATTGATAAAGTACTTGGCATAAGTTTGAAACAGGCTAATTTAATTCTTGTCAAGATACCTACTTTTTCTGTCTTTGACTGCTACTGATTTGGGTTTCTGCAGGTACTTTAAAATGAGGATAGAAAAACGTTGCTAGCTGAAAAATGTGGTGATGGGGTTTTTGTTTGGTTTGGTTTTCTTGCTGTCCTCTTCCCAGCGTGCATGCTTAAGAGATCTTGTATTGTGGTAATAGCTATATATCTGTGTTAATCAATAAAAATGCAGCCTCTGTCTCTTTTCTTTTGCACTTATATAGTGTTTCAGGAGTAATTTCTTTCTCTTTCTGAAGACTGGTCTGTCTGTGAATTATTAGATTGTAATCGATAGTGTTAAGACTTTTTAAAGTTACCTAATGGGTTTGTTACTTTCTGTAAGTGTCACGGTTCTGACTGTTCTGAAGAATCCTAATCCAGTAACACAGATTTGGCAATAAAATGGCAGAGCTACTGTCGCTGCTCTTCCACTTCACTACTTTTCTGAACAAGACCTTCATAGAGCTTATCCTTAAAGAAGGGTATAATAGGAAAGAATGAAATGAAACAATAATATTAAATTTAAGCGCTGATGGTAAAGTTCTTTTAAAAAAAAAAAAAAACAAACCAAAAAAAACCAACTAGCCAACCCAAAAGACCCCAACCCTCACAAACCAAACAAAACCCCTAAAACGCAACAAACCAACCTGTAGTACAACAGTAGAATTTTTAGAGAGCATTAGGTAAGTAAAACAAAAATATGAAACCCGGTCCATCTGTTACAAATTCTATCCATCTTTAGCCAGGTAGGTTATAGTTCTCAATGTCTGAAGTATCTGAGGAAGGTTAATGAATACATCTTCAAAGAACACATTGTTAAGCAATGGAGGTGGTTAAGTATTTTGCCATGAAGACCTCCTGGAGCTATAGTATTTTTAAGTGGTTCATGGTAGTGAAGGTCATATTACATTGTTTCACTTTTCTCAGAAATGATGTTGCGAAGATTTAACTCCTGGATATCTAGTTGGAATTGTCTGGGAGTTACTTAAAATGTTATTTCATGTGAAGTGATTGCAAATATTTATGAATACTAACAGTATATGTGGAATAAATTAAAGGAATACATTGCATCTAATGGCCCTTCCTTCTAGTTGCAGGCAGTGACATTGGAAGAAACAGATGCACTCAACCTGCTAGTACATGGCTCTGTGACTGGTGTTACTGCCACAGTCTTGGGTTTTTTGATAATGGGATGGCTTACATGGCACCAGGCATGCTGGTGTCAGATGGGGTTTATCTTTGTCAAAAGAGGAAGAAGATCTTGGCTCATGAGCTAGAGGGGGTCATTGACTGAGCTTTATACTAGACTTGATGGCAGAGGGGGGTATTATCAGTCTCGCTTGTGACAAGCCAAGGGATGGCACACCAAGGTTGGAAGTACTGGTGCTACTGAGGACCCTCAGCGTATTGCTCTGAGATGTGCTGGGTACACTGCAAAACACTGAAAGTCTTATGGAGATGAGCCAGGGGCTCCTGAGGTAATAGGAGCCAGTGGGGAAACATGGGTAAAACACCTCGAAGGAGAGCCGCCTGGAGAGCAGCACAAAGGAATTGTGACCACTCCAGCCAGTAAGTCAGCTTCAACCAGGACCCAACTTAAGTGCCTCTATGCAAACTGCACATAGCATGGGGAGCAAACAAGAGGAGTTAGAGATATGTACATGCCTTCAGGGCTATGATCTCATTGGCATCCCAGAGATGTGGTGGGATGGCTCCTATGACTGGAGCGTTGGAATGGAAGGATACAGGCTCTTTAGGAAGGACAGGCAGGGGAGACAAGGAGGGAGTGTTGCTCTGTGTGAAGGACCATCTGGAGTGCATGGAGCTCTGCCCGGGGATGGATGAAGACCGAGAGCTTATGGGTCAGGATTAAAGGGAGGGCAGGGATGGGTGATGTTACACTGGGGATCTGCTACAGACCACCCGACCAGGATGATGGAGCGGATGAGGCCCTTTATAGACAGATTGGAGCAGCCTCATGTTTGCGGGCCCTGGTATTCATGGGGGTCTTCAGCTACTCTGATATCTGTTGGAGGGGCAACACAGCAGGGCATAAACAATCCAGGAGGTTCTTGGAATGCATTGATAACAACTTCCTTCTCCAAGTGACAGAGCAGCCAATGAGGAGAGGAGCCATGCGGGACCTTGTTCTTACCAACAAGGAGGGGCTAGTGGGGAATGTCAAAGCCAAGGGTAGCCTTGGCTGCAGTGATCATGAGATGGTGGAGTTCAAGATCCTTAGGACAGCGAGGAGGGTGTGCATCAAGCTCACTACTCTGGAATTCATGAGAGCAGACTTTGGCCTCTTTAGGGGTCTGTGTGGTAGGGTACTGTGGGATAAGGCACTGGAGGGGAGAGGGGCCCAAAGAAGCTGGTTAGTATTCAAGGATCACCTCCTTCAAGTTCAGGAGCGATATATCAGCTGAAAAGGCCAGGAGGCCTGCATGGATGAACGAGGATCTCATGGACATGCTTAAAAGCAAAAATCCTACAGAAGGTGGAAGCAAGGACAGATAGCCTGGGAGGAATACAGAAAAACTGTCCAAGCAGCCAGGGACCAGGTTAGGCAAGCTAAAGCCCTGATAGAATTAAATCTGGCCAGGGACATCAAGGGCGACATGAAAAACTTCTATGTCAGCAATAAAAGGAAGACTAGGGAAGAAGTGGACCCTCTCCAGAAGGAAATGGGAGACCTGGTCATCTGGGATATGGAGAAGGCTGAGGTACTCATTGACTGTTTTGCCTCAGTTGTTACCAGCAAGTGCTCTAACCACACTGGCCAATACCAGAAGGCAAAGGCAGGGGCTGTGAGAATGAAGAACTGCCCACTGTAGGTGAAGATCAAGTACGAGACCATCTAAGGAACCTGAAGGTACGCAAGTCCATGGGACCTGATGAAATCCATTCACGGGGCCTGAGGGAACTGGTGGATGAGGTTGCGAAGTCACTATCCATTATATTTGAAAAGCTGTGGCAGTCTGAAGTTCCCGCTGACTGGAAAAGGGGAAACATAACCCCCATTTTTAAAAAGGGAAAAATAAAAGGAAGACGCGGGGAACTACAGGCTGGTCAGTCTCACCTCTGTGCCCGGCAAGATCATGGAGCAGATCCTCCTGGAAACTCTGCTAAGGCACATGGAAAATAAGGAGGAGATCGGTGACAGCCAGCAGAGCTTTACTATGGGCAAATCATGTTTGATGAATTTGGTGGCCTTCTATGATGGGGTTACAGCATTGGTGGATGAGGGAAGAGAAACTGACTTCATCTGCCTGGACTTGTGCAAAGTGTTTGACACAGTCCTGCATGACAACCTTGTCTCTAAATTGGAGAGACATGGATTTGATGGATGGACCACTCAGTGGGTAAGGAACTGGCTGCCTAGTCGCACTCAAAGGGTTGCTGTCAACGGCTCAGTGTCCAAACAGAAAACAAATGAGTGGTTTTCCTCAGGGGTGGGGTATTGGGACCAGTGCTGTTCAACATCTTTGTTGGCAACACGGACAGTGGGATTGAGTGCACCCTTGGCAAGTTTGCCGATGACACCAAGCTGTGTGGTGCTGTCAGCATGCTGGAATGGAGGGTTGCCATCCAGAGGGACCTGGACAGGCTTGAGAGGTGGGGCCCTTGCCAACCTCATGAAGTTCAGCAAGCCCAAGTGCAAGGTCCTGCATGTGGGCTAGGGCAACCCCAAGCACAAATACAGGCTGGGCAGAACATGGATTGAGAGCAGCCCTGAGGAGAAGGACTTGGGAGTGTTGGTGGATGAAAAGCTCAACATGAGCTGACAATGTGTGCTTGCATCCCAGAAAGCTAACCGCATTTTGGGCTGCATCAAAAGAAGCATGGCCAGCAGGTTGAGGGAGGTGATTCTGTCCCTCTATTCCACTCTGGTGAGACCCCATCTGGAGTACTGCATCCAACTGTGGAGTCCTCAGCATGAAAAGGACAGGGCCATGTTGGAGCAGGTCCAGAGGAGGACCACGAAGATTGGAGCACCTTTCTGATGCAGACAGGCTGAGAGAGTTGGTTGTTCAGCCTGGAGAAGAGAAGGCTCTGGGTAGACCTTATAGTGGCCTTTCAGTATCTGAAGGGGGCCTACAGGAGAGCTGGAGAGGGACTTTTTACAAGGGCATGTAGTGATAGGACTGAGGGGTAGTGGTTTTAAACTGGAAATGGGGAGATTTAGATTAGATATTAGGAAGAAATTCTTTAGTCTGAGGGTGGTGAGGCACTGGAACAGGTTGCCCAGAGAAGCTGTGGCTGCCCCATCCCTGGAGGTGTTCAAGGCCAGGTTGGATGGGGCTTTGAGCAACCTGCTCTGGTGGAAGATGTCCCTACCCATGGCAGGGGGGTTGGAACTTTCCAACCCAAACCATTCTATGATAACTTGGAACTATTCATTTGACTGAGATGCTGTCCTCACTAAAAGAAGCTGAGTTTCTTCATGTGTGTTTAGACCTAAAACAATTTTTATTTGAAGATGCAGTTGGAAGAAAAATTGGAGTTCACTTGTGTTTATCAGCAATTATTTATGTTTATATGACAGTTTGTGGAAAGTTCATCATAAGCAAATTCTTGCTGTTAGTAGTTCTTCCCAGTAGTTTTATGCTAGTTTCACAAAACACAATCCCAGAGACCTGGCATTTGTGTAATGAGTGATCGGGTTGTGCAGCCTTCCTTTTCCTCTGCTTGAGCTTTGAACATGGGAGCTGTACTTCTGTTGCTCACGAATGTGTTGAGCTAGCTAATGAGGAAGAGCGTGCAAGTTTGCTTTCCTCCCTCTTCATGCTCCCCCAAGCAATGAATGAAGATGGTATCATCATGCTGGGGCATGAAGCAGCTGCGTCGCAGTTGAAGTGTTTCCCTATGAATGCAATTGGAATGCATATAAACACATTTTTTTCACCAGTTCATTTCAGTAATCTTAGATGTTACTGTTAACCTAATCTAGTAATGAAACAGACATGAAAGTAGTTTTTAAATTAATTGTTCCCTTTAAAACCATTTTGCATTCTGCTATTTGCATAACGCCTCACTTACACAAGACATTTCAGCATTTTGCTGTGTGTAATTACAAGGTAATGACAGGACAGGCGGGCAGAGTTTACTTGCCTATGTAAATTCCGAGTTGTGCAAATATTGCTAGAATGTATTTATTTTTATTTTGTTGTTCAGGCTGTGTTTTAGTAAGTCATTTCCTTGCAAATACGATCTTGGTTTGGTTCATTAAAATAGTGGCACGTTCAGTATGTGCTTTTTCAGGAAAGCTTATATGAGCACCGGCCTTCTGCTGCGGAGCTGAAGTCGTTCCCAGGCCCCAGAGGAATGTTTCCAGCCCTCCCGCTTCCTTGTTTGTCCACTTGTTATATTCCTAGCAAATGCACAGGCCTGCTCATTTCCCTCTTCTTAATGCAGTATTTACCTATTAATCATCTTACCGTGCTTTTCTCTGTGTTAGTGGGGTTTATATTCTTTTAGCACTTCCTAAATTTCCCAGTCAGTGCCAGAGCGTTCCGAGAGTTAACCGGTGGTGACTTCCCCGGGTGGGGAGGAGCAGCAGGCATTCAAGTAGGGTCAAATAATACCAGATGTATCATCAGATACGGTTCATGCACTCTGTTCCAGTCAAGTTTGGACTCTTCTTTGTAATCCACCGTTTCTCTCGGGTGGTGGTTGAAGGAGCCGAGGACCTGGTGCACGCTGGCTGTCACGGGCACGGAGCTCTCCCAGGGGAAGGGCAGAGGTGGTTGGTTATTGCCACGGCCACTGTTATCGCATTAACGAATGAGAATAAAAATGAGAGCCTCACTTGAAAATTGTCTCTCTATGCAGCAAAAATTTTGAGGCGAACAAAAATTACTTCTTTATTCCCGTTTTTTTATGCTCCTTTGCAGCATAAATCCCTCATCAGGGCGACTCTCGCTGGGTTTTTGGAGTTGTGTGCCGAAGCAGGCGGCGTGTTTCAGAGTGGTGCAGCCAAGTTTGCGGCCGGGGGCTCCGCGGGGAGCAGCGCCCTTTTGCCGGGGGCTCCGCGGGGAGCAGCGCCCTTTTGCCGGGGGCTCCGCGGGGAGCAGCGCCCTTTTGCCGGGGGCTCCGCGGGGAGCAGCGCCCTTTTGCCGGGGGCTCCGCGGGGAGCAGCGCCCTTTTGCCGGGGGCTCCGCGGGGAGCAGCGCCCTTTTGCCGGGGGCTCCGCGGGGAGCAGCGCCCTTTTGCCGGGGGCTCCGCGGGGAGCAGCGCCCTTTTGCCGGGGGCTCCGCGGGGAGCAGCGCCCTTTTGCCGGGGGCTCCGCGGGGAGCAGCGCCCTTTTGCCGGGGGCTCCGCGGGGAGCAGNCCGGCAGCGCTGCGCGACCCCCGCGCCCGGCAGGTGAGTGCGTGGCGTGTCGCCTGGGAGGTGGGGACAGGAGGAGGGGAACGTGCTTCAGCCTGAGAAGACTTTTCTCAGTCGCATTTGGCAACCGGAGGTTGCTTTACTCCTTTTTTGTTTGTTTGTTTGTTTTTTAATTCCCCAAAAAGGATAATATAGACTCGAGTTTAAACAATTACTGTTATCCTGTCCAGTCATCACCGTAATAATGTTTTGTATGTTGCTTTACCTTTCCCTTAGACTTTCTAATTATTCTTTCAATTATAACGAACTGATAGCTAAAGGACAGAATGTGGGGGTTTTGTTTTTTTTTTTTCCTTCTTAGTTTTATTTTGTGAAACTATTAAAATGTCTTTTCACCGTCACTGCTATTTGAGACTCTCTGTTAAATCCCCTTTACCTCTTCATTTTTTTACACAAATAAAGCTCCTGCAGCTTTTAGGAGAGATTTTTTTTTTCCCCAGTCTGAGTATTGATAGAAAAACTTCAGAATGATATAATGTCACAGCAGAGCCTCCTGAGATATGACCCAAAGGTAAAGCTGCCTGTTGGTCTTTAATTTCAGATACTCTAATACTTTCTTCTTGAAATCACTAATTTCCCCTTTATGCCTTAAAAGAAAGATTCTTTGTTATGAGAGCTGTGTGAGTATTACATGCTGCAGCTAATAGTGCTAATGGGCTTTTTTATAAATGTTTTTGCAAGAACAGATTTGTGAATTCTGGGGACCTAAGTCTAAAGCCAAAAAAGACCCCCAAACCCATGGATTAAATAAGGTCTGAGAATAAGGTCTTGTCTGTTCTTCCCTGGCATGTAAATTTAATACTTTACCAGGTCATCTTGAAAAAACAAGGTGCTGTAGCTGAGGAGATACTTCTCTAAAGTATTAACTTTTAGTACTGAATAAAGGTTAAGAACAACTCCGTTCAGTTGGATCATTTCTCCTGTATTTTTAGATTCTATTGAGGTAGCTTCCTCAAAGACCTGTCTCGTTTCCCTGGAGTACAACCGTTGTCCTAAAACACCCATTGCCCTTTTTTTTTCAAAGCCAGAATAACTGTTTTGCTGATATTAATAGCCACGAAAGTAGAGCAGCTAGTTGTCTTTGTATGTTGGTGGGTGCTTTAGATATAGTGGTAGGTGACCATATACTTCTTTGTATGTAGCTTGAGGTAGTGTTTTGGGAACAATGTCAGTCTATCTTTCCATGTAATTGGGAAGATTTTTTTACTTCCTAAATCATAGAACCATACAAGAAAAAAAAAAATGTAATTTAACTGTTTGCAATGTCATCGAAAATGGTATCAGTAACATTTTTGGGAAACATTGTGAAGAGGGGTTGAACTTGATGTAAGAATCAGATGTTGCATTTCGTCCTCTTATTCCTTAAGATCTTTCTTGAGCTCAAAGAATCTTGAATATAGTCCTGGAGAAGCGAGCTTTTTCCTTCTGAAATGCGAGGCCGCTTGCCTAGGGCTGTGCGTTAGACGGGTGTTACAAGCATACCAAAATAGAGATGGATTGTGGCACTGCTCAGAGCGGTTGAGAGGATGTTCTTCTCGATGGTTCCTGTGCTTCTCCGCTGTGTTCCCTTTTTGGTCCTTGTGTTTGTAAAGAACAATCACTTGGCAAGTCCCAGATGTTGAAGTGAGCATCTGGCACCACAAATGGGATGTGTTACCTTTAAGTCCCTGGATATGCTCATAGGAATCTTGTCAAAAAGGTGGTTTGTTATTTTGTTTATACTTCTGCATTTGCGTTACCTAGGGCAGGTAAGGTGCATTCCTTTTCCCTTGTTTTATGATCAAAACCTAGAGGTAACTTTTTTAACTTGCTGCAGTAAAGACGTCTTGCAGGCGTTACTGCACGTGGAGGAATCGGAGCTGGAACTGTGTGGCAGCCAGGACTAAGCACACAGCGTGACCACTTCAGGTCCCTAATGAAGAAGTTTCCTGTCTCCGGAGGAGGTTGGAGAGGCAGACCCAGGCACTGGCGCTTGAAGACATTCGTGCCTGTTCTTGTTTGCCTGCCTCACAGTTTCTTAAGACAGTTCACTTGGTTACTATAACATTAACCGTTGAACTTATAATTAAATAGTAACACATCGTGATGACTTAGTATTTGTTTCTTTTCAGTTACCCATGGATGTATAGTCTCCACAATCAAACTGTTTCTCCCAGATGGAATGGAAGCTCGATTGCGATCAGAGTAAGGATAAGTATCAATTCATGTGTAGCAAAATTAAACTACTTTATAATGAAGATTTGACGGATATTATGTTTCAAAACAACATAGGAACAGTTTCTTTTCCTGTGATCATGCAAAGGAAAAATCTGAGAGCATGGTTCTTTTGCAGGCATTATGGAAAAGAAAGCTTATTTGCTTGCTGCTTTTAGAAATTAAGACAACTATGAAAGAATAAAGAAGTTCTATAAAAGAATAAAAAAGTTCTTATCAAGTTGGGCTTTTCTGACTGGTTTAGCATACTGGAATGGGTGTTATAAACAAGAATATAGGACAAAAAACAAGCAAATGCACATTCTTCTTGCCTCTTTTTTGTTTGGGATTATTATTTTTGCTCCTTTAAATGCACATAGGATCTACCAAAGCGAGATTAATGGTGTGTCTGTGTGTGTATGCATGTGTACATAACACTGTTTATATTCCACACATAAGTAGTACAGTAATGTGTCCTCATGGTGCATTTATTTGGTGTCATGATGAAAGAAAGCTTTGCCTGACATGAGGAGGAAAAAAAAAAAAGTTGGATAGAATAATGTTTGGAAACTCAGATGAGTATTGAGAGTGTATACCTCAATATATTTGTATATTTTCTGTGTATACCTGCACATTTTGAAGAAAATTTCAAAAAGCAGTAGAAACAAAAAATGTAAAGGTTTTGTTTGCAGTAACTGAGTGCCAGTTACAAATGACATAATTTTAATCATCTTTCATTCTCAGCAGTTGCATGTTTTTGATCATTTATTTAAATATACTTTTATTGTTAGTATCCAGAAATCTTTGCATGAAGCTTTAGGGTGTCTTTGCTCCTGGGAAGAGTAGTCAAAATAAATTATTATGGGAAATTTTCCATGTAATTGCATGTCCTAATAAGAAATAGTAGAAATGCATGGTATTAGGTTTTTAGTTCTGATGAGAATATGCAAGTATAACATTTGCTGTAGTGAAAGTGTACAAAATTCTGTAAGTTACCAAATATTGTTTAACTCAGTTTGTTGAATTTGTAAATGAGTAGTATATCCACTGTCTTTTCATATCTATTGTTTTTTGCATGTAAATTGGTTTAAATCTTAATAAATCAGTATTTTAAAAAATCCAGTATTATGTAACTACTGAAATAAGAGTTGGTAAAGAGAGTTTTTAGAATAGACTTTGGATTTATTATTTGAAAATAGTTCTGTAACTTTGAAAACATTGCTCAGCGTAGTATTAACTGGTTTTGCTTGTTTGTATATTAGCTCTTCATTTTTATCTGAAGAATAAACTTAAAAATACAAAGCATCTTGATTAAATGAAGGTATCTTCTAGATTTTTGAACTGCTATTCTGCACTTTGTGTTCACCTTTTAAATTTTTTTTTTTTTTTAGTGTTATCCATGCTCCATTACCAAGTCCTGTTGACAAGGTAATTCAGTAATTTGCTGTTTTCTGCCTTATTCAACCACATGCTGTTTTTTGACTTATTATAAAGATGGAGAAATAGTGAAGTCCAGTTACACTGAGATATGTTTTCCACTGCCTGTTTTTACCTGGTTAAGTATTTTGAGTGACATTTAAGATAGAGAAGGTAATGTAGTATCACAGTGTATATTTTAAGGTAGCTTGAATTCTTACAGGATGGCATCTGAAACGTGGCTTAGAAAACAAACCATTGATGTTAAGATGGTTAAATTTCCAGATACAGGTTGACTGACAAACAGGTCTTGGGAATTGCATAATTTGATATTTCATCTGTTCTGTGGGACCCAAGAGTGTTCGGTGTTTGGATGTCGTCCTTGTATCTTGTTTTTTTTTATGGAGGAGAAGCTGCACTGGACAGGCTGGGAAGTGGTCTGGCATGTTCCAAAGGCAGATTGGTATACCCAGAGTCACTCCCTGTAGAGTCATGGAGTCAGTAATGTCTAGTGTAATTTTTAAATTCAATTTTGATAATGTGGGGGACTTGTAGGAAAGCTGTCAATAAATACACTCTTGAGACAAGTGATCAGGAATTGATTGTCTTTCTAGCCTCTAAAAAGAAGGGTTAACTTTAAATACATTCAAATGAGAGTTTTAAATATGAACAAAATTTTCAGAAACTAAGGAAACGTATTTGTGAAGTCAGCAGTCCGAGGATTTCATACACTTTGCATTTAAGTTGAAGTTTCAAAACAGTGTATGTCCCTTGAATCCAGGGTAAGGACAGAAATTCTGAGGAGGGACTGTGTGAAATACAGCTTCAAAATTATGTCAGTGTAGGAAGAGCCTACAAGAATCAGTAAGTAAACACATTTGCCACCACCCCCCAAGTCCAGACAGTTTCTGGGACTGGAGAAAGTATAAAGTAAGACTTACCAAAACCCGGGCTTTAAGCCTGGCAGAGGTGGTGGCACTGCGTAGTAAAACTTCTTTAATTGTGTGTGAATGGAAATCAAGTAAGATGATGATGCTAATATGCAGCAAGAGCAGTTATGATTAGAGATATTTTAGGTATTCCCCAAATCTGAAACAGATACTTCTAAAAGGAAATGATGAAGATGATGGTTAGTAAGTCAACAGAAAACGTGATGAAATGTGCGTGGATGATGACATTAAGTTGGAATATGAGAGACTTTATTTGCAGTTCTGGAAACTCCTGGTTTCTGTTTGTCCCTGGGTTAAATGGCTTCACTTTGGTGCATCTTGGCATTTTTTTGTCAGTTCAATCTCAACTGAAACAAAAGCCTTAAACTCTTCGGTGGTTCAAGAACTTGTAAAGACATTAACACAGTGGGGCCTCAGTCCAGAGTTGGGAAGTTGTATGATAAAAAAAAAAAGGAATAAATAGTAGCAGAACAATAAATGATTGAAAATGCCAGTTGTTCGATAATCTTAAGTTTAGCTTCGTGACTAGGTTTAAATGATGAATTTTGCATTGCTTGAGTTTAATGAAAAATCCAAAACCATTTTGATTCTTAAATTCCTTTATTTTTCAGGTTGCTGCTAACACTCCCAGCATGTATTCTCAGGAATTGTTTCAGCTTTCACAGTATCTACAGGTAACTTTTCTCTTGACAGCATTAGTTTGGCTAAATATTTAATCTTTGTTCAAAACACAGATATTATGCTCTGTATATCTTTTTGGCTTGGATTTTGTAAACTGGAACATGGTAAGCATTTAACTACCTTTTTCTATGGTGAAATAATGTAAAATGTTAATGCCCAGAGAGGTGGTAGATGCCCCATCCCTGGAAACATTCAAGGTCAGGTCGGACGGGGCTCTGAGAAGCCTGATCTAGTTGAAGATGTCCCTGCTCATTGCAGGGGTGTTGGACTAGATGACCTTTAAAGGTGCCTTCCAACCCAAACTATTCTATGGTTCTATGTTGTAATTGACCATAGTATAGACCTATGTAAACTTCTGGGGTTTTGCATGAGCAGTATGAAGCATGACTTTTATAAAAGAAACGTGAAATCTCCCTGTTTTATAGAAGGCTCCCTGAACCCTATATACCTGCTTTTCCTGGCCTTTCTCCTATCCTACCTCATTGTCCCCCATTTTCTTTTGCTCCCAGTATTCTAGGCATCATCCCCTGTGGTGAATGTACTGTGTACATATATAAAACTTTTGGTAGAACAAAAGAATGGCAAAACAAGAGGTCATTTCATGTGTCCAGAACTAGTTTGTTTCTGTGAATATTGTTTCTTAGTACGAGTATTTCTGTCCCTGTTGTTATTGGAAAGTATAAAGGGGGGGGCAGTGCTGGCAGCTCTTCTTCCTCGTTGGCATCACCAGCCTTTCTATGCCGGCTCCTGTGTCATTTTTAAAAGGTGTGATTTTTCCCTAAAATGTCATGTCACAAAAGGCTTAGACTGCAAAATGGCAGCACATTGAAGTGTGGCCTAATATATATAAATAATCTCTTTAGAAAGGATCATAAAATCAGCTTTCTGGAAAAAATGTGAAAAAGTTCTTCCTGATAAATTCTGTGTAGCTTTAATTTATGTATAGTTCTACTGACTTATTTTGCCTGTTTGTTCATGTCAATGATGAGGCTTTTGAGATGGATATTAACATTGTGTGTATTTGCTGACGTAGCAGGAAGCAGCTCAGGCAGATGCTCTTTCTTGGGAGCCCAAATATACTCACTCACCAATCTGTTCATTCTCTGTATCCTGGAATTGTTAATGAAGATGCTCTTCTATCTTACTGTCGTAAAACAAAAATTGAACAAAAATAGTAGTTCTTGCTTGGCGTTTTTCTTTTGTGACCTGATTTGAGGGTCCCATTGCATGGGAGCTGCCAAGCCACCTTTTTGCATTTACAATTTTGTTACTCAAATTACTGACAAAAGTCAGTGTGTTTAAGTCTTGGACAGAATAACTTGTTACTACGTACTCAGCATGTGCAACATACACATGGAAAATGAAGGTTTTTAGGAACCCGAGATTATAGGATAACATTTTCTGATTAAAATATCCAAGTAAATGTGTGAGTGGATAAAACGGGATGGGCTTATTATAATTTTGAATATGTGACAATGTTTGCTACTCACACTTCCTTTTTTTTCTTGTATTTTGGTATCTCTTTCATTGCTTCTGTTTTTCTGAGTTCTGGCTGAACGGACTCATGCTCTGCTTTCTTCACAGGAAGCCTTACATCGGGAACAAATGTTGGAACAGAAGCTGGCAACCCTTCAGCGACTACTTGCTGTCACGCAAGAGGCTTCAGATACTAGTTGGCAGGTATCTGCAGGCATCCTTCTCCTTTATGGACTGAAATATGCAGAAGTATTTTAGCTGTTAACTTACAAACAATGGGGAAAAAAGCAGCAAAAAGCTTATGGCAATTCTCTTAAACTGTGCAAAAGATAATGTTTAATAAATGTGGTGGTTATATACCAGTTTGAAATAACTATTAGTAGTAAATACTCCAACAAAATTGAAGTCTTTAAAGCAGAACGGTACTGGAACTACATAAAGCATGTGTTAATGCTAAGGTGATACTTCTTTTCTGCTAGGCTTTAATAGATGAAGACAGGCTGCTATCAAGATTAGAGGTTATGGGAAATCAGTTACAGGCATGTTCAAAGGTAAGTAGTTCACTTGAATGCTCAGAATGCTGAAAGATAGCTCTTTGGAATTGTTTTGAAATTAGGTAGTCATAGGAAAGCAGCTGGACATAAACTTTCTGAAGTGAGCCTGTGTAATTTTGATGATCTGAATAGCATGAAAACTCTAGATCTGTTTTATATATCATGGAATCATTTTAAATCTAGATAAACTGCTGTTTTTCAGCATTTTTTAGCATGAACTGATTTCTTTTGTATGTGCGTATAAAGATGAATGTACTGAAATGCAGAAATGGAATTTGTTATCAGTGAGAAGCAACCGTTCTGTCCTGTTTCCTACGTGTGTTTCTTTCCAAACAGGGATTTGAAAAAAGGCATTATCCATGAGCTGTCTGATATTCAGAGATGGCCTGCCTTGACTGTTATTTAGGCCACCTGTGCCTGCCTTAAGTTTTTGTTTTTATTTTATTTTAATTCCTCTCAACTACCTACATTATAAGAACTTTTTTTGCAGGTCCTGATTGAGGTCTTTCAGATGGGACCTCATAGGTTTCTGGCTTGTCAAATTGTAGGTCTCCAAGGCTTGACACTGTTTTAGCAGTGTCCAGAAAAACCCTATAGTTTTCCTGTAATCAAAGCCGATGTGTGCTGCCATACATACACTTCAAAAAATAACTGGTTTACACCCAGTCATGTCAAGAATCTTTTGATCAGTGATTTTTCCATAACATTTTCCCATCTATCAGAAATTGCTAAACATTTTGGAATAGAACAGGTCTTATCACAATCTAATATATTTAATCAGCAAAATACTAATTTATTTTGTATCTTTGTATCTGAATTATCTTATATGTGCAGAATCAAACAGAAGACAGTATACGAAAAGAGCTTATAGCATTACAAGAAGACAAACACAACTATGAGACAACAGCCAAAGAGTCCCTGAGGCGGGTTCTTCAGGAGAAAATTGAAGTGGTCAGAAAACTGTCTGAAGTGGAGGTACTGAAGTTTCGTGCCTAGTCTTCTGGAAGTGCTGAAATAGTTATAACTGCTGCTACTTAGATCCCTGTAATACGCCAGTGTTTGTTGTATTGTGGCACTTGCAGTATATTTAGTAGTAGAGTTTATTTCTCCTATTGGACAATACTTAGGTTGTTAAACAGTTAATGAGAAACTGTCCTTTAAACTCTTCCTTCTTTTCCTGCTGGATTCCAAAATTCATGAAGCTGCCTTACAGAAGTTAGTATGTGTGGGAAATATGTGAGGGGAAAATGACATACATAGCTTAGAAAAAATGCTGTTAGACCTTGTTTAAACTGTAAAATTTGTGGAAACATAAGCCTAACCACTCATACAAATTACACTTTGTAAGCTTAAAAGCTCATTCTTAAGTGTTGGGACACTTTCTTCAAGTAAGATTTCTGCCCCTATAGTATCTCTCCTTACTGTCTTTTGCTTTATTTTCTCTTTCCATTATCATTATTTGCTATGTTCCCTTAGGTCAAGAAATATCATAAGACAATTTTAAGTGCTCAAAGTGTCTACCCTTTTCATGCTTTATAGAGAATGCGATGCATGTAGTGCTGTAATAAATAACCTTATGAGATTTCGGTTAAATACACCTTTTTATATTGTAATAGCTCTTGACAGGTTTGTTAATGGTTGGAGATTTATGTTTGCTTCTAGCTTTCTTCTCCTTTCCAATTCTATACTAAGTGAAGAATCTTCTGACTTATTTATTATACTTTTTCTTCTTTACTTTGACTTTTGGGGCAGAAATATTAATTTAACTTTGAGATTTGCTTGAGTGCTTCATGCCACGTACTTCTATCTCCACACAGAAGAATCACTGGCTCCTGGTTCAAAGTTGTCCTTTTAATAATTATTATATAATGTAGTTTTGAATGCACTTTGACTTAAAGGTGTTTTGGTCTGTTATGATGGTCAAGAACTAAGTCAGAGCTTGTTACAAAAAAAATATAAAATACTGTATGAATGAAGAAACAAATCTTGCGCTGCAAGAACGAAACTCTATACATCATTTAGTTGTGCTGCTGTCACCAGCTGATGCAAACTTCTGGAGCATTCCTTGCCTCCTGAAGACCCAGGTGTCTCTTGAGTAAGGGGACCTTAGTTTAGATGCCTTTCCACATTATGGAGTTCAGAAAAAGATTTAGAACACTTCCTGGGAGCCATTTTGCTTACATAATGTGTTACATCTTTTGCTGGGTGAAAGGTATGATGAAATCTGATTACATAGAATCACAAAATATTATAAAACTTTCACTGTTTATCATAAACCAGAAGAGAATAGGGGAGATGAATCACACATTTCAGTTCTTTATTCCCGTAAGTCACAATTAATGGGATAACCTACTGTGGGTTTTTTTACACATGCACGAAGCTAGTATGTTTTCGCATAATCTATTCTTTAAGTAGAACATTACAAAGGTTTGCACAGATAGCGTTTTTGCGAGGACTTGAGCTGTTTGTGTAGCCTTAATTTAGGAACAAAGAGGTTAAATATGGTTAGTTACATATACCGTTTGTGAAAAATAGATCAGCTTCACTGTTTGGTAGATTATTAGTCTCTACTTTATTTATTGCATAATAATTCTGTCTTACAGCGGAGTTTAAGTAATACAGAAGATGAATGTACTCACCTGAAAGAAATGAATGAGCGGACTCAGGAAGAATTAAGAGAATTAGCAAATAAGTATAATGGAGCTGTAAATGAAATTAAAGATCTGTCTGACAAACTAAAGGTAATAACAGAATGTCATCTGACTTAGGATGATACTATAATGCATGGAACAAACAAATACAATTTAATTTCTAATGTAGCAATCAAAGGTTAAGAAACTTTTTAAACAACAGGCGAATGAAAGAAAGATGCACATCCATGTTTTACATATTCTTTTGGATTACATTTAATGTACTTGAAAGTGCCATCAGTTAAGTAAATTGCTAATGGGTTCCCTTTTTGTTCACTTTGAAAGCTACCATAAAAGTCTAAGTATATTAATATTTAAAGGTCCTTTATGCTGGAGAACAAAATAATGACAGTATGATAAAGCCTGTTCTCAAAGAGTCTGCAGTCTAGACAAGTGGAAGATGTGGAGGAGAAAGGTACTTGTGTTCTCTTTGTAGACCTGAGACAGTTGTTGCATTTGTCTTGGATAAATACTGGAATTGGAACTTGGGTTCTTTGAGTCCTACTTCAGCACCTCAGACAGAACATATTTCTTTCCAAATTAAAATGTTAAATTTCTGGATTTAAGGCCATTGTTTTCCCAATTATGAGTTAATCACTGGTGATGATGAGTATATGCAGAAGAATCAAAACTGAAAGTTATTACCTAGCTTTGAGGGAGGAGAGTCTTTGAAACTTACTATCATGAAATCCAGCAAGGAAAAAAATGTGGCTTTCAATCAAGTTGGTCTGTGCAATGTACATTCAGTTCAGAAGGACTCTTGGGTTTTGATTGATTTGAGATGTTGGGAGACTTTAGATGTTTCTTAGTTCTTGGGCCCTGGTACTGTTCCCATAACTTAGGTTCCTCAGACAAAAAGTTAGTTAAGATATTTTGAGATTCTTTCTGTTTCTGTGCTTGAAGTGAAATTTATAGGAAAATAACTAGAAAAATTTTGCATTGTTTTGATTTTCTCTATCTGACTAGCAAAGAAAGTTACTTATGGACGTTTAGTTATACAAAAATCAATGAAATCTGTTCCTTTACGTGTTAATTTTGATTTGCTTGGGGATTTTTTGTAATCTTCTTTGGAGCAGGTAGCAGAAGGAAGACAAGAAGAAATCCAACAGAAAGGACTGGCTGAGAAAAAAGAATTGCAGCATAAAATAGACGAAATGGAAGAGAGAGAGCAAGAGCTTCAGGCAAAAATAGAAGCTTTGCAGGCTGATAATGACTTCACAAATGAGCGGCTAACTGCTTTACAAGGTTAGTCACTAGTGGGGAAGAAACTTTGATTATTTGTTTTTCTTTTAATCTGTGAAATATCTTTTTCTTGGACTTCTGTTTACAGTACGGTTAGAACATCTTCAAGAGAAAACTCTTAAAGAACACAACAGCTTAGGTAGGTGTGATCAGTTTTTTGTTTCAAGCTGGTTTCCAGATTTTCTGTTCAATTACTTTTATTATAATAATCTTGTAGTCTAGGGGTCTGGCAAAAGAATAATGTTTTACCGTTATCCCAGTAGTGCATTCTTGGTATCACATATTAACACTGAAAGACATGTGGCCACAGCAGAATGCCAGTAGAGGGCACTGCTGTTGTGAGTCTTCAGGCTTCTGGGTCATTGCTCAATTTAGAGCTCTGTGCCCCCTCAGCTCCAAGATTTTGAAGGTTTTTGGATACATATATATAAAAGGATTTTTTACATATATATACACGCATGTAATAGGCAGTAATTCTTTGGATGATAGTAACCTCTTATACGTTTGAACAAACAGGAACGTGATCTGTAGTGCAGGAAAACACATTAAATTTTGGTTGATTAGATACTTAGAAGGAGGAGTACGTATGAAAAGCCAGATGCATTTCACAACGCTGTATTTATAAAGAAACAAAACCCAAAATGTTTTGCTTGGTTCTAGAAATAATACGCTTTCTTAATCCTAGGCATACAAGTTGACGACTTCATACCTAAAATTAATGGGAGCACAGAGAAAGGTAGTGTATCTTCAGGCTACCTTTTGTCTTATGGTTGATGTTTGAAGTTGAACAAATTCAAAATGTTCTCTAAAATTTTACTTTGAATAATATTCTCTTAAAAAATGAAATTGAATTTGTCCACTCCTCTGACCAGCACTTTCTTGCTTAGACTTTCAGTCTAGGTATTTTTAGAATGTTTTGTAAAACATAATGAGCCAACTTGGAAGTCGTCTGTTTTGTTGAGGGGTTTTTTGCATGTTTTTGGGCTGTCACTGGAATCAGTAGGAGTCTACCAAATGATGTCAGGTTTGTGATACAAAGAAAGTAGAAAACTCACTGACTTTTTTCCTCTTAATTTTATTTTCCCTTGCAACACAGACATACACCATTTTTGTAGTAAATGGGGTATGGTAAGTAAAGTCAGCAAAACATTTTTTTCTAACTATAACATATGACAAGTGTGAGGACATGAAATATATAAATAGTGGAAACTAACTTTTTAAAACTCAGGGATGTCTTTGTGTAAAATGGGAATGAATACAGATTGAACTAATTGATGGGATTTTTTTAAAGACCAATTACTTAAAGCTAAGTATTTCAACTAACGTGTCTCAACATTTCACTTGAAGTGCTTTGAATAAAATTGTCACAGAAGACTATGCCCAATATCACGTACAGCAAAGATTATTCCAGATAGAATTCTAAGTTCACTAAATTGTTCCATTGGCTAAGATATATTTGTCCTCTTATGTTAATTTTAAATTTTTCCTTGATGTAGCTTTCTTCAGCATTTGCTGTGTCTTGCTAGATAGCGAAAGCTCTGAGGAATGGTGGTAGTATTAGTTGGAAGGCTGGGGCACTTACGTAGAGAACTTGTGGGTTTAACTAATATTCACAGTGTTTAAAGATTACTGTATACATTTTGGAAACAATTTTAGAACTCTCTGTGCTCTAATTCTTAGCTTTTTACCTTTCTTTTTGGTATTATAAATGAAGAGCTTTTTAACTAGGGAGACTAATAGCAAAATAAAAGAAGTAAATCATGGCATAACCTCATGTCTATTTCTTATTTGAGGCAGGAGGAGAGCTCTGTTAAACACTGACAGGAACTGGACAAAAACCTCCCCGTAATCTGACTACTAGTTATCCCTTAATATCGTAGCATTTTAGGCACTTAGCTAAAAAGCACGCCGAGATTAGCAAGCAGAAGACTTCATGTCTGTTCTCAGTTCTCTGGACTGCCATACTTTGGTTTCAGGTAGATTGATCCATCTTGTTGATGCATAATTTTAGGTTGGTAATGCTCTTAATGCTTGATAGAGTAGTTAAGAAACAAATTTGCTTTTAATTTTTTTTAAATCATCCACACCCCCCAAAATAGTTAGCTTCTTTACAAAACAAAACTGAGGTACTATATAGGGATTGTGATTCTTCATTGTAATCATGTAAACTGTAAAAAGACTTTGAAAGTTAAGTTGTTGGAGGTTATTAGAAAAACATGCAATACTGTGAATAAGAGTAGCCTAGAGCTAAACTGAAACATTTAGTAAAACCTTTCAAGGTTTGTATGCAAATACGTAATTGTTTTACAGAAATAATTGATAACATCACACTAAATAGGATTTTTTTTTTTTAACAAACACTTTTTTGTTTGTTTTTAAAATTGTTGGCAGGAGTGTCTTGTTAATTTTTTAAATACTGCTACCTCTTACCAGTCTGAGTTTAAGAATTGTCTGAAAATTATTTCAAATTTGAATTCATTATTATGTGATTATAACAAATATCATTGTATCACTGATACTCACTTTTTTTGTCAAAGGTGAAGCAATCCCTTTTTGACTTATTTTGGATTGCGTAAGAGTCAAAGTGTCATCTGGATGGATGCATGAAAATAGATTCCTCCATTCTCTGACTAACAGTAGAACTTGTGCTTAAACCTGGGAGTTTTAGGAAGCTGTCTGCCAATTTCTTTTTCTTTAGGAATACAGACAACATATAACTGCTCATTCAAGTTGTCTTTCTGTATGTTTATACCTATCTATCACCTTTTTCTGTCACACATCTAGCGTGCTATTTTATTATTCTGTATTTCAGCATAGTTTTCCATGTTTTCCATTATTCTGCCTGTTGTACCACATTCTTCTGCATCTCTGCTATACCTGGTCCATCCACATTCCTCTGGCGATTTAGAGCTTGCTGGGCCTGTGTTCTCTTCATGACAGTCTGTGCCTTTCTGTATCTTCCTGTCCTTTATCTAGCCCTCATAGAGTGACAGATGGGCAGTGATTTTCTTTGCCAAATTTTGGATTTTGTACTCTTGAAGGCAGCAGGAGGCAGCAACTGCTTTTTTGCTGAGTAGTCTTGCGTTGTTTTTGAAGAGCTAAGAATTCACGGGTTATAATGTAGATTTAGCAACATTGGCAGTGAAAGAGGTTGTAGATATTTTGCACAAGGGAAAGACTTCACAATTGAAGGCAGAAATCAGAAATACAAAGTTTTGGTGTTCATGCTAAATAGCCTGTAAAGGAATTTTAAAAAGTCTCTATCTGTATACAAAGGTATACATACCCCACCTCCCCCGCCCCCAGTCAGAGGCAAATGGTGGTAAACCAATGTAAAATCAATATGCATTTTAAGATTCCTTTTGCTTCTCTGTCTCTTGAGAACTTCAGGTCGAGTCCTCAAGGTATGTTTGTAGGCATACTACCTAGCTGTTGCAAGAATAAGAATTTTACATTACTTTTTTCTGTGGATGTCCATTCCATTAAAAGAACTGTACTCTGCGTACAGGAACTAAGAACTCATGTTATAGTCTCTCTAGACTCTTTTTATAACAAAGCGTATGATGATGGTTGGGCATTATTTTCTCTCATTCACTTATGGAAATTCTAGTGCCGAAGGGAGTAACTTGCTTGTACATCAAGCCACAGGTAAAGATTGCGTAGAACTGAGTTATTTCATTAAGTGGTATGCTTCTCAGTGAGTTGCACCACACCTGGCTTTCATATTTAAGTTTTGTGAGCTGTATATTATATCAAGAAAGAAAGGAGAAATTTGTATACAGTCACTTGGAGAATGATGTCAAAGGGGGGGGAAAGAAAAGCTTAAATATGGAAAACAAATGTTATAGCCATGGTGCCATCTTTTAAAAGCCCTGTCCTTGTGGCTTAGAAAACACTTTACTTTTTAGAGTAACTTTGAAATATAGTGAGGCTTAGTATGACATATTGGATCTTAACATCTAAGCTTCTGATATCAGACACTAATCATTGAACAATTTTGTTAGAACGTCACACATTTTTCTGGTTTGTGTACTAAAAAGCAGCCTTTTCAGATCGCTAGATTCTTGAGCTCAGAGAATTTTTGAGGTTCTTTAGAAAGGAGGTGTTAGCACCTTTTTACTTGAAGAGATGCAAGATTCTGATGGAGTTGGGAGCTGAAGAAGGTCAGACTGAAGGGCTGGGGTAAACCTGGGTATTGAGCCCGGTATTAGGATCTCTGCTGTAGAACTGTCCTTTCAAAAACTGTTGTTTCTGTGCAGTGAAACTTTTGTTTAGAATGTAAAGAGAGATACTCAGCAACACTTTTAAAATAAATGTTTTTCATTTCAAGAGGGTGTTACATATGAAGAATAAACATGAAGACTAAAGAAAAACTTATTAAATGCCTTTTTAAAGCTAATTAAAAAAATGCTGAAGAATATAGGTTAAATACGTGGGACTTCTTATTTCTTCAGAGCTTGGATTTGGTATTTGCAATTATCCATGTCTGATTATAAATTAACAAATGGGAGGAACTAGAGGCATCAGTGCTATGGAGTTGCATGTTTCAGCAGTGTATCATCTTAATGTATTCTAAATTTAGTGTGATTTAAATATCAATTATGTGCATTAATCTTTTTGCCAAAAATATGAAGCTGTTCATGGAAACTTAGTGGAAGTCATCTGTCACCACCTAACCTGAAAGAGCAATACTGCAAATGCCAAATGCAGAATGTTTGGTCTTTTAATAATTGGTTCTTCCTAAATTTTGTTAAATAAAGTGGTGGGTTTTTTTTTAAATAGCTTCTTTTAAGGTAAGGGGCTCTTTGTTATGCTTAAGAACTGTTGTTAGATTTCAGTATTTAAAAGTGCCCTTTGAAAATGCAGTTAAAGTACTGATGAGTTCAAAAGAGTAATCTATTTTCTAATATCACTCAGACATCATTTCAATTACATGTCTTGTCTGCTTGCATACTAACTCAGATTTCAAAAGTTCACTGTAAATACACAATTACAAATATTGTTAATACACCTTTCAAATTTTTTGTTGCATCAATTTGAAAATGATAAGAAGATGTAAACTTAAGTGTTTCTTTCTTTACTAGAGCACTTTCTTTCAAAGAGTGGAGGGGACTGCACTTTTATTCATCAGTTCATAGAATGTCAGAGTGAGTACAAGAGTGTTCATCACGTTTGCTTTAAAAACAACAGAAAACCCAGAAAAGGTGGAAAAAACCCCAGAATTTGTCACTACTATTTAATATTTCTGTAGCAGCAGAAATTTTTGAAGCATGGAATTGTGGCATTGTGATACCAAGCAGATGCCTGTAGTAGTAAGAGGATATCTTTGCTCTTGCAAAACGATGATCACAGTCTCTTCTTAGCAGTTAATCCGTTACTGTCCTCTGACCAATGCAAGGGTGGTAATGTTGCCACATGATGTTTAAAACTGAGTGTAATTTTTCACCTGTTACAAAATAAGAAGTTGAAAGTGTAATACTGTCAGTTTAAGCAAACATCGCAGGCAGCAGTAGGACAGAGATAAGGTAATGATGCTTTTCCTTCATTTCACATATCTATAATTTATCTGATAATTAAAGGTCTTCCACATTCTTCAAAATAGTTGTTACAAAGAACAAAAAGGAAAACAATACCTTAATTTTTATGTGCAAATCTAAGAGATTCTTTTAAGAAAAACAGAACATCTAAAGATTGGTACTGTATATATAAGTGTTATTCTGGAATGAAAAACATGTTTTCAAAGCAAATGGCTTTTGAAAACAAGTAATAAATGAGCACAATCTGCGTATCTATAATTAATGATAAAAACCATGACAACTTGTTTGACTTTACTCCTTGTGATATGGATTGCAGTGCTATAAACTGAATGGCAGGGTACTGCTAATATTTGTCTAAGAAAATTTAAAATGTATTCATTTGAAAAATGTTTATTTTTAAAAGTGAATGACTGGTAGCTGTCTTCTGTCAGGCTGAAGTATAAAGTAATTTTAAATTTTGCAAAGAACTTGTACGAATCCTTGTTATTCAGTACACAAAAATGAACTGAAGTTAAATGTTTGAGTAAAAATATTTTTTGTCTAGAGCGAAAATGAACAGCACACTGTGGTGTTCAAATACAAATTGGTTGCCTGTTTTCAGTGTTTGGATGTTAGCTTGACCTATTTTAGCAAAATTTGTATCAGTATCACCTCGGCAAACTAAATGTGAGCAGTTGTCACTACTGAGAAGCAAAAGCGACCATCAGGATCTAGTAGAAGAGGCTAATGGGCAATTGAAGTAGTAATAAGCGAGTAAAATAAAGATGAATTTACTCATGACTCCTCTTTCTTGAGAGACAAAGCTAGATTAAAGACACTGTGAGACCTTGATTGCATCATTTTTAAAAGAATGAATATGAGTTCAAAGGGTTCAGTATTCTGCATTTTTTTTTTTTTGGTGACAGCGCAAGTTTTTAGTTTCTAAGCAAGAACAAAAAAGGCTCCAGGTCAAGCAGCTCATGTATTTGTTTTTGGACTGAAAGTTTGCCTTTCCCAAATTCAAATGTGTTTAGTCAGGCCCCACAAAATCATGAGGTCAAAAAACTGCAAACTGCGGGATCTGTTATTTGAATTTTGTATGTAAGTGCTGCCCTTCACTCCTGCTCTTTACTCTCAGCAGTGAGGGTTGGGAACTGGTAGGGAGAAAAATTATACTTTCAGAGATCTCCAGCAACTGGAGTTTTAAGACATGCAGCAAATACTTAAGTGTAGAAGAATCTAATGAAGAATGGCAATATTGAGAAAGAATATATAGTTCATCGTATGGTACTATGCTATCATAGTATCAGACAGAGGTTTAGTTATTGGGAAAGGAGCAGGTTTATTATTTAAAAAATAACATTATGATAAAAATCCCAGAAAATAGGAATCTGTCATTGAAGCTGTGTTACATAGGGTTTGCTGTTTTGCAATATAAGCAGAGGAATTAGAACTATGGGATCTGCAAACAATAAGAGAAATCTAAAAAGCAAGGAGAATTGTACAACCATGCAGTTTGTCTAGAAGAGAAAGTTCTGACTTATGCTGGTACAGCGGGGAAAGTACGCATCTCCATAGTTCTGGGGAAGAAGCACTTAAATTGGGAAAGCACAAGCGAAGAAATGAGGAAAACCAGCTTGAGTCAAGGAACTGGAGTATGTAAGACAGCTCAAGAAGGAAAATTAGATGATTAAACAATCTATACAAACAGTTGCTACAGAGATGTAAGGCAACTGAAAGTGCTTATCAGTTAAGAGTAAGCAAGACCTCTCAAGGTTCTAAAGCTACAATGTTTTTGGTGGGCGAGAAAAAACAGGACACTAAAATCTTATTCAAGCTGCATTGCAGCTGCTTAACTTGGTTAGCATTGTTTCTAAAATGTGGCTTCTGTCGGTTTTTAAAGACATTTTTTGTTTATTTTTATTTTTTAAGCACAATATGGCTCACAATATCACCCAGTAACCTGTACTGATCTATAATGTGAATGTTAAGAAATCTTGTTCTGAATGATCTGGGAAGTCTGTTATTTTCTGATCATTATATCCAGTTCACTTGCTCATTTCACTGTTGCTCACTTCATAACTTTTTTTTTTAGTAACCACTGGTGAAAACCAGTGACATCAACAGCGGAAGTCATGGTGCTTCTTTTTGATTAGTACACGATATGAGTTATTACCAAAAATGGTGATGATGTATAGACAAAAGAGAGATTTGGTGCCCTGCTAGCTTCCTATCCTTTGCTTCAGTCTAACTCTTTGTGTCCTTATTTTTTTCCTCAGTTTGTGGTTTTTGCATTTATGGTTTTAAATGCAAGTCAATTTTTGCTGTTTTACTAAGGTGTTGGGATTTTTTTGTGTGTGGTGAGGTTTGTTTGTTTGTTTGTTTTAATTTATCTTGTCTAAAATAGAGTAGTTTTTGGATGGATTGAATGGCTGTTTTCAACTTTTCCATGAATTCATGACCTGCAGATGGCAAGTAAAGTTAAAGCTGCTTAGTGTCACTTTTCTCAGTTCGTTTGAAATTTGTGTGTTGAGGGTCAGGTTTCCTTTCACTGGTCTTCAAAACTGGCCTCCTTCAAAGACTAATTTGATACTAAAGTATAAATGTATTGGGGATGTGTTACTTCAGTAATCATTGTAATGTTAACAGATCTTGACTCTTGTATTACACATAGTGATAGGCAACCTAAATCTAAAAGGGCGTTCTTAAATTGAAAAGATAGGAAATGCCTAAAAATGTAAAGGAAAGCTGCCTTTGAACTGCATTCGTCAGCAAAAAGAAACACAGACAATCTTAAAAATGAACTGAAAGCTTAACTTCGTAGCAGATCATATCAGTTAAAATTACTGTTATTTATTATATGTATCAATAGTTCTTTGCTCTCTAAGTAATGACTAGATAGCAGAAAGATAAAAATTATTTGTGCCAGAAATGAAAGCTGGGATCCTCACCCTAGTTTATATATAGCCAAAAGTGCACATCTTGATTCAGAGAGTATGTGGCTTGATTTAAAAAATCAATCAAGTTTATGAGGTTTTCTACTGCTACTTTACTGATTTTTGACAGATTCTGCCATTTTAGTGACTAGGGTGGTAACAGAGTGCAGGCTAAGATTCTATGTAGTTCAATGACATCAAAATCCATTTTTCTGTTTATTATCTAAATTACAGGCATGCCAAAATAAACTATTTTTTGTTGGCTTTGAAATATACAAATGGCAGTGTTCTTTAAACACGGTGAATGCCTACTTGTTTTGGAAGTTAGGAGGGATGTCAGACACCATGTGAAAAGCGCTGGCTGTGCCAGCTTTGGGTCCCCCGGGCAAGGGGACTCGTGTGTTACCGCTGAAGTTCTTTGCTGAAGAAATAGCGTCAAAAAGAATACTTTTGTACAAATGTTCACATTCATAATGAAGGCTAGAAAATAGTGAACCACCATGGAAAAGGAATAAAAAATGTTTGCAGTATTTTTTACTCATAGGAATGAAGAATTCCTAAAACTTTAAAGAGCTGCTGCAAAGATTTTGGTTTGGAAGAACATCTGGGTCGAGAAGATTAGATTCTTTGTTTTGTACTAGAATTATTCTGGGTTTTTTTAACAGTTACTGAATTGTGAAAACTCTGAGATCCTTTTAATTCCTAATGCTAAGTTTTCTTCTGTAAACTGATTATAGAAACCTATTTTAAGCTAACAGTCCAGCATAGATGAGGTGTTACCCCTTCAAGGAGTTGATAGCTACTTTGAGGGGGTGATTTTTGCATTCAGATAATTTTTTCAGACATATGGGCAGAATTCCTCACCTGCTTTCTTGCTGCGTTCCTCCCCACCCCTCTTGCAGCCTCAGCTCAGTCCTGGAATAATCACAGATGAAGACTTTTGGTTAGATTTTTTTTTTAATTAAACAAATATTTAATGGAAGGAGGGCTCATGATACCACTCAGTAACTCTCACTTGTGGCTGCAGTAACCTGATTTGCTGCACGATGCCTTCCTCAGTCTAGGCACAGTGACTCTCTCCAGCTCGGACGAACTCGAGATTGTTCTGAACTTGGATGATGAGTAATCTGCAGTTGCTTGACACCTGAAGCCAATCCTGAAAATCCAGTGTGCTGTTCAGTGTATTTCTGAAGCAGTATTTGTAAAATGTAATAGGAATTCAGGACAGTATTTGTAGATAAAAGTAGATGGAGGAAATATCTCCTTTAGACTGGTTTGTCTGGCTGTGGGGGCGGGAAGGGGACAGGACAAGCTTTTGGCCATAGAAAACCTTCTTCAGACCACAGGGTTGTATTTTTTTTGTCTGAAAGCTTGTCTAATATTTAGGGTTGGAAAAAAAATATCTCCATGCAAATGTTCTGTGCCTCTGTCCTTAAACTGTCATGGTTACAGCAACATGCCATGAGAGGAGTACAGACACTTCTTGATCTTCAGAGCTACTTGAAGCTGGAAATATTGGCTAAAGCTCACTTTTTCTTTAACTAAAAATTTGAAAAAGATTTATTGTCATCCAGCTTCCTCAATCTGAACTCTCCTGCATGTGCTGTTTGCTCAGTCTTCTCTGTCTCAGGTCCCTGTGTGCAGCACATGGGGTAACCGGCAAGCTGGGTTCCCTGCCTGATGGCCAGGGACCGGGCAGGGAGAGTGCGGAGTGGAGGCAGAGGCAGCTGCAAGCCAGGTGTTTCGCTGGGTCTGACAGCTTTCAACGTTGGCTAAATTGCAAAATCTACTGCATAGATATTGATGATGTGATCTGAAAGATACGTGCCCCTCGATAATTTTGAATGTTGGCATCGCTAGCCAGTTATTAAGGAATTTGAAATAATGAAATCTCCTCTGAAAAATAAGTTAACTACTGGTTCAATAGGTCTTTTAGTGTCTTTGATTAATCCAAACCTTTTCTTCCCTTGATATTACTGTTTGCCTTCATGTCCTAGCTGGAGTAGGGATGAAGTTAGCAATCTAGTCTCAAATTCCATGTTTTAGATTTTTATGCACCTGACGTACACAAAATAGACTTCCCTGTCAATGCTGTATGTAAACTCAATTTTTGTGAACCTGAACATGATGCATGCACAACTTTTTGGAAGAAAGACTATTTCTGTGTACCTTTCATAGGCACTGTTAAAGCAGTTGCGATGTGGAGGTGGTTTCTCATTTGCCGTTTTACTGTGGTGTATTTCTAGATCTCTGCCGTATTGGGTGGTTATCTATTTCAGGCAACCAGCTCTCAGAATTTCTTTTTTGATAACTGTAACTTGAGAAATGTATTAATTATTTAATGTTCCCAGTTAGATTTTAAAAAAGAAAAGTTCATAAAAACTAATTTTCCTAACTTCTCATTAGTGAAGTGAACCATTAATAATGTAAGCTAATAAATTGCAGAAGAAATAATTATGCACTTTACCACAAAGTTCCAGTAGGCTTGTGTACTCTGTTTTGTTATTCCATGCCAGAATAAAGTTTTTGTTCAAGCCTCAGTAGGAAGTAATACTATCAGCTTTTAATTTGGTCATGGAATGTAGTCTACGTAGATGTGTGCAGCGAAAAGCTTGCTTAATTTGAGCTTGGAAAGTAACACTTATTTTGTTTGGCAGACAAGATCATAGATGAAGGACATCTAACCAAAGTGGAAGAAACAAAGCTTTTGAAAGGTTAGACTTTTGGATTGTTTAACTGTTTTTGAAGCATGTTTTTTATGTCACTTCAGTGCATGTTCTGTCTTAAACCAGTAGTTTGAGTTTTGTTGAATACTCAAGAGAAAAATCAGTAAAGGGGAGGTATATTGTTCACTGAACTCTGCTCCAAATACTGTTGTAGGGTAAAAAGATTTAAAGGAAATTATTTTTGAAGATTGAGTGCATGAAATCCTAGTCTCAGTTTTGACTGAGTTCTTACCTGCACGTGCATTTTAAAAAAAATTAAATTAGAGTCATTTTTTGTAAATAGATTTAAATCTTTAGTGCCTGCATAAATTTCAGACAGGTTTTTGGTTTTATTGTAGGACTAAATAGAAATAATATTTGGTCTAAAGTTTTAAATAAAAGTGTATTTTAATTTGACTTTTTTCTAACTTACACCCTCATAACTTTAAAATAGCTATTAACCTCCTAAATGTACCTTTTCCAACTAAAATGTAAATGTCTATCTGTAACTTCTTTTCTCTTCTGTATAAAACAAGTAAAATACAAGGAGCTAATTAGAAAAGATTTATCTTGTCAAGGAACAGTCGCCCTTCTCTTGCAGTGCCAAAATTAGGAATGCTACAAAGTGTGCAGATCAATATTTCCTACCTGTCTAATAATGTAAGATCGTGGACTTGTAGGCTGACTCCACTTTTGTAGCTTTTTATTAATGTCTAGACATACTCATTTCTTTACCCTCTGTCCTTCTCCAAACTGTTCTTGCATTCAATAAATGTTAGCTTATTAAAAGTTCTGGTATTTTAAAGACTTTTTAATTTATCTTCTCTTAGCTTAATGTATGAAATTGCACCTTTAATTTGTTTCTGTATGTGAGCAAGCTATAGACAGCATGCCATATTTGGGAAAAGAATGCATACAATAAATGTAATGTAACACTTGCATGCCAGTTATCTTGCAAAGCGGTGAGCTATTTTTAGTGTTTGTTAATGTATTCTAACTCCTCAAGTAAGTATGATGTCAACACATTTTAATATACTTCATCATTTTGGCTATATTTATTCAGCTCAGTTTTATTATAGGAAGTAGGGACAACTGCTGTGAAATAATATAGTGCAGGAAAGAGGTTTGTGCTTACAAGTCTGGTTCCAGAATAGGAAGCAGGTTTCTAAACCATTTCGCTTTCTGACTTCTGCTGTTCCAGATGTAGAAACTGATGCATCTTTCCTCTAGTGCCTAATCTTGTTCCTTGTTTCGGGGGTAGGAGGATAGGCGGGAGGAAGAAGCTGATGTACCCGAGGGTGGGTGGGAGGGGAGTACGGGAGGGAGGTGGGGGGAGAGAGAATTAGTTCAGCGGCTGGAACTTGTGCTGTTCCTCCCGTTCCACACAGAATAAGAAAGCTGTGTTTCCGTGCGTGACCAGATATGGTAAAGTTAGTTGGACAGAGATACTGCTCAGCTTAGCACTCTGGATTGGGCACTAATACAAACGGCATGGGTGAGGCTCTTAGGATATACTTTTCTTAATACTTAAAAGAATGTATTACTTGGTTTAGTAATTACTACAGTTTTAATGGCAATCTTGTGAGCTTGATTCTATATGATACAGGTAAAATGCTGTGTATTGTCTGATCTTTAATACCTTTAGATATTAGTTAAAAATCTGACTGCTAAAAATAGGAAAGTACCCTTTTTGTTTTAGCAAAGAACCATCCTCAAACACCAAGTTTTTAACTACTCAGTCATTATGAGCTTTAAAGTCTGCTGAAGTCATTTGAGATATGTTTGGAATAGTTGCCAGGTCTGAACCCCTAATGCGTTTTAAGTCTACGGGTGCTCTCCTCTTCCTCTCCAGTGATTTCAGTTACATTAAGATAGGAAGACTGTGGCTCTTGATCAGCTGCTTTGTTTGTACTTGCCTTCTTCTGTTTCATGTACAAGTGGGTGTTGTTCTGGCACAGAAAAATAGAAAACTTTTCATGTTAGCTGAAGGAAACTTTTTTATTTCTATTAACCTGTCTGTGTTTTGTCGTCTTGCTAATTTCCCAGTGTAAGTGCACAGTGCATGTTTTGGGGGTATTTAGTTTTGTTTGTTCTCTTGTTATTTGAGAAAACAATGCACACAAGCTTTCTCATTACTCCTTGGCTTTTTATGTATTTTCATATACTAACGCTATCAGTGTAACATGCATTGATTTATTTATTGCTGTGCATTTTTCTTCCCATGTCCTGGTACTTCTTTGTTGCACCTACAGTATCTATATGTGAAGAAATTATTTGTGTTCACTGTGCTTTTCTGCATCTATGGTAGAAGTAAAGTCTGTGTACTGCGAATGTTGTAATGATGCCTTTTTATATATATATACCTCTGCCTGGAACTTGAGACTCGGAGGAAACCTCTATTAATCTGTGGGTGGGTAGTGATGCTGTCAAACCAGGGCTCTGCATAGTCAACCAGGAAAGATTTCATTATGTATAACCTCACTTGCGTGTTGGTGACATGGTTCCTCGCTGAAAGACTGCTGGATTTGCCCAAACTGGAGATCGTGAGCATTTTTTTAATGGACCCATCAGAACTAAACTGGAATGGTTGTTTAAAAAAAAAAGTATTTAAACTGAGTCTGTGTGGGAGTGTGGGAAAAGGATACTCTGATATAATTAAGTCCCCATACCTTTTGAAAATGTCTGGTTGTCTGGTCTCCATTAAAAATCTAGAACTGGTAAAAAAAAAAAAAAACAAACCAACTGTGTGGCTTCAATAAGCTGCATGTGATAATGCAAGTTCTGTATGAACAGATATTTCGTGAAGGTATTTTTTTCATGGAAAGGACAGACTGCCTTCTTTTAATACAATTTGAACTGAAAATTCTTTCTAAAAACTAGTGTATTAATTTAGATGGCTGTGATTCTTTACTGGTTCACACCACACTTCTTTTTAACAGTACAGTATATACAAGACTTGCTGCTGCTATTTTATTTGTCCAGAATACTGAAGCACAGTTTTATTCTTAACAGCAGTTTCTTTCTGCCTTGTTACAGTATCTGCATTGTTCTAGTTTTCTTTTCTTATTTGTTCCCTGATTGAATTGGCTTTTGCACCGAGTTCCAACTGGCAAGAATACAGCTTTAACAAAAGTTCAAGCTGTGCATGAGGCAGTTGCATCCCCTATTAGATGCTGGGCTACATTAATGACTTTAGTGATGCTGAATCCATTTTAGCCCAGACTAAAGCAACCACCAGGTTTTTAAGTATTTCTTCAACTATGGTGTTTTCTGTTGACACTTAGCAGTAGTTAAATAAATAGATGTATAGAAGACATTATGATTAAGAGATTGAACAAAGTATTTACTGATTGTAGTTGATTTTTCCTTGTCTCTTACAGAGAATCAAGCAAAAGTCAAAGAATCTGATTTGTCAGACACTCTTAGTCCAAGCAAGGAAAAAAGCAGTGACGACACTACAGGTGAGCGTTTAACTGAGGTTTCTGTAAAATCTAATTAGCTTGAATTAAATTACTTAATCATGAGCATTTTCTAAACGAGCTGAGGAGGTGTGTATTATGTGGGGCCAGATACAAGCTTAGAGCAGTATTGTCTATTTTACGACTTTCATAATTAACTGTTGTAAAGTGAGAAGAAAGTAAAAGCTTCTCTTCACTTAAAGAATGCATATACGAAAAGTGTCTGCAGTCTACCTGCTCTCTGAAAGGTGTGGGGTTTGTTTTGTTTAGATGCCCAAATGGATGACCAAGACCTAAATGAGCCTATTGCTAAAGTAGCTCTTCTAAAAGGTAAATAAATTAATTTTTTTAATGTTAAATGCATAATACATATATATATCTCTTTGTCTACCTGTTTTTTTCTCAAATGTGCATTGAAGTAAAGTGCTGAAATTCAAATGTTTTAATTGTGGTAGAGTTGCATTTAAATATCAATAGTGATTCCTTTGGGTGATGTGATAGAAAAGCATACTTCTAAGTGTTAATATAGAAATAATTTGTGTTTAAAGGTAGTTTCTGCACTTTAAGCAGAGTTGAGAAGCAGTTGCAGCATACACTTAAGTTTGGGCTAATAGCGGCGGGGAGAAGGGATTCTTCCATCACTGGCATGTTTTAAGCTTTGCCAAATTTTACTTGTATTGTTTCCATCACTGTCGGAAATGCTTCTGTTAGCTTGCACCTGATGGGTTAAAAAGAAAATCTAAAATCTTTTTTTGGTTAGCAGATTCAAGTTCCTGTTATAACCTATTTAGAATGATTGCTGACTCTTAGCTTTGAGCTTCATACCTATAATTTATTTTTTTTTTTACTGCTCTTTGCACTGAAGGCCTGTACTTAAAACTTGATTAGCAAGCTAATGTTTGCATATTCATGAGCTGAAAAATTTTGAGGGATATTAATTAGTTAAAATTTAGCATACTGAAAGTTAATTTTATGCTTTATGTACAATTAGACATTTGATAAGATCTGTAAAACGATGCTTATGTTGGGATCACAAGTAAAAAGAATGACACAGTTCTTCATGGTTCAGAAAGATAAGAAACCATAACAAAGCTTAGGAGACCTGTAAAAGAGCTCTTTTTTTTCTGTAATTATTTACACTTCTCTAGTTTTATGACAGAAGGACTTCCAAAATTTGCATGTATTATATATGTTCCCAAACAGCAAAACTAAAATTGTTTTTGATTTTTCCGGTGGATATCAGTTCAGCAAAGCAGTTTAAAAAGGAGTGTTTGAGATACTGAGCATGTTCCATTTGGGTTTTGCTCTGATGTCTGCAATTAATAACAAGTGTATTCAGGGACTTCGTATGTTAGACGGTAGAATCTGGTAGAGTTGTTCATAGTGATTATGATGGTCTTATTTTTGGTAGTAAATTTGGGTTTGGCAGCAAGTTTTATTTGAAAAAAATTTTGGTTGGACAGCATGGTGTTCGTTAAGTATCAGAACTTTCAGTGCAGAATGGGATACGCCTTAAGGCGTTTGTTTCCTGTGAGCATTGGTGACAATGCAAGTGATTGCACAGGATTCACAGCTAAAACAACCCTTTGTATGTAAACAGTACAGTTGAGAAACGGATTTCGGGTAGCTCTCATCAAAATTTTTTGGTTCTAGTTCTTACATTTTTAAGATAGCCAACTGAAGATTACTCCTAATCGGCTGGATTTCTCAGTTATCTTCTGCAGACGCATTAAAAGTAGTTCATGGGTCCCCCGGGCTGAAAACCACCGGTTCCTGCGTTTTCCTTATATGCAAGCGAGGTCTTCCTAAGTTCTGTCAGAAAGGTTTGTTTAACAGCGCAAGACCAGGATAAGGCAGCTGTGAGCATGCTGCGACCTGGGTTAGAACAGTCTCATCGCACGGTGAGGGTCAGGTGGAGTTATACGTTCTCTGTCCAGGGTATATTATGCTGGCAGGGAGGCTTAATGCAACTCTTAAAGGACTAAAATCAAGCTTTTTGTAGTAACAGGGAAGCAGTCTTTTGCCACTGCGGATGTTTTCATTGCTTCATCTGTCTTTACCTGGTTGAAAATTTAAACCATAACCATTACTGAATTTCTAAGTTATAAGTAGAAAAATACCTGTTTGTATAGAATGCTTTGCTACTGAATTACATATTGTAATTAACTAAAATAATTGGAATAACTCTTTTTCTCTTGAGGCTATTTATGGGCATTCCTATTTTGCTGTCATGAAACCATTAAAAAATATCTGTGCAATGAATCATTTGCCTTTATAATTCTTATGGAGAGCCTGTAAACCCGCAGTTTTGTTTGAGGTTTTGTCAGAGAGCTACTTCATATGCCTGACTTTGCCCTAAAATGGATCTTTCAAGTGGATTTGTTATGCAGCCATATAATTAAGGAAGAGTGAGAACATTTCTGATCTGGCGGCTGTTTGGAATGCGGAAATGGCTGCTGGAAAAGGCAGCGTTCCTTTTTGTTTAACTGTTGGAATTTAGAAAACAAATTAAGGGAACAAGAAAATGATGAGACGTTTAATGGTTGTAGTTGCCTACAAGTGTATTTTCCATCAGTAAACTTTGAGTGCATTCAGGATTTGTTTCAAGTTCCTGTGGTTGGAATCTGGCAAAGAGAGAAAGGGGAAAAGCTGTCACAGATTAGTAGAACTGTTGTTTTTTTTTTTTTCCCCCACAAGGTAAACGACTTTATTAGGCATTAGTAACAGTTCCCTGGACGCTTCTATTTAGACAGGCTGTGTGACTGCTTATTGCGGTGTTAAAAACAGGTAAATGTTAAACAGATGGAAAGAAGCAATAAATGTCATTGGAAGGTTAGTTAACCTTGTTCTTATCAACTTCCTTCTATTTTCATAGTAGCTACAAGATTGATCCATGGAATCTTAATAAAAAGTGTTTTCAGTTGAGAGTTTGCTGACTAGTGGTAGTTTACATAAGAAATTTTGAAAATCAGCAATGGTCTGTTGACTGAGAAGGTTTGGGAACTGTTGTTTTATGTTGCAGTAGCCAAATACTTTATTTGAAATATATGATACAGTTTATGTGGATTTTATGAAGCTGAAGAAAACTTGGGGTTTTAATTGTTTATCTGACTTCCCCTGAGTACTCTGAAAATAGTTATCTGAATAACCTGAGTGATCCTGCAAAATTCTATGTGAACTACTGTGACTTGGTGAAATACCAGCCTGCTCATAAAGCTGCTTCCGTGGGCCAGATAAGGCATCAGTTAAGACCACAGCCTATGTGTGGTTCTGTATCATCTCTGTTGTCAAAGCAAAAATGTAAAGGCAAACACGCAGGCAAAGCTCTGTTAATATCTTCATGTTTGCAAATACTAATTTAATCTGAGCTTTTCTTTTGGATTTATTGAAATTTTATTTTATAGATCCTAAAATTGCAAAATATCCTTTCATGCACCATTGTATTCTTTAATGATGTGGAAATGGTAACTTTTCCCCCAAACCGACCCATGGGTTAGACTCCTTTTCTTGGGCCAGATTGAAGGAGAAGAAATTTTCATGTGCTTTGTGAATGATTTGTACGGATCATGCTAATTTTTTTTTAACAATTTCACATCTAGCAGTAGAGTTGATGTTATGGAAAACCTTAGAGTGTGTGTGTAAAACAAAGTTGTGTTAATTAAGAACCTTTGTGTTAACATGGCAAACACTCTGATCACAGATGAAAATCTTCCATGAGCTAGAATAAATGAAGGAGGGTTTTCAAACTGTTGTATTTGACTTTTTTTGGCACCTTGTAATTAATGACAGAATTCTTTAGACTTCTCTGGGAACAGTTAGTCCAATGCTGTATACTTTTGGAAATTGCTCAAATACTTTTTTAATTGCAACCTTTTACATTGGTTCTCAAAGCAGGTTTTTATGATGTGAATTTTCTTCAATCAATCAATCCTACTCATTAAGGAATGTTTTTTTCAAAACTAGGGTTAGCACAAAAATGATGTTTGCTTTGAACTGAAAGACATTAGGGAAATTTTCAGTTTGGGTAAGACTGAAAAACTGTTATTTTCTTGTGCTGATATTTCTTGGCTTTTGATTTAGAAGCAGGTCAGGCATATGGTAATTCCCCTATTGCGTCTGAGTAGGAAAGACTTTTTACCTTGACTGTGCCTTTGCTAAACTGATTATTTTGTCCCGTAAGTTGTGTTCCTCATCTCCTTTGAAGCACTGTTATTTTTTATGATGTGTGCTTTCATTGATTGGCGGATACTGTCCACCGGAAAGTTCGTTTAGGGTGTCTATTGTTGGATTTGGGACACTGCTTCTTTATCAGGCATGATTTGAGCATAATTTGTCAACTTCCTCATCCATTTCTTCTGAACAGTCTCATTAAGGAGGCTTGAAAGTCTAATTGCCCCAAGTCTTTATCCATGAGAAGCTAAGAACAAAACGTGTTCAGTAAAGAGAAAGTTGGATTTAGAACTCTAATAAACTATAAAAGAAAGTATTTGGATGAAGTATGTAGTCCTCTTTGTTCTTTCTGCTCTCATAATTTTGTTCTGAAAAAGTCTTAAAAGCATGTGTGTGCCCTCAGCTCTACTTGATCCCACCAATTCATTACTGTGAGAATAAGAAAAACATAGCCTCTGTTCCTAGGGAAATACAGTATGAATACTTCAGCATGATTTGATAAACAATTATTTTCATGAAGACAACAGGAAAAATCTTTTGTAGCTACTTTATTGGTGACATATACAGTCAAGTATGAATGTCAAAAGTATAATGACAAACTAAACTATAGCTTGTATTTATTTTTTTTTCTTTTTAGTGAAAGGTGCAGACAACCAAACCAATTTATCTTTTGGGCTTTTTATTCTAAGTAGTGTGGCTTTATCTTAAATCCATATGGCCTATAGTGGTAGATGTTTATTAGCCAGTTAGCTGTGTAACACATTTATGTTTTTGTTCTCCCTCTCCTGTCACGTACAGCTGGACTTTTTCACTGATTTCCCTCCTTTAGCCCTCTACCTATATAGTTTATTAGTGCTGTTTGTGCCTATTGAAAGATCTGTTTCCGCACAGACACTACTTAAGGAAAATTTAGTGAATGGGAGTTTCCTGGCTCCAGTTCCTGGCATTGCAGATACCTGCAGGCTGGAGAGTTGTCTTCCTCGCTCTTACTGCATCTAGCTTCTAGTGTGTGCCCATTAGAGGACAGCGCTATTGGTTACAAATAGTTATTTTCCTCTTTTAAGTTCCCCCAAAACTTCAGCTTTAAAAGTACTTAATTTGTACGTGACTGCAAGTCATCTCTTATAAGCATAAGAGGTATTTAATACGCATTTTAGTTAATACAAAACTTGTGGGGAAGAGCAAATGTTTTTATTTAGAGTTTAAATAACATGCATAGATAGCGGATCATGTTAAAGATATACCTAATATTTTAAGACATAGTGAAAAAAAAATTTAAGGGTGAAATTTAGCTTAGTATTCACCAGGCCACTGGATGAAATAAGGAGGGTGGACTTTTCTTCATTTTCTTCATTTTGTTTTAGAAAATTTCCCTAGATTTTTCCTTTTGTTGTAACTAGGGTCCACAGAGGGAGAGGAGGAAGCCAAGCCTTGCACAGTAGCGAGCAGATTAGCAGTAGCAAACCACTTAATAGCAAATCTTTGCATAATCTCTTGCAGCTGACCGGCATTACCCAGCCGCAGTGCGCGGCCGGGTCTGTCGGGGTGCCGGTATGCTGCCTGCCGGGGCTGGTACGTGCGCTTGGGAGGGTGGGCTGGGAGGCAGGGGCCGAAGGATCGCTGCCGATGGGTGCGTGCTAGGAGAGAGGGTCACAGTAGCTTCCTTTTCAAAATGCACAAGTCGTAAACACAGTCCAGGATTGTCTTGTGCTCGTTGTTCCTTCGTTTTTGTGAATCCAGGGATCCTTGCTAATCTATACATTGTTTTAAAAACTCTCTAAATCTTGTTTGGTTTTGTTTCATACCGCATGTTATATGTAATGAATGTTTTTAAGTTTGCATATGTTTTCCTCCTTTTAAAGGTATATTAATATTTTTGCTAATATTTACCTAATCCAATTTTGAGTTTACTTTAACTAACTTGAGATGATTTGACGAAAATGTTGCCAACCGTCACATGGCAGTGCAAATTAAGCTGTTGAACAAATTTATGATTTAAAGAGAATGTTCTTTTATCAGATGAATTGCAGGGTGCACAATCAGAGACTGAGGCTAAGCAAGAAATTCAGCAACTGCACAAGGAGCTGATCGAAGCCCAAGAGCTAGCTAGGACAAGTAATCAAAAATGCTTTGAACTTCAAGGTGAGACCCCAATCAACTTGGTTGTGTAGGGTATCCATTAAGATTGTATTTATCAGGTGGTATTAAAAGGGGGTCCAGTTTTGCTGACTGTCTGTTAGATAAATTTGTTTCATAGCATTCACATCTCCTGCACAGAATGTCAGAAACTTCTGCTTTTTTTCTAAACTTTACACACAGTCTGATTGAGCTCTGACTCTGTGGTTCAAGATAAACCAAAATCTTTTCATAGAATTGAATATATGCATGAACTCCGTATATTTCTTCCTTATAAAAATGTTTTCATCTACAGATATTGATTAACCTGTATTTCAGTCAGATAATGCACATAATTTAATGTATAATAATGTAGTTCTTTGGTTAGATCATCTTATCAGATATGTATCATTATCCTCAGCAAAACTGTAGGTTATTTTTGACAGGAGATGGTATAGTCCAGTTTAATTGTTCAGTGTTCTTTATGGGGTATATTTACAGCATATTTTTTTCTCTTCCCACACCAGTTTGTATTTAGCACACATGGAGTTTTTGGATCAGGCAACAGATTGTATTAATTTTAAATTAATTGTAATACTACCACAATAATGGAATGATGCTTTAATATTAACTTTTTATTAAACTACTTACACAGTTACTAGTTTGATAACTTACTGAAATAATATGGTGGTTTTAATTTGTCAGTTAAGGGGAAGTTGTAACTAAATTACACAGCTGAAATACTAACAAAAACTTTTGGGTGCATTTTCACTTCCGTTTATAGCGCTATTGGAAGAAGAGAGGAAAGCATATCGAGTGCAAGTTGAAGAATCTAACAAGCAAATAAATGTTCTGCAAGGTAGGAAATTATCATTTTTTTCATCCCACTCTTTTAGGGAAAATAAATGGCTTTGGCTGTTTCCGTGGCATCACAAGAGCTACTAAAGGAAAATGTTAATTGAGTTTGTTTTAAATCTGATTTCTTTCACCATGTCTTTTGAATTTTATTGTGAAATGTTTCCTGTCAATTCCTACGCTTCTGATCATAACTTAGAAAATGCAAAAGACATAATCTGTAACAGATGCCTCTTCTCCTTCCTCTTTCTTCAGTCTTTCTCAGATTTGAGTGATCTATGGATTCTTACTGTGACTATTTAATCATCAGAGCACTCAGAAGGTGTGGGTTGGTTTTTTTTTGTGCTACTCAGTCTCTTCACTTCATTGGTAGAAACCTCTTAAATAAATTTTTTATCACTACAGATCTGCATCCAACCTCAGAGCGTGCAGTAAAATTTCTGCAATGGAGACACTGTCTATGCTTTCTGAAAAAAACAGTGTGACCAATCATGCTTTTTTCAGTCCAAAATAATTACAGCAGAATGTAACTTGTGTCACGTGTTCTGTATCACGTTAACTTGTCAGCCTGTGCATGTGAGTGAGCTCATTGGTCAAGAAGCTGTCTAGCCTTAAAATCAATAAGGGTTATTATGACTCACCCTTAGAGCAAGTGATAGGTTGAACATCTACTCAGCCACTGATTATTATGAAACTTGTAGGAGCTTCATACCTTGGTACCTTTGTCAGCATATCATTTGGCTTGGAACTAAAAATGGTTGGAAGGCAGATGAGCAGAGAGGCAGATGGGCTGACAATCCTCACTTTCTTAGGAAATCAAAACAGCTTTACTAAATTACTTTATGGGCATTAGTTTGTTGTGGAATGTGGCACTTGTCATATACCAGTCACATGGAGAATCTTATATAATAGCACGGTTTATTTGAATGGTACCAAAGAACATTTACATTTTCTGCCATTGCTTCTGTAAGAAAGAGGAGCTTACATAATACTTATCTTCAGAACAAGAGGAGAAATTTAATTTTGAATCTTGTCCTGCTAATAATGAAAATTCTCCAAGTAAAAAATGCTGTATAAAAAGGTAGAGATTAGGATTTGATAGTTATTTCTATGCAGAAAAAAAAAATATCTTTTTTCCTCTCAAAAAAAGGGAGTCAAAGTAGAAGCTCGATAGAGTCAAACTTAACTGGAAGATGCCTTTTGTCAGTTCAGTGCTTCTTTGTCTCCTGAACCCTTCATGAGTGAGGTCTTGCTTATGTTTCCTCCTGTTCTTTCTCCATGGTAGTGGTCCTGTTTTACCTCAAACCAGGACAGTAGTTCAAAATATTCTGATGTTCGTTGCATGCTTGCCACTTCCCAAACTTTTAGGGTGTGACACATCTCACAACTTAGGAAATAGTTGTCAAGATGTCAGGATTCTCTCTTGGCAGCTTCTATGAACCGTAGCGGAGAAAAAAGTCCTGGCAGCTTCATGCAGTAACATTTCTTAAAGTATTTTCATGGAATTGGTGTTTTAGGCCAACCAGTGCTACATGGCTTTGTTTGTCATAGTGAAGTGAAGGTGCCACAGAAACAACTGAGACCCTGTCTCTACATGTGAAGTGCTTTAGATGAACAGATAGGTAAAGCAAGGGAATTCAAGTAACTTTTCATTACTTAAAAAAAAAAAGTGAAGCATCCAGTTTAGATGAGATAACTTCCATTACATCTCTTATTTATGTAAGCCACTTTCTTTCTAATTGCCCTGAATTCTGAAGCACTGGAATGCTTCAGAAACCATTCCAATACTCTTGGTAGTAATTTTTCTGTGTAAGTTATTTCTAGAACTCCCCCAAACTTTAGAAATGCTTCTATGTGTTTTGGAATTTCAGTTATGCCCTGCTTGTTTTCACACCTGAACATTTAAAGGGAGAGTTGTTCACCAGCAATGCAGACAGAAGGGAAAAAAAAAAAAAGAGGAAAATTTCTTTGCAATACTGCCATTACTGAGAAAACAGGAATTTAGCTTAGCTTGAAAAAGAAAATGATATCAGGAAGATATGACTTGAAAAAAATCACTCCTTTGCTCATTAATGGTCACCTGCTGTGGTAGCAAGTTATATTCTTGGTGTTTTGGAGACACGTGGTTTCCCAGCATATTGGTTTGGTAGGTTCAAGGCTTCTAAGGTAAGGATACATGGAAGGGCAATTGTTAATGTATAATGTGTTGTATTACTGTCAGGTTGTTCTCATCTACTACTTTGTTTGCTATCCTGTTAGTGTAAGCCTGTAGAAACTATTTCCAAACAAATGAGGTGGTAGTAAGCCTCATGTTGCTCACATATATTTAAAAATCCATCATGCTGCAAATGTCTTTGTTATGGAACAGAAGCTGTTTCATCTTATACAGAATTGCTGTGAAATCTAACTTACTGTTGTCTATAATAGCTCTTATGTGTTACAGTATATGATAGCTATCATGTTTTTTTCCCATACTGTCTTTTTCCTCCAGAGTGTGGAATTGGGTAATTCATAAATTCTTTAGTTTATCTAATGAGCTAAATGTCTTACTGGAGCCTGTTTAGAGAAGGGGGGGGAAACTTGTGTTTTTCTTCTCTGTATGTCAACTAAAGCAAAGTTTCTGGGTACTATCTTGTATGTGAATTCTACCTATATTACTGTATATGCAGCTACTGAAAAACATCAAGTATAGTCTTTCTTGAGTAGTTTTTATGCTATATCAGTTTATGGCATGACGCGCTCACATTCTCCATGTCACCTTCTATAATAGATTGAGAGAACAAAAATAAATACAAGACATCTATGAAGGTTACTCAGCCTTGGTTATCTTGCCTGTGCCTTCCACTGTCCTTTTTTGCCCTTTGCTTCTGAAACATATAACTTTAAATGCATAATGCTGACCATCTACAGTATCTTGTATTAGGTTTTCAAGTGATGTTAAGAACTTTGCACTTTTCTTTTTGGAGCCGTTCTCCATTAATTTAATAATTGCTTTTTCCCATATTAAAAATCAATTAAATACGTGTGAACTCTGATACGTGTTCTTTAAAAAGCCAAACAAAACCGGTGAGCAAATTAAGCACTTTGCTTTCATCAGTCAGGGTTTTAACTATAATTTTTTTCTTCTTTCTTTCATGTTTCCCTTTCCTCTGTACTGTACTTCCTTTTTCCAGCTGCTTGCACTGAATTCTATTCGCAGGCGTGTTTATGAAAAATAGTTGTGCTCAGAGATGTGTTTAGTAATGAAACAGTTCTGAATGGGAATAATTTGTAAGGTTTGCTTCATACAGAAATGTAAAATAACCCAGTGTGTATGTGACTGCTGCACATGTACAGTCAACTGTAAGTGCTAAAGGATGACTTATAGTTCAGCATATTTGGTGCAGCTGTCCTTTTCAATTCAAAATTAATCTTGCACTTTGAAAAATGCTTTTTGCAAATAAGTAACTTTTCTCCTTTACTACATGTTGAGACTGGAGTAGAAATTAGACTCCGTGCCTCAAATATTTATAGACATCACAAGTTAACTGTTGAACAGGCAAACATTTCCAATGTAGCGTTGCCAACTGTTTGGCTTGTCACAGAAGCTTTCTTGCTTTTCCTCTTGTCCCTGAACCTGCAGTGTCCTTGTTAAAGAATACTTGTTTTGCTTACAGTGAAGTTGGATCTAAATGTTGGGTTTGGATTTTGTAGAGTTGCTTTAGCATCAAACATGTAACACAACCCTGCCTAAGAAAGCTTTGTCCAACTGTAATGCTTGTTGCCTCTGACTCTCTGTAATACATCACCCCATATACATGTCTCTCTAAGGGTACAGCACTGGACAATATCTTTTTCAATTGCATTAGGATTGTTTAGTCCTGTTAAACATCAACAACTTGAGAAAGGGAGTTATGTTTTGTTTAGGTTTTCTGTAAATACAGTTTTTAAAAATACTAACATTAACTTATGCTTTCCAGCTCAGTTGCGAAGACTACAAGAAGATATTGAGAATCTTCGTGAGGAAAAGGAAAATGAAATTTCAAGCACTCGAAACGAACTAGTCAGTGCTCAAAATGAGATTCTGTCACTTCAACAAGTAGCAGAAAAGGCAGCATCAGAAAGAGATACAGATATTTCTGCGTTGCAAGATGAGCTGCAAACAGTGCGTGCGGAACTCGAACGGTGGCGGAAAGATGCCTCAGATTATGAAAAAGAAATTGTCAGTCTGCAAGCCAGTTTTCAGCTCAGATGTCAGCAGTGTGAGGATCAGCAGAAGGAAGAGGCTACTCGCTTAAAAGGTGCTTGATTAAAAGGATGTCACAGACCAGCGCTAACAGTAGCATCCTTCTTGATCTGATGAGTGTCAATTATTCAAATCACCATTTGTCTATCTGTCTCTCTAGACATTTACTGTCATGTTTATATATATGTATACACACGTGTGTATATGTGTATCAGGGCTTGTAGTGTTACAAAAGATGTTTGTATACTTCCTTAAATAGTTATTGTCAAATTATGCCTAAATTAGCTTAGGTGCCCTTTGATATTAAAAGTAGACCAAGTATAACTCCATTTAGAAAAGATGGAAAATTTGCACTGTTTGAGGGATTGATCCTGCCACAGATTCCCGAAAGGATTTGTGTAACTGCTGTATAATTTAAGCCCGTAAATGGGTATCTTCACTCAAGACAAATAACTGGTTTGTGGCTTGGTAAAACTGTTGATACTATCTCATTTTAAACATAAAAATGTTAAAATAAATCTTAAATTTAAGCTTTATTCTGGACGTATGATGTAGAGATATACAAATATGTTGTGCTGAGTCAGCATAGGGCTGGTTCTGGGCTCATTCATTTGCATTTCACTTTACCTGTAATGTGCATCTCAGGAGGGCTGCTTGAGAGCCACTACTCCAGGCATGTAGCTTCAGGTCTTGGAGAATCTGCTAATAGAGTTCAAAAGCTCATATTGAAACTTTGTACATGCCACAGAGAAACTGGCATATGTAAAATATGCTTTAAATTCTGAATCACTTAGTCTTTGTCAAGTTGCCAGAGAAGCCTCTTTCCAGTTCAGACTCCAGTCTCTGTCATTGTATTACTAAGACCTGTGTAACGTTGATTTTTATCTATTTTACCAGGGACAGATTTATTTCAAAGGTCTCGTTTTCACCCTTTAGTTATTGCTTTAAACATTCTGTTCCTTGTAGCAGAGACATGGTCTCTAGTGATTCTGGTTGGTTGCTATTTTCAAGCCCGGGAAATTATTTTCTTCAAATAAACTTTTCTGTCACTGTTTCTAAAATACTAGAGTGGACCCATAAACAGACTGTTTTCTACTCTTTCGTGCCTTAGAAAAAGTTCATGTAAAAAAAAAAAAAAGGCACTAGCTTGTTTAACGGCTCACAAACCTCATAACAGTAGAAGATATGGTAAAGTTTTGTAGGTGCTTGTGAGAGGATTCATGTGACATGATTATAATCTAAGATATTTGAGATGTATGACTGATACCAGCTCTTCCTCCATTTATTAGCTAGTGATACTTGAAGCAGTCATGAAATAATTTTGGTCGATTCAATTAAACTTTATTCATTGCAGGTGAACTTGAAAAGTTGAAGGCAGAGTGGAGTGCTCTGGAAGCTGAATGTGTTACGCTAAGGAAGGAAAATACTTTGCTTACATCTGAACTTCAACGACAAGAGAAGGAGCTTTCTAGGTAAGGGCACAGTGGATTTGTCTTGGGAGGTATCAGAGTAGCTGAAGAGGGTTTTTTTGGTTATTTTTTCTTCCAGAAGGTGATACTAAATGTCTGATGGTGTTTTAATAAATGTATGGAAACTTTATTTATATCATAATATTGGGCAGAACACACTTTCATGCCAAATTGTTATACTAAGCTATTTTTTTCTATTTTGCAAATGCTTCTGTATTACTTATCATTCATGTTATATCATCCTAAGGTAACCTGACTTATTTTGCTGCTTTTAATACGGGCTTGAAAGTGTGCATTGTGGAAGTATTTAGACTTAATAGTTATCCTTCTATTTAAAAAGATAATAAACCACATAGATTTCCTAACCTAAAATTTTCTCACTGTTCAGGGTTGGAACATCATAGTATGGTGTCTCATGGAAGCCTGTCACATTATAAACAGTAATGATGGGCAGTATTCTATGTCATGTTTTGCTTAACAGAAAAATACAAATCGTTTTATCGTAAGCAGCATAAAATCTTTAAGGAGGGATTTTAGAGTGCAGAAATATTTGTATTTTACTTTCTTTTGCTATTTGCTATTTTGCTATATTGCTAAAGGCTGTCTACTGCCTGGGGGTAACTTACCATCTTATCCCTTAATCTGCCATTATTACGTAGTTTTTCAGTTTCAGATATTGGAAATAAATTCACAAAGTAAATATGGGACAGCAACTTTGTTTTATTCTAGAATAGAATAATTCTGAATTTTACCATCATGCTTAGATATCTGTTTTTTTTCTTCTGGCTTCCTCACTCTTGTAAGATCTAATTGGAAAAAATGGAAATTTCCCACAGTAGAACATTTCTAGAAGTAATGTGTTATTTATACAGGAATCAAACCTTTATTTTTTGTTTCATCATGCCCTGATTTCCACTTGTATTTTTTTATACGAAAGGTGACACGAGCAAATACAGGATTTGCATAATGGAGACATGCAAGATCTCTCCCTTATTTTTCTTTGTCTTGCACAGGCATGAATTAACACTACTTGGTTATTCCACCGAAGTTTGTAATGGCTTAATTTAGAGCATTCTGTGATTATTGCACAATTGTAGTAAACACTTGAAGAATATACTAGCTATTATCTTTGAGTAAGCAAAGTGTGTGTGTAAACAAGTAAAAACACTAACAACCTTGGACAGACTTCTCATTGCAAATTTGTTTCAAAATACTTTGGAGTATATAATAAATAGTGAATAATAAAAAATAAGAAACTAAAAATTATCAATTATACATTATTTAAATTACATATTATAATTAATTATACACACTAAGCTGTGCATGTGTATTTAAAAGCAAGACTGTGGCCAGCCTTTTGTGCCAGTACTTTGTATAGGGAGACAGTGGTGATCTGCACTTCCACGGTTGCTCTAAGTTGATATTTCCATATTAAATAAAAATAATGTGTAAAGCTTTGGAGGATGGAAAGTGCTTTAAAAAAAATCTCGTTTCTTTTAAAACATGTGAGGAGTCAATTGGATTTTGTTTTTCAGCTCTCAGAAACAGAGTTTAGCACTAACCAGCGATATAAGTGTTCTTGAAATGTCTCGGAAGGAACTTGAAAATCAAATGGGATCTTTGAGAGAAAAACATCAACGGGATGCAGCTAGTCTAAAAAGCCAACTCAGTGAAGCTGAGAGTCAAGCAAAGGATGTTCAGAAAGAGGTAACATGAAACATTATTTCTAGTTTGAGAGAATGTAGTGCCCAATGACTTTGACTTTTAAGCTAAAAGAAAAGGGAAAATCTAAGATTTCTAGAAATGAAAATTTTTCATACTTTTATTGCAAGTACTTTTATGGTAGCTAATAATAGATAAACTGGGGGTTAAATCGAAAAAGGAAGATTTCAGATAAAATGATTTGCACGTGTTTTGGGAAATTCCTGAAGTTTACTGTTGTGTATTACCTTAGTGAATTTAGTTTTAAGCTGTTCAGACAGGTAAACCCGTATTCAGAGTCTTCCTCAACGTCATGGTCTAGAGTTTCATTAGCTTTTATGAGTCAAAATGAATTCTTTTTAGTCAGTGTGATCTTCCTAGTTAGCTTTAAACTCTTATTTAACAATAGGACTACACATTCTCGACAAAGGTCTCCTTTCATCTTACTGGATCACTAGGCTGCTGAGGATGATCAGCAAGTACATAAGGAAAAGCTCGCATTTTGATCTGCCTACCCTCTAAAGATTATGTCTGGAAGAAGTCCATAGCTTCCAGCAATTACTTACTTTCTCTTATGAGCATTTTGAGTGAAGTTTTCCCCAGTCCCTGCTTTTAGTTTGTTTTGCAGTCCTTTGCTTTGTCATTAATTCATCCATGTCATATTCCTTACCATTTTCAGAATTTGAAGACTCTTGTTAGTCTGTGTTTTTTGTCATCAGGTGTATTTGTAAAGAGGCCTAATCGTTTAAATTTGTGGTAAATGCCAGTACAGAAAGTCATTGGTTCTGTCCTTGTTAATCCCTGTCATGAGGACTACTAGAAACCTTGTGATCTATAGGAAAAATTGATTGTGAGTTTGAAAAAGGAGAAGCTGCCCATACTGTAGGAATATGGGATGTGTTCACCCAGTATTGTTCGTACTTGACCCACACTGAGGATTATACCATGATAGTAATAAGGCATAATATTTTTTAATGTAATGCCATTCTTACTCTTATGTTTGTTTGCTGTGTGGGAAGAGGGTTTGATTTGATTTAATTCATACACAATGTTGATTTTTGCACCTGTTTGGTGTAGGTATTTAAGCTACAGCCTAGATATAAGACCGCTATTTAAATCTAAGGGACTTGTTTTTCCCCCATTTCTTGTTTTGTCTTCATAGTTTTTACAGTCCTTTCCAATATGATAATGAGTAATTGTTTGGTAGGAGAGATGAATTAAGGCCTTGCATTTACTTCATATTTCCTTGTTTTTAGTAGTCCTAACCCTTTGAAGTCAGGGGCAAAATCTTAATTTAGAAAAAAAAGAATATCTAAACTAAGATTTTTCTACCCTGCTTTTATGAAAAGAGAGTGTACTGATGCAAGGCGAGTTACTCGAGGCAGATGACAGGAAAGGAAGCTGTGGGCTAAGCAAATATAAGTGTGCTGGGTGTCCAGGGGTCCACAGACTGTTCTCTCTTTGTCTTTAGTATGAAAGAACACAGACTGTGCTCTCAGAGCTGAAGGCGAAATATGAGATGGCTGAACAAGAAAATCAGTCGCTCACAGAAGAACTCAAACAATGTAAAGAAAACCTGAAGCTGCTACAAGAAAAAGGAAACAACGTAAGTCTACAAAATATGTGGGGAAGTTGAGTTATGGCACTGGCAATTCTGTTGATCGGGAGAATACGTAAGTGTCAAATAGAAAAGGACAGACTTCTTTAAAAAAAAAAAAGGCCGTTTACCATATTATCTGCAAAATTCCATTCTGGTACTAACCGTGCAAATTTGCAGGTTGTTACACTTACAATTATGCATGCAAGTTAAATTTACAGTTGTGGACAGTTTTAAATATAGCCTTAGATACCTGCTGTCTTGAAAACATCTGACTTAAATACTAGTGAACCAGAACTAAGCAGAACTTTTTAATTTCAGAGACTGATACATGGGTAAAAAACTAAGAAACCTGGATCCAAATGAATTAAGCAGTCTTTTTCAAGATGCTTTTATTTTACTAGTGCTTATTACAATGGATGTTCCCTCCTTCCTTTTGCTCATGCTCCTTAACAGTGGTTATCCCTGACCAGCTCATGCTTTAAACAGTACAGTTGAACTGTCCTTTCTATTCACTAATGAAAATATTTTCTGTTGCGATTAATATGAGAAGTTGTGTCACTAGAATTGAGTTTACAGCTGGGGAAAACTTTATTTTTTATACTGAGACTTCTGAAATCCTCCAAATGTTAGGGGTGTGGCAGACACGTTATAAGGTGGTCATAGCCTTGCTTCAGATACCTTACTGCACTGGGATGGCTGGTTTATTGTCTTTCTGTGCTGCCTCTGTGATCAGTGCAGGGTGAACAACTCCTGTAGTGGACAGTACAAACAGGAGGATAACAGATGCTCTGTAATAGCCTTTTAGAAGACTGATTCTCTGACTATGGAGAAAGTTTTACAGGTACTGTCCTCTAAAATCAGCTGGCTGCTAGATGCCCAAAGCTTGTATGAATACTCTTGCCATAGCCAATTACTGAATGTAAACCCCTAACGTTGTAGAGCTGTCAAAGATGTAAAGAATTCAAAGCCCTTCTCACTTTTTTCAGCCATATTTTCAGGAACATGATGCTGTAATTCTCATGGAACCTGCTTCCTGCTTAGAGTTCTTCTGCAATGCGCAGATAATATTGAGTTACTAAAGTAGGCAGAAGTCAAAAACAAACAAACCAAAACCCTCCCATTCTAGTAGAAGAGATCACACTGAATAAATAATTGTGAATTTGAGATTTTCTGCTCTGTTAAAAACATTAACCTCATGATTAAATGATCAGTGGAAAAAGGGGGATAGTAGAGGGAAGAAATACTGTGAAGGGAATTGGAGCACCTGATAAAAGTGGAAAAGCTTGCAAGGTAAGGGAAACTTCAGGAAGAATTTGAGGTGAGTATTTATATGAAATCAGAAACCACCGCAGTTGCCAAAATCTGCTTCCAGAGGAGTAGTATGACAGTTGAAACCTGAAGGTCAGGGTACGATGAAGAGCATCCAACTGTATAAGGACCTGCAGGACAAGCTTGCTGTTCAAGCAAGCGTTACTCACAATCAGTAATGTAAAGCATATCTATCTTGTGCATTTTTTTGAAGCATCATGGATACTGGGCTGAATTCCAAGGTCAATTTTTTCAAGTACTGTTGTCCCCATATGCTTGAATTTTTATCTGCCGCTTCATTTCCGAGGACAGTGTCCCACAGAAGGTGACTTCCCACTCTGGGATTTGTTCCTTTTTGCAGCCTTGCAGCCTATCAGTGTCTGAGTTTGCATATCTTCATATCCTAATACAAGATGCACATTTGTGATGAAGCACCAAGTTAAATGCTCCTTGACAATAAGAACATAAGTTCGTGAAGGGGAAAATTTGTTTGGAGGCAATTTCATTTAATGGGGTGGATATTTATCATCTGTTTCATTTGCCAAGATGCCACAGCCATGAATGTGTATAACTTTTAAAAATAAAAAAAAAATAAGAAATAATAAAAAAACCCACATAGAATTGTTCAGTGAACTAACAAATGTTAGAAAAGACAAGGCTTCTGTACTCTGTTTGGGATATCATTTAAATATTAAGTTTTTATACTTAAGTTTTACTTTAAAAAAAAAAAAGTGTTGTGTTCTGAAACGCTTAGCAGTGTGGTGTACTACTTGTGCTTGCATGCTTGTAGTCACTGATTATTTCCTGATGCGCTTTATATGACAGATTTGTTTATGTGAATGGTTTGAGAACGTTAGCTGCTCTGGTTGACTTAAACTTCTGGCGCTTTTTTGAACACTGCTGTGATTTTTTTTTTTTTTTTTCCTACCAACATGCTTTTTGTGGGAAGGTGGCACTCTGATTTGTGGCACCAATGACACAAAAATAATCCTGCATGAAAATGACTTAAATGACACATAATTTGTCTATTAAATATTCGCCTTGATTAAAACAAATTTGAATTGAATGGCAGAGACTAGAATACTTTCTAAGATTCCTGTTTTGAACCACATTGGAGGTTCTATGATGAAGTGACTTGTACAAATTCATAACAGGATGAGATGTTATTTGAGTCACGATGTTTCAGAAAGTCTTCAAACATGAATTTGTTATTTATTTGACTGAACAAAATCAAGGTGGCTTCAGCACAAAAAAGTTGTTAAGAAAATATTTAGCATGGTTTGAACTTAACCTCTGTGTGTCTGTGTGTGTGCACGAATATACAGGCTAGGATACCGAGAAAGCAGATGTCTTCCAAGGATGGCTTAAAAAAAAATTAGGTCCTTTTTTGCCTTTAATTAATCATGTTAAGGATAGAGTCTCTCCATCCAGGATGTGAAGTAAAGTAGTTTACAGTTAACTGAATGTAGCTGTGTAGGTGGTTCTAACGAGGCCATAAGCTAAACGAACCCTGCAGTCATGCCAGCTGGTAGTTTGGCCCAGCTGCAACATTTGATCGATTTTCAGAATTGCATTTGGTCACAAGGCTGATGCCCTGCCAGAGATGCTGATCTTTGCGGTGTCTCTAATAGAACTGTACTTCCCTGCTTTCAAGTAACTTAGTGTTGATTGTACAGTCATGTTACGATCCCACGGAAACGTCTGAACTACGGGGTTTGCCTGTGGACATAGTTGTAATTGATTCACTAATGGAGGAAAAAGATTGTTTTTCATGGAGGCTGGTGGTGGAAAATGGGAAAGGCTAACTTCAATATTGTATAACTTCAAAAATTCAGTATCTGGTGTGAGTCTTTCTGCCTTAAGAAATCCAGATGGGATTTCCTATCACTTAGAAAGACTAAAACCAACGATAAATAAGATACAGGCAAGTCAGTTTAAGATTTGTATTGTTTTTAAGTGCTAAATTCCAAGTTGTGACAAGAGGTTTCTTAGAACATTTTCTGCTTACTTCCCTTTATTTTTAAACATCCCTGTTCATTTGAGTAGAATGGTGTACTAACTTTGTATACCAGATTAGATATTGCTGTATTGTGTTAGATGTCTTTAATACATTTCAATTAAAACAAAACTCACTGACTTATTTCCCCCTCTCTAAATCATCTTTACCTGATTGATTTATAGCACAAAGTGATTTTTAATATCCCTTCCCTTCTTTAGCCTTCCATATTACAACCCGTCCCAGCCGTATTCATCGGCCTAATCCTGGCTTTCCTGTATTGGTGTTACGGCCCATTGTGGTAGCGAAAGGTACAAGCACTACTGTTCAGTCAATGTATGTTTGTCCCTCTCACCTGTTTGTGCCATTTCTGTATAAAATAGTGCATGGTGAAATGCTCACAGGTAT